>JACJUM010002496.1:2997999-3094197 GCA_020976665.1 Heortia vitessoides
TATATATATATATATATATATATATATATATATATATATATATTTGTAGCCCAGCATATGGCTGTGTTTACGCACATACGTCCGCGCGTCAAACAGATATGTTTTCTTCGAGAAATCTTGCTTCGATATCTTGCTAACTGGTGATATCATTTAATATCCGATCTAAAAGTTAAGTAGATGCTACATTAAACTGTTTACTCAGATAAGCATTGAGTTCTTATAACGATAGGTTTTAAGATTTATTCCCTTCAGATGACAGACACATTAATTTTCGACAAAACAATTTGTTAATAACAAGCGGCAAGAAACATTAGTAAGGTTTAAAACTTAAATAGAATAAAGAAAATGATATCACAAAGTGTGTGCTTAAAACCTGCTCCAAATAAAAACTCCAAATGGAAAACTTGAGTCAACGACCGCCGTTCATATATTTCAGGAAAGTAGCTACTCTGCTCTAAACGAACCTCAATTCAACGCGTTAACATTCTTCGTGAGGAATCCCTCAAAAGTTGTCAAGTGATGACGATGCTCTACATATTTTGCTGTGCCGAGTACCAACCCTGAAACGGATAAGCCTGAGGCTAATTTCACGCCAAACTTTATGATAATGGCAGATATTGCGTCAGCGGAAACAAAAAAATATATTGGAGATAAAACTATTATGTCCAGAATTTCGGCACCACCTCCACAGTGTATGAATATTTATATAAGCATTCTCACATATGTATGTAAGAAATTTTCAAAGCATTCGCAACTATGCATAAATGGTTGGAAATTTCTTCTATAAATGTTAATACAAATTTAAATAGTTGAAGAATGTAGAGATAAAATAAAAAAGGTATTAACTGTTATATTAATGTTATAAACAAAAATCTTTTTTCTTGCAAACTGTTGTATATATGTTTAATTTTACTTTTATACATAAACAAAAGAATTTATTGTAATCAGATATCTATCATATATTATATATATACTGGTAGCATTTGAGAATAATTTCAAATGTCATGTAAATGGACACAGATGAAATTTCTGGAAGCAGCTTATATAAAACATACGTATCTATATTAGTGCTACGACCTCAAATATAAAGATCAAATAAAACTTTTCGGCAAACACACAACAAATTCCTGCGTCTATTTTAAAATCTGATATTGTGAAAAGAAAGAATAGAACAAGCAATGACGAAATTGAAACAGTAGTCCAATTAAACTGGCCGTCCGCATAAAAACAAAAATATAAAAGAAACAAAAGACTACACACGGTTGTGGGCTCTCCAGGGTCCACCGAGTGGCACTCGAGTTTAAAACAAAGTTCCATTGAAAACCTCATCTGTTCATCAAATGGACACTGTCCTTTAGGTCGCGAGTGTATTCAGAGAATGGGCAAACAAAATATGGGGAGGTCGTCTGTCTTGTCGTACTACCGTTTCTCGCTAACACTTCTAAATGGAATATTACCTCATATTGAAATGAGTGATGGACCTTTTTTGAAATAGAATAAAAGATAATCTCATTATTTTATCAATGATCTTGCTCTTGGAAATTATACGACATCCACCAACAAGGTGAATAGATCGATTGACTTAAATGACAAGTTCGCGCTGCCTGAACGCTGCATACAGCAGGAATCTCTTTCGAAGAAGGAAATGGATAGGCAATAATCACCTATTTGTAATCATCAGTTGCATTTCAAATCAATCTCAAATAAAAACGTCTCCAAACATTTACTCTCAGCTTATTATATTTGTAGTTGAATAAAGTGCCGTGAGGTAGAGTAGAATAGTACCTCCCACTGCACCAGGTGTCGTAAGAAGCGATTAAGGTACCAGAACTGACAGGTAGCGGTATATACATTGGAAACAGTGCAGCTAAAATGCACAGGGCGGAGACGGGTAGCAGTACACCCGTCTCTGCGATTCTCAACACGCTTGCCTAGCGCGGCAATTATAGACAAATAACCTCCTTTCTTGAAGAGGTCAAAGGTTGGTATGATGATAATGGTAATGATTTTTTTTTAAACTATTAACTCACATTTTGTGTTTATTCGCTAACATAAAAATCGTTCAGCTTAAAATGTGATAATTATTTGATGTGTATCAAAAACAACTGGAATTATCGTATCATTTTCTAGACTATAAAAAATATTTTAACACTCGGTTAGCGATACAATCACGGTACTAAAATCAATGTATATAGAATATATTTTTATAATCTATATAAATATAACAAAACCTGAATGACTGACTTATTCCCGCAGGGCCTAAACTAGTTAATTAACTAATGAGGGTTAGAAACGTGAAATATTACAATTTTTTTAACGCACAGAAGCACTAAGAAATGATTTTTGAAAACTCAAACCCTAAAAGGGTAAAACGGAATATGAAAGTAAGTACGAACATCATCTTATAAGGGGGTAAAAGAAGGGTGCAAATTTAATATGAATGTTTCTGAATTTGACGTAGGTGAAACCGCGGGGCACTGATAGTTATATCTAAATAATAAAAATATTTCCCAATATTTTGCAGGGAATATTTTACAATGGTACGGAACATCCGAATGTTTAGAGACGTCCTCGGGATTTCCATTTCCAATTCTAGCCTCTGTTCCCTTTGTGCTGATTTCTGGAATGCCGGGATTTGTAGGAATTTTCGGCCGCTTTGCGTCTATTTTAAAGTATTCGTAAGTTTGTTTGGGGCATATTTGAGTTCGCATTTCTGGAGCTTGGAGCTTGGACGTCTTTGTCACCTAAATTTTGATCGTTAAGACAGTTTTCCGAGAATTATTATTCATTCATTATTATTTTTTGATTCTACGTTGACTTTGAGATATAAAGAGGGTAACAATAATAATAATAAACTCCCACAACATCTCATACATTAATTTATTTACATTTATTATATTTATTTGCTATTTAAATACATATATTTAACACCCAAACACAGAACAAACACAAATTATATTATCATATAAATATTCGCTCTGGATGAGAATCGAACCTACGAACCTTGGTGCACAAGACAGCATCACTACCATCTGCGCCACCGGACCCGTCAAACTATGAGTTCATAGTAAAAATAATAAGTTATAAAATCCAATTATACGTAGTTACGTATAATTGGCTTTTAGTACCTATTTTCTTGCTGGTTCTTTTCTGATGGACCGCGTAATGGACCTGCAGCAAACTTAGTTGTAAGACCCGTCTAGTGATAGCAGTCTAGTAAGACAGGTCAGCTGTACGATGACAGATGCGATACATGCTTTATCAGTTATAAAATTGTATATATTTTTTAAAATTCATTAGTGCCTATGTGAAAATAAGAAAAACAGTTTACATGTTCAGTTATGATGAAAATTGAATTAATTCAACCTTCACTTCCCAGAGCTTGAAACTAAAGGAAATACATTTCCCAACGCACTGGTAAGGAGAAGATAATGTTTGGAGTTTTTTTGCACAACGGAATCAGGAATGAGGAGAAAGCATCCCTTCATCCTGATTCGATTACTCTATTCCTCTTGTGTTTTTTCCTCTAGTTCCTCTGTAAATTAACGACGTAGCCCAATAGATTAGCAAGTTGAAGTGGCAATGGGAGTTTCACATATTATACGCCAGCAAGTGCAGTTTAGGACATTCACGAGCAGACAGGATCTGGTTAGAACTGCAGGTTTTACGCTGAACAGAGGCTCAACACATTCGGTTCTATTAATAAAAAATAAGAGACATCCTACGGCTTATATTAGGCCATTTAAAATCATTATATAGAATTGGTTATCCATGTTACTAGTTATTAAACTAACCGAGAAAAAAACTTTACGATATTTTTTTTATGGTCAGGCAGTAGTCCGGCTAGTTAGGTAATATGTATTGCTCACTAGATCCTTTTTTAGTTAGGCATCACAGGTGTGTTTTATATTTTTTTATGTGCACATGATATTTTGGAAAATTACTACATTAAATATAAATAATATATACTGCAATCATTTTGACAGGTTACACCCACTTACCAGGATTTCATTTGCAATAACATAATTCGTTTTAATATTATTTCTCATAAATTCATATGTCTTTCTTATTCATTACTATATTAGTCACGTGCTAGAAACTTCCCATAAAGCCAATTTCAAATCACTTTATGTTAACATAATTATAGCATTAATTAGTTTTAAAAATAATTAGAAAATCGCTGTAAACTAAACGATCAAACAGATTAGGGTTGGTTAGGTTAGGTTAGAACATGAAAGACAATTCGCGAGTTAAGCGAGCGTACTACGGCAGTGTCCATCGAAGTGCCAGAAAGCCTTGTATGGCGTTAAAATATTCGTTTAAGTAATATTGCGGCCTTATCGCTAAATGCAATTCCTTACAGGCAATCTTTGGATAGAAATAATTAGTAATGTTATTGCAATTACTTTATATTTTTAATATTTTTTGACAATAACGCGTTTTCTACTCATAGTAAAACTAATTTTTAACGGCTTTAAAACGCAGTTTATTTTACATTACATTTTTAGTTTGACCTTTCGTTGTACTCTAGATTGACAAAATATGTTGTGTAATTTTTATTCATATTTCGTTTTTAATATTGTTTGTTCGAGTTTCCATCCACGTAGTAAGTTGGTGATAAGAAAAAGTAGTTTTATTAATAGCAAAAGCATAGCTAGGATAGATTTAAAATTTATTTAGTATGGTTTTGTAATATTCTATCAGATAATATTATTGCAATTAATAAAATAAATAACAATACGTATGGCACCGGAAACCTTATGGAATCTAATTTACTGACAAACAAAAGTATGTCGTATATTTTTAATAGTAAATAAGACATTTGGCCAAATGAAGTTCGCTTAAGTAAAATCTGGTGTAAGTATTATTGCATATATTTGTCGGGAGTATAGATAGAACCGTGGAGTAGTACGTTATATTTCCATCTATTCTAGTTATTAGTCTAGTATAAAAATACTATCCGAGGTAGCTCTTGCAATTATTGTTTGCATAGTTATTATTGTTATTGAAACTGTTATTTATCATCATCATATCAGCCTTTACAAGTCCACTGTTGGATATAGACTTCCCTAAGAAAGGGGGAATTAGGGGAAAGGGGGTAAAACAGTGCTACCACCTGTACTCGGTGCCGTAAGAGGCGACTAGAGTATCAGAACAGATAGATGTCATATCCATCCGAAACAGCGTAGCTCAAATGCACAGGATGGGCAGCAGTATCCCCGTCACGAACGCTGCGTTTTGCGATTGCCAATACGTTATTAATAATTTCCTCTTTCTCAGCGAAGCTTATATCCAGAAAAAGGACTTTCAATGTCTGATATGATGATGGTGATGATGATAACAATAACGTGGGCTTGCTTGCATTAATACAAAAAAAAATCTATTTTAAAATGATCATTTTTAACCAAACATTAGACCAAAGTTATTCGAAAAGCAAACAATCTTTTCAAATAGTACGAGATAAATCTTTTCCTTTAATTTACTCGATTTGAATCTAAGTAATGCATTGCCGTTTAATTTTCAGAGTGGTTTGTGAAATGTATAGTTCCTAACGGTTCATTAGAACCGTCTGGAAACTTTGTTTGTCGACAGTCTTAATGTATCTCTTGTGCGCGCAACGTTAAAGGATTTTATGAGTAATTAATGTGAATTAATTATGGCAGGAGGATTGTTACAGCTAAGACGTTGAAGGAGCTTGGTAGGTATCTAAGTAAAGACATTTTTTGTAGAACGATGGATATTTACGAATTGCACAGAATAATATTCTTGCTGTATTCTTGTTGCAAGTGAAGTATTATCCCTAATATCCCTCCCTATCCCTATCCCATATTATAAATGCGAATAATAAAATAGAATAAATAATAACTCTATCTGTCTGTCTGTTAAGCTTTCCCGCTTAAACCTTTCAACCGATTGTGATGAAATTTGGCACATACAATCTTTAGACCCTGAGAAAGGACACAGGCTTTTTTAATTCTAAATAAAGGTTGTAAGGGGTTGAAAGGGGGGATGAAAAGTTGTATGGAAGTATCGCTATTTTTAGAGCTAGAAACTCGAAACTTATTTTTCAGGCTATTGATTCGATATAAATAAACATGATTTTTATAGTTTATATAAGTTAGGGTAAAAAGGTATATATGGTACCCAAAAAAAACTAATCCACGCGGACTAAGTCGCGGGCACAGCTAGTAATAAATAATATTTATATTGATAAAAACTTATAATAATAAAAAAAATTGTTTAGTGCATGCTGTGTTCATTTATAAATGATTGTACATTTAGACTTAATATTTAGTTCTAAACGATTATGTTTCGATAAATGTATTAATCTGGCTGTTTGTTTGTGAAATGTACTCCCGCTTAACATTAGAAGCACGCAGTCCCTGCCTGTATTCATACGGTTGGTGAGTGATCACTTTCTATCTCTTTAATTATATCTAATTATATTTCCTTTAATACAATCTATTTATATTTAATAATTTGTTTTGTATCGATCTTATTGATACATTTTACTACCGCTTTCTCTCATTCAGTCTTTCCATCCAAAATTTGCCTGAAAGAAACTTGCGATAATATATGTGTAATTATAAAGTACAATGGGCGGCCCCATTGTACTTTATAATTACTATTTTTTTCATGTATTTTTATGTTTGGTGTACAATAAATTATTGATTATTATTATTAATCGTAGATGATACATTTAAATTAAAAAAAAATACTAAAAATCTTTATATAGTTTTTTACTTAAAAGGCGTGGTTTAGAAATTATACAGGATTTCTTAACTGTCTGTCTATCTTTTGAATTGTCATAAAATGAATGATCTTGACATATTTAAATTGTATTATCACCACGGCATGCGAAGACTATTGTCATATTGATTTCCGTTGTGCAATTTCGTTTTGGATTGAACCTTTCAACCTATCTATTTCCTAATTAAACAACGATTCGGAAAAATATTTGAATTTTTTTATTTTTCTTGAGGATTTACAATAATTAACATTGACACGTATTGCACACAGATAGGATCACAGTTAAAATAGAACACCGTATTTACTGGTAACCATACGTTAATCTCTGGTACACATAAATGGCGCCAAATTTTAAATATGTAACACGTTGGTGCCTTTAAGCCCGTCACTGGCTTTGATACTAGCATACTTTCTTCGTTTCCTCCACATCTACTTATATCTTCATATCAAAACACCTGCTGAATACAGGTTACTTCTAACCTATACTAAGAGCAGACCCAGTTTTCCTTAATATGCCTATGTTTTTATAAAAATACATAATATTTTCATATGTATTGATTTCCTAAAATCTTTTTTTTTAAGTCATTTTATAAGTCGCACAAATAGCCCTTATCTGCAGCACAATATTAAATTTGTTTCAGCCACGCTATCGCACAGGAATATACCATAAGACATAAAACTGAAAATATCTAAAGAAAACTAGGTGAGCTGTGTTTACATCTGTTACTTGAATTTGTATATTGTAAAAGCTGCAGAACTAAGTCTATTCGCGAGATCAACTAGATGAGTCCCCATTGTAGCTTATTGTCCTGGGACTTAAATCCTAATGATACCGTAATGTTTACCATATCCAGGTCTTCATCCTTAACATCTATGCATGAATGTTGCTATACAATGGATTTTGATTAAGATGCATGGAAACTTTAATGGATTTCATAATTCAATTATGCACGGATTATAATATATCAACAATGTTTGTTTCCTGAAAAATATTGATATAATCAAATTTTCCAAATACTGGAACCTGTAACGATTTAAACATTCCGAGTTTATTTATTGCATGTAATGCAAAATCATGGGGCACTGTAGCCTCTTTTTGTACAGCAGTCATAAACCGCAAGGAGGCTGATAAACGCGCCAAAGAGGTCGATACTAATGCCGACCCAAGGTGAAGACGACGTCACGGATCAAGATCAATCAAGATCGTCAAGATCAACGCACCTGCGCTGTATACCTCTTTAGAGGAGCCCTGTTTAATGGTTGACAAACGGTACAGATGCGTGCATACCCTCCAAGGAGGAACAAGGCTATGAAACCTTGAAAAGGGCCGCTACAGACTGGATACCGTGACGACCTGCTACGCAGCTCCAGTTGCCCAGTCTCAGTCGCAGTGAGATTGCTAAAGCAGGGTTTTAGGCGGTAGGCGTCGGTTGTGCAGCCGGTGAGTCCGACACTGCCCTGCATCATTAGAGTGAATTTTAACGTGGTAAATAAATATATAAATATATTTATTTACCACTTTATATATATAAAAAATAATTAATGCGCATCTGTTTCCAACTATTGGTAAGACTATACGATGACGACAATGATCTTTAAAAAATACTTCATTAAGCACACCAGTGAGGTGCCGGCAGAATACCTCGTTATTAGGGAATAAGGTACCAAAACCAACAAATAGGCGGTATATCTATCCGAAATAGTAAAGCTCAAATGCATAATCTAGGGTTAGGAAGCAGCATCCCCGTTGCGAAAGCTGCGGTTGTCAACATCACCTTTCTTGCAGAGGCCTATGTCCAGCAGAGGACTTTCAATAGCTGCTATGTTGATTTTTTAAATGTCATGTGAAAAATGAATTTGCAATACTATACCTCTCTAGGTGTTGTAAGAGGCGACTGTGTTACTAAAACTGATAGGTGGCGGTATATCCTCCAGAAAGAGTATTACTAAAATGCAATAAGGCATCAGACATCGCTGCATAATCACAAACTGCGATAGTCACCACGCCAGCCCAGCTCTGAAATTAAGATCAAAATTCTCTTTCTTTTCGTTATTATATTAGATCGACCAACAATTATACAGTTAACGTGATAGTAAGCACCATAGCAGCCTACAGACGCATGTAACATCAAAGGATATTACATGTGTCCGGTTACAAGGTTATCCGGTTATACGAGCGCGTTGCTAATCTTGTGACTTGAAGATAAAATAATTCTTTCCATCTTTCAATCCATTCAAACCGGAACACAGCAACGCGAAAACTAATTGGCGCTAGAAATACGTTAGAGTGAGGTACCAATGCGAACGGAAGGCCTATATCCTACAGTGAACCGTCTGCTGTTGTAATAAAGTTTAATAATGTTATGAGGACTTTGTTTATTATCTAACTCCAGAGAAATGTCTGTTTCATTGTACGAGAACAGTTACTTTCTTAAGTAAAATAATTACTAGAAAACATAAAACTTAACGAAAATCCAAGCCACAAAATCCAAGTGTAATATATTTTTTTGGTTTAATTGAAAAGGTTCAAAGTTGATCGCCGGCAGACGAGTGAAATTAGTCTTGACAAGATCTCGACTTAAGAACGGTCATTATTCAAACCGTTGTAACAAATGAGGCGATTTGCGAGAAAAAAATAGAAATGAAGGCTTTAGATTTCTAGAAAAATTTCGAGGCGAAGGTGCTTGACAGGGGATGAGATGGATTCAATCCATGAGTCGATGTTAATGGGCTCTGAGTTTTATCGAGGAATATGTTAAAAGAATAAAAGATTTTTGACTAATTTATATGTATGAGCAATTTTATAAACGGCGGTCAGATTTATTTGAACATTTATTTTAACTAATTTGTCTTACAACATCTAGTTTTAAAATTGATTAAAAATCACACGATATCCAATGCTGATGCAACTAATGGTTATTGAGTTGACAACAGTAAAAATGCAGTAATGTATCATTAGCGAAAAATATCTTTGCTTTTTGGAATTCTCTTGGTAGCGGCAAAAATTAATAATCCTCCTTGAATCCTTTGTCAGGTAACTTATTGAATTTAACATGAATAAAATCAAAAGGTTTTGTTTCATAAAATATTTAAAGTTGTTAATAAGATCACCAATGTCTCAATAAAAGCATGACTTAAAACACTAGAGCCGAAAGTCGTAAAACGCATCCGCTTCGGCCATTTTAAAACGTTAAACATCGAGGACATTTGCGTGTTTCGTGACGTATTATTGGTCCGTGTAAGTTTAATATTCCGTTCGTATATTTCTGATATTTCATTTGAGGCAATTCCATAGGAACGCCGAATGTGGCGCCATCTGTTCTTTGGTACATGTGGTGTAGTTATTTTGCTTAAGTGGTATATTGGCGATTTTGAGAAAACCTAAACCTAACCTAATTTACGTTCCAAAATATCTTATATTACTAACTCATAATAATTTCGAACGTAAACTCATAAAAAGTAAGGCTTTAGAAACCAGACACAAAACACAGAAATAATTCCCGCAACATCTTATACATAGACCTGACTCTGTGGTAAGTCGATAAAGCACTTGTGTCACGGACGCCATTCAACATACTATAATAATGTATTTCTTAAATACATATATTTAACACCCAGACAGAGAACAAACATAAATGTCATATAAATATTTGCTCTGGGTGGGAATCAAACTCTTGGCGCACAAGATGGGAATAGTATCGAAGGCGCCATCGCGTTATCTCCATAAACAGTAGGTATTAATATCGAGCGTATAAGTTATATTTGTAACTGCAGCGCCCCGCAGTACCACCCGCTTTCTTTCGCACCTCCCTTTAACCCCCTTAGGGGATGATTTTCTTTACAATATTTTAAACAAATTTCACGTCGTTCAACGAATAACCTTTATGCTGATTTCATGGGAATGATTTCAAACAAGGCAATGGTCCATATTAATGTTGCACTCCCGTTTTACACCCTTAGCTAGTGAATTTGCGAAAATCTTTCTTAATGCTACGTTATTTAAAATACCATAAAATCTAATACGTCATAAAAAAACCTTGGGTATAATTTCAAGATTATAACCCTTATCAAACCCTAATCGCAATAGGTAACTATGGTCTATTTTCTAATCGTACATCTTATCTTTTACCAACTATCTTCAAAGTCATATTCTTAAATTGTCTCTAAATCTAATATAGCCATATCATCGAAAACTGGATATTAAAATAATTAATATTTTAAGATGATTGCAGTTTTTTTTCATTTTATCTAATCTTCCATCCCTTATTTCATATGGCAAACACTTCCAAGGACAAAGATCTCACCTAAATTGCCCCACTAAATCTTCTAAACCTAGGTTGTGACGGTCTCCCCCCAAACGGTCACGTTCGTGCTAAAGCCGACCATAGCACGTGTCCCGGTTCACGTCGCCAAGCTTTCAAAGGTTATGCAAAAACGGGTGGAGAATTTAGCACTTTATTTTAATAGTGGCCATGGAAGCGCAGCCAAAAATACAAAAGAAAATTGAATAAAAAATCCGTAAAAACATGTATATAATCGCAATAATAAATCTATACTAATTTTACAAAGCTAAACAATTTGTTTGTTTGTTTGAACGCATTAATCTCAGAAGCCGCCTGCCCAATTAAAAAAATTATTCAATGTTGGATAGAAAATTTATTGGAAAAAGTTATTAATTATAAAACATTTCGCTAGAATTAATAATAGCAGAGCATTAATGAGTATAGGTTTGTTCTACAACTTAACAATAGAATATTTATTTTATTAAAACTTCCTTAGTACCTCAATATGCCTTGCAACTAGCCGTGAGGTACCAGCAGAGTACAATAGCACCACCCCCTGAACCAGATGTCGTAAGAGGCGGCAAAGGTACCAGAACCGACAGATGGCGGTATATTTATTCACTATGTCACGAAAGCTTCGCTATGCGATTGCCACTGGCTTGCCCAGCGTGGCAATCATGAGCAACATACCCCCTTTCTCATACCCCCTATGTCCAACAGTGGACTTTTAATGGCTGGTATGATAACATCAATATGATCTATTAAAGTTGTACTAAATAACCTAACACCAATAAAAGGTCGTCTGGATTGGTACCTGACTCTCACCCATTTTTACCGCTTAACAGCACTGTACGCATTGCTTTGTTCCGGTTTGAAGACTGAGAGAGGCAGTGTTAATTACTAGTTATGTGACAAAACATCTTCCAGTCACAAAGTTCACAATGCGCTAGTGATATCCTTGTGACAATACTACGTCTTTAGGCTACCGTGACGCTTTCTATCACGAGGACTAAAAAATAACATAATCTCATCATCATTATATCAATCATTGGAAGTTCATAATCAATATTGGCTCCCCCAAAAACTGGTAATCGCAAAGCGTAGTTTTCGCAACGTGGATGATGCTGCCTCTCTCTACAGTAATTCAAATGTAACTACTAAAAATACAGCCTTTTTTAGAAAAATATTTCACCTGTACATAATAAAAAAAGAGTTCAAATCATTCGTAACAAAATACAATTTAACCGCTATAAAATCTACTGTATTTTAGATTTACATCGGTGAAAATTGTGGATTATACACTGCATTCAGTGTCTGTCTGACATCTATTGAATGACGTGTGTTTCAAAAATACAGATAGAAAAATAACAAAAAGAAATTGTTGCACTGCCAATAACACAGATTGTACGGATTTTATTTTAAACGCCAAATTCATCATAAATATTATATTTACGTATTAGATTTGTGATTTAGATGTTAAATATACATTTAAGTTCAACTAACAGCGCCCTGCGGCTTGACTCGCGTTTAGTTGTAGTATTGTATGCAGGCTTTGCACCAAAGGGGTTGAAATGGGGATAAGAGATTTATTTCTTCAACAGCATTGTTTCATACTAACTTTGCACTCTCGTTTTACCTCTTTAGGGTGTTAATTTAAAATAACCCTTACTTAATACTCCCAAAAATTATAAAAGGAACTTTTGTGCTAAACTTCAAGTTTCTAGACCTTATAGTTTAGGCCCTGCGTTGATATGTCAGTGATTCATCTGTTGTTTGATATCTGTAATTAACGTATGAGATAAAATTATAAATGAATTTAAATCGCTTAAAGCACTTATATTACGGACGCTAGACAACAATGGAATCACAGGTATACTACTTAAATGTATATTTAAAACACCCAGACACAGAATAAACACAAATATCATCATACAAATATTTGCTCTGGGTGGAAATTGAACCCTCGACTCTTGGCACACAAGATAGGAACACTACCATCTGCGCCATCGGGTCCGTCTAAAGATTTGGTGTAAATGCATTATTATTTGTAAATTTATATATAGATACCTAAATAACACTAAATGTAAACATAGACAAGCTCAGTTAATAATCAAGCTACAAGTGGAGAATTCAAAATTATTATGAACTATTTAGTTATAAATGAAGAGGCTCAAAGCGAGCAAATGTAAATGAAACAGCAAGTCCCGGAACCGCCTAATGGAGTCCCGGTGTGTTTCCGCCACTCCAGGTTTTACATTAATTACTAGCTTTGTGTTTTCAGGAGAGATTTTCAGAGCGGCCGTTCAGGAAAGATTGATGCTACGGAAGAACCTGGATTTTCAGTTTCAGTTGGTAATAAAATGGCTAAATATAAATCGTATTAGTGAATATTTATATGCTTTTAATGTCAGACTTTGTGTGATTTTTGTTTCGTTCCAAGCAATCTTTTTTGTAAACCTCATCTCTAATCAAGTGTTAAATTATTGTTTTTATATCGTGCACCTACAAAAGTCAAATATAAATAACTGTAACTATATTTTTTTGAACTATTATGATAATAAGAAACTTACTTAAAAAATATTTTTGTGGGAGACGAGAGATATAAATAAAGACATTTAGAATAAAAATGCATACAAAATCACTCGATTAATGCATATATTAAATGGTCAAGTGTGTGTCGGTACAAAGTTGAATATAACTGCATAAATACTTTGTTTTTACACCTAATTATGACGAAATATTTTTTTTTATGCTACTGAAAATTTTAGAATCGCCTTTAACTAGTAGCATACATAAAATGTTTCTACTAAATTCTACAATTCAATGAAAACACAAAACACTTTATCCTGTTTTGTTTTCTTGTAAATTTTATCATATACAATATAACTAACAATATAACTTCTTTAAAAAAATACGATACCAAAATGATTTCAATCATTTGTATATATTGATGGCCGATTTTAAAAATGCCGTGGTGTTTAAAACAGCACGTTTTAAATTCAAATTTTCGTTTGATGCTCGTTTTTACTGAAAACCACTTTTTATCCTACATTTTTGGTGCGAAGTTCCAAAAGATGATATCGGTTTTCATAACTATTAGTCAATTTTTATGAATTTATTTTAGATTTTTAATTGTTAAAGCTTCAATTATTGCTGTTTATCTGTCTCAACAATGTTAGAGAAAGTGGTAAAAGCTACCAAAATTATTGCGCTGCTGAAAGAGGATTGTAGCCAATGCTTCGTGGCTCAGAGGCTTAGTGTGAGTCATTCGACGGTTCAAAGGACCTAGCAGCGGTATCAAGACGCCGGTTCCGTCGAGAGAAGGCTTGGTTCTGGAAGAAAACCATGTACCGGGATGATCCACTATCCCACTATCACACCCACGGGATGATCGTTTTCTTGTAAGTCGCGCATTGGGAAATCACAAGTCTTCGTATGTGGACCTTAAGAACAACCTCAAAGAAGTAATAAATGTGCATGTTAGTCTATGGTCGGTCAAGAGAAGGCTTCTCGTGGCCCATATACGCAGTCATTACCCGGCACGCGGCCCTAAGTTACTCCGTGAGCACAGAGTTGCCAGGCAAAGGTTTGCTCGAAATTGTGAATTCTGGACTCTAGAAGACTGGAATAGGGTATTGTTCTCCGATGAAGCTAGGATATATTTATTCGGTGAAGATCGACGTTGGCGAGTGCTACGAAGATGAGGAGAACGTTTTGCAGTGGTTTGTTTTGAAGAAATCACACCTTATGGTGGGGGCTCTGGGCAGGAATAAATTCAATGGATCGTACAGAGTTACTTGTCATTGAAAACGGCCCACTGACTGGACATCGATACATAACGGAAGTTCTAATTCCTCATGCATTGGCCGCTTTAGACGAAGACTCAATTTTTATGGACGACATCGCTCGCGCCCACCGGTCTGACGATGTGGAAGCGTATGTGCAAGAGGTAGGCATTCGTCGTTTGGATTGGCCAGCTCGAAGTCCCGACATCAATCCTATAGAGCATGTCTGGGACGTTCTGAAACGACGCGTGAGATCAGTACAAACGACTTCGCAGACCAGCAGAGAGCTGAAAAATGTGATTACCGCGGAGTGGGAACGTATTCCGCAAGCAAGTATCTGGTATATAATCGCTAGCATACCCAGACGAATTCAATCTACTATTACTTTATTAAAGAAAAAAGAAACAAAAATCTTTGTTAATTTTTACTTTACGAGCATATGCACTACTAGCGAGCATACACTAATAGTGAACTTCAGCATTAAAACCCATAAATTTAATAAAATTGTATGATAATACTGACGAAAACGATTATTTGCTTTTATTAATTTACAAAATTGTAAAAGTAAAACTACCTATTAAAATAAAACAAAGCAATAGTAACATTTGAAATGGTTCATTGCTTAGGTGCCCGTTTTTTTGCATATGAGTGTATTCATGTTGACAACTGTAAGTACTTTGTAAGTACGTTACAATAGATAATATCAGAAGTTTTATGCATTGAAAAAGATGAATTATATTTACTAGAACAAATTCAACTTGTCTTAGACTTCAGGTGGAACTCAACTGCTTTTTTCCCATTCCCGGGAACTACAGTACCGAATCTTTAGTAGAAACATCAAGTTTGTGTTAAATATTACATCGAAATTACCAAATTGCATTTTAGAACAAAGCGAAACGAATATTTTCATTATATTTATAAATTGACATTTTCTTCTTTGACAAAACCTCATCCCAAATTAAATATGCCACCATCATCCAGCATATTTTTCTGCAATAATAAAAACAGGGGCAGAAATCTCTCTCTGGGGTGCTCGATCGGAATGACATCCGCCCCATTTCGATTTGAAAAAAAATTGGCGAAACCTGTTTTTCGGAGGGGGCACACAATTTATGACCTACGTGCTTTTGGTGCTAAGATTATAGATTTCCGCGCAATTCAAGACGAAGTGCTTTCATGGCGTTTCAAATTTAAGGTCCTCTCGTAAAAAGAGGGGGACCAGCTGTCATGAGTCGATTTGAGGTCATAAATTACGATAATGGGGGAACAGAACACATGTAGTTTTTATGGTATGGTGCGGACAAGTTTTGTATTGCTTAAGTGAGGGGTGATCGGAATGACAATTACGATGGTAACATGGATCACTTAGTAAAATGATTTTTATTACACCGATTATATAATTCCGTACCGTAATATAGTAATATAGCCGTGAGGTACCGGCAGAGTAGAATAGTACCTCCCCATGTACCAGGTATCATAAAAGGTGACTAAGCTACAAGCACCGATAGCGGTGTATCCATCTGAAGCGATGCGTCGCGAAAGTTGCGCTCTGAGATTGCCAATTGCTCTGAGATTCGCTTGCCAAGCGGGAATATAATGGATAAAATTCTCCCTTTCTTGGGAAGACCTATGTCCATTAGTTTGACTCTCAACAGCTGGTATGAAGGTGATGATAATTATATAATTCTGAGTGCTTTTAAGTAAATACCAGAAGAATGGGATACGTAAATTCATAACGATGATTATTTATTTTACTAGCCGCTCGAAGTTATCCTAAATATATTCGTTTATCAAGAAAAAAATATGGCAACTATATATTGAAATAAAAATATATCGCTTTTTCACGAATTTTTTATAAATAAAGAATAAATATTTGGATGCGAACGATGTCGCATTCAGTCTTGTCTCTATGTGCAAGCAAGCAAATGCGGTAAGGATAGTCGGTTCAACCTCTACCTGGAATAAATATTTACATATTCAACTTTAGTATTGTCTGATATTCGGAATACAATTGCTTTAATATAATTTTTTTGGAGCCAGGTCAGCATATGGAACGTTGAGTAATGTAATGAATATTGTTATAAAAGATTTTGTAAAAGATAAAACTGCATAGAATTCAACAGGTCCGATGGCGCAGATGGTGGTGATCCTGTCTTCTGCACCAGGGGTCGTGGGTTCGATTCCCACCCAGAGCAAATATTTATATGATGATATTTGTGTTTGCTCTGTGTATGGGTGTAAAATATATGTATTTAAGTAGTGTATTTGTGATTCCTCTGTTGTCTGGCGTCCGTAACACAAGTGCTTTAAGCGACTTACCACGGAGTCAGGTCAATGTATGAGATGTTGTGGGAATTTATTATTATTATATTATTAATTACTTTAATTACCCGTTTTACAACCGTGATTACCAGCAGAGCCACCTACTCTTTTTCACTCGGTTCAAATGTCGCAAGAGATTTACTGAGGTAAAAAGAGTAGGTACCGCAACCGACAGATGGCGGTATATCCACCCAATACAGCGTTGCTAGCCGTGAGGTACCGGTAGAGTGGAATAGTATCACCCACTGTACCAGGTGTCGCAAGAGATGATTGGGGTGCCGGAGCCAATGGATGGCGGAGTATCTATCCAGAACAGTGCAGCTCAAATGCACAGGGCGGGAATGGGCAGCAGAATTCCCGTCGCAAAAGCTGTGCTTTACGATTGCCAACACACTTGGCCAACGCGCCAATTATGGGCAAAACACCTCCTTTCTTGGAGAGGTCTATATCCAGCAGTGAACTTTTAATGGCTGTTATAGTGATGACAGCGTTATTCAAATACAATAGGGTACAGATTGACACCTATGTCCAGTAATGGACTTTTTGCGGCAGCTGTGATGATGAACACTGCAAGATAAAATATATAGCGATAACGCTGGTAGAGGTTTTTATCAACATTAACACCAATTTTATAGCTACCTCTTTTTCTAGTGGTTACTTAAGAGACGATTTTTGAATAATAAAATTACACCTGTTTATAAATTATACTGAATTTCATTCGAATAACTTAAATAACAGCTAAGTTTCATACTATCTTTGCATATCTATTATTCCGCCTTAGGAGAGATGAATTTTCAAAAATCTTATCTTAGTGCCTTCCTAATTTATAAAAGAAAACCCTGTGCAAAATTTTAAAGGCTCCAACAGTTATCATTTTCGTTGATATGACATGACTGTCAGTCAGTCAATCAATCAGTCAGCTTCTTTATTATATATGCAGATTTAGTGCGAAGAGACTTGTTCTAGATTAGCCTACTCAATTATTGTAATTATTATATCTCTTAAGTGAAGAAAATGTTTGGTCGATTGAAATGTCTGTGATAAGAGATCTATAAATTATTTTTTTTTAATTTTGAAACTTACAGTAGTAGCTCTAACTCGAGCCTTTATGCCACAAGTTTATGTGCCTGTTCTTGTCTAGTACCTCACGTAATGTGCCTCCTGTAAAGTTTTATGACTCGTTTAGTGCTGTCACACTCGTTTACGCTTGGCCTAATTCAATGAGCCGTGTATTTTGTGGCGCGTATGACCATCGAATTATATCGCTCGAGTGGGCATTAAAGGTTCTTTTGTTTTCTTGGAAATTATTATTGCTATTTATCTATGACGTAATATCTCCAGTATCAGGTATAGCCGCCATGCCTGCCTGAAGAGGCCTAAGTCCTTCGGTGGACTTTCTACAACTGTTATAGCGATGTTGATGAATTATCATCATTATATGATGAGTGTTTGTGAGGGTATTATACTTATTTATCTTAGGTATGATGTGTTTCCGATAATTGTTTTATATGAGCGATTAAAACGCGCGGCCATCGCTCGATTGTCACACCGAAACAGAACAAAAAAGTCATATCCAAATGTTTGTGGTACCTTCATACTATCTAATTACTATACAGAAATGGAAATCCTTGTTTGCCCTTACATTTCTGAAAGTTCCTTTTATCTCGTTGGAATTATAACTGGACCTCAAGAGAACAATGCAACTGCTATCTAAGAAATAATTTGTTAATAATAATTATTCTTAAAAAAATAAGTGACCCAGAAGAAGGAGTGAAATAATTATCTTTGCGTGGCTGCTTCTCACTTAAAGCAGTTTATCCTCTCGGTTCACAAACGCGAAAAACAAAAACTAAACACATAATTTACCGCAACTAAAATTAGCCGGAGATTTTTACACATCGCCCGCATCCCGGAAGTGGCGCCATTTCCTACCGCTTCCGGTGGCGGAGTAGGGATCCGGTGGAGTCTCGCCATCCATCTTGGTTGCTGTTGGTTCTTTAATGGACTTTCGTGATCTCGATCGCGGTCATCTTGAAAAGTTGACATTACAAAATACAAAAAAGATATACTTGAAAAATGTTTAATTAATTTAGTAATTTATTTGCGTCATTCTATGAATTTTACAGTTTTAATTTATTTTAAATGTTGCATATACTTTATTTAAAAACCTATATTACTCGCAAATATATAACAGTGGAAAATGCAGTAAATCTAAAAACAATAAGGTTTAGTTTATGTCAAGGGATGGGTTCATCAAACCAAATACTTATTAACAAATTTTATCAGACATTATGTGTAGTCGTATTAAACTTAAATAAAGATTTAAAAAAAAATATATATTTGACTGCTTTAGAACGCATTTAATTTGATTTAGTTGACGTGCCCGATGGCGATGTCTTGCACGCCAAAGGTAGTAAGTTCGATGCCACCCATAGAAAATATTTATAAAATGAACAAGTGCTTTAAGTTACTTATCTCGGAGTCAGGAGAAAGTATGAAATGTAATTTGAATGTTAAAATAAATAAATATTTATATATATATATATATATATATATATATATATTAGACTGGAAATATCAACAAAGTAGAATATTACCTCCGCCTGTACCAGGTGTCGTTATAAAATAAAATATATCCATCTGAAACAGCGTAGCTCAAATGCACAGGGTGGTAATGGGCAGCACCACTGCACTGCGAACCCACTCTCACTCTTACCAACACGCTTGCCCAGCGCGGCAATTATGGGCAAAATTCCCCCTTTCTTGGGAAGGCCTATGTGCAGCAGTGGACTTCCAATTGCTGTTACGATGATACATATATATACACATATAAAATATATATTAATACATATATTTGTTTTTATCGGCTTCTGTGAGGCAACCGTTGAAGCGTCGAATGGTCGAAAATTTATTTCTCATCAATAAAATCATGTGGTTCCGTACAAAAGAAACGTGTGGGAGTCTCACTCGCACTTAATTTTCTTTTAACTTCATCAACCTATGAAATTAGGGAAGACAGAACATAAGACAGGCTACAAATACCTACATAACGTAATACAACTTGGACAAGAACACTTAAGAAAATTAATAAATGTGTGATATTCCACAATCCAAGAGTAAGTAGATCTCTTGAGTTAAAACAATCAGAACGTCACGTTTCTCACCACCATATCTGTAAAGTATGCCAGTTGTTAGAAAAACTGATGTATATGATGAAAAACTTCTTGAAAAAGCATATGCTCTATGTATATTTAACGGTCCCAATGGCGCAGATGGTAGTGATCCTGTCTTGTTCACCAAAGGTTGTAGGTTCATCCCCACCCAGGACTAACATTTTAATTATGATATATGTATTTAAGTATGATATTAGCGGTGTTTATACAAGCTTTTGTGAGTTTATTATTGATGTATTTATTATTGAATGTATGTGATATGTTATTTATGACGTCTATCTAGTGATGACAATGAACTATATACCAATCGATATATCACAACAACTATTGGTTCCCAATCAATTCTACTCATACCCGTTAGTTCAATATCCATCTCAATGGTATATCGAGCCCACCACGTGAGCTGTCACACGAAAATGTACTTTATCCACCCGACTTAGTGCGTAGAAGTAATTCTATATACCTAAATAAATACCTAATCCACGGGCCGCTATTAAATTATCGTGGCCATATCGTAAAGCTAAAACGTTCCCGCACGATACAATATTTATTTTTATTAAGTCTGCTAACTCACTGTCAATTGAAAACGCTGCGTTTAGCAGTAGTTTTTATTATCTATCATCATTATCGTACCAGCTATTGGAAACCCACTGCTGGATGTAAGCCTTCTCAAGAAACAGGAAATTCACTCCATAATTGCTGAGCTGAGCAAGCATGCTGGTAATCGCAGAGTGCAGCTTCAGCGATGGGGATGCGTTGCTCATCCTTGTCCTGTGCATTTGAGCTCTGTTTCGGATGGATATAACGCCATCTTTCGGTTCTCGTATGTTAGCCGCCTCTTACGAATCCTGGTAATATCTACTCTACTGGTCTACTAACTTAAAATGATACTTTTGCCACAATTTTAGGAACATCGCGAATTATCCGCGCAAACAAAAAGTTTAATTTCTTCAGAAAGATTTCAACAGACAACATGTTTTGAAAAGTTCGTTCTTTTCGAAAGGTCCATATAAATGACAGCTTTTCGTAGTTGTCTGATATTGGTAACACATCATCATCATTATAGCAGCCGTTAAACGTCCACTGTTATACAAAGGGGGTTCCTAAAATTGCCGCGCTGGACCAGCATGGTGGCAATCGTAGAGTGTAGCTTCGCGACAGGAATGCTGCTGCCCAACCCCGGTCTGTTAAATTTGAGCTGCTATTCGAGTAGATTAACCACCATCTTTCGGTTCCGGTACCCCAGTCGCCTCTTACGACAGCTAGTATATACATTGCTTTTTTATTTATGTTACTTTTTATAAGTGTTTAATATTAAAATTTTTTATAATTATAATATTTTTTGGTGTGTGTTGCCTTTTATTGGGAGGATTTTAATTTTTCAAGACAGTACATGATAAAGTAGTGTTCTATTCTGCCGGTACCACACGGCTGCTACTTATCTCGGAGTCAGGATAAATATATATTATATAATAATAATTAATTAAATAATTAATTAAACGTTAGCATGTCACTGATGCTAGACAAAATTACTTGCAGGCATTGACCCGTTTTCATGCCCAACGCCGCGTTCGTCCCGCCCGGTGTGTGCCAATTATTTTTTCGTGCCGTACCTCCATTGCGGTCGTAACAGCAACTAATTGCTTTCGGAAACGGTTTATGTGATCGTATATCACCTGAAAAATGATTTATCCGTATCGTTTGGGTTTTCTTTGTCGCGTTTTGCGGGTATAATATGAATTTGGTTTGTTCTGCAAGTATTGTTTTTATAGTTACTGCAATTTTGATTATAGCATATATTGATGTATGATTCGTTAAATAATTATATATACGTTTCAGTAGTTTTTGGATAGAACTTATTTTTTAATCTGCGCCTTCGTTAATATTAGAATTAATTACTGCTAATTTCGAATATCAGTTGAAAAATAACATGTTTAAGTTCAACTAAAATTAATTGGTAGTTAGGTTAGATTAGTACTACATTCAAATCAGAATAAAAAAATATTATGTTGCCAGTTGAAATATTACAACAGTTTTGTCTAGCAAGAACTAGTTTTACGTGATATTCGATTTAAACATTAGTTAATCCTAGTATTAATAAAGGTTTACAATAAAAACTAGTTCTAACTAGTAAATATTTATCTTTATTATATATATATATATACATATATATATATACGTTTGTGTGTGTGTATTGTTTGTTACTCCATATAGGTACTTCCAGAAATATAAAATCAATTTTGAAAATTAGTTTGTTTAATCGATCGGGTATATAAACTTCAGTTTAAGGGCAAAGGAAAGGGAAGGGAAAATTAAGGGCAGAACATAAATTACCTAGGATACATAGGACAAATATTTCTATGATTTTCATGGCAGGCTGTTAAATATATGTAAGTATTTAAATATTCGTAATGTAATTAACTATTATTTTATGTAATGCCATATCGTTTGCAATTTTATTGAAATGTATTTAAACCATTACTAAAACTTTTTCCATTATTTTCATGATAAAAAAAATCTTTTGTAGGGTTCTATATCTTAAAATGAGAATCGGAATCTTTATAGGATTACATTGAAATTAATTAGAGGTATGAAGTTGTAATTAACATCAAAAACTTCTATAAATTAACGGTATCCAAAAACATGGGAAAGTGAGCCTTACTTTAAAAAGTTTAGCAGGAGAATCAATATATCATTAGTAGTTTCTATAGACCTAGAACTAAAAAGTTAGGTCAAAAGATCCAACGGCGCAAATGAAGGGAAAATTTGAAGAAAGATCCTGCGGCTTAGTCAGAATGTTTGTATTGTAGGTGGACGCCAAACGCTTGCCAGTATGTGGTCTCCATTCCTGATGAGTTCCTGGTTTTTCGTGCTTGTGCCCTGCCCACTGTGACCTCAACTTGCTAATCCATCAGACTATGTTGGTTACTTCGGTTTTTTTACGGATCATTCCTGATTCGATCGCGTGAAGACACTAAGTATTGCCCTCTTATTGGTCTCCTCTGCTCATTGGACAATTTTGGATCTGCTCATAAGCAATATTGTACAGACTTAATTATTATTACAAAACTACCCGTCCTTAATATAATAAAATCACTCCCCAAACATGATGTTCGCTAGTAGCCACAACAGCACAAGTACACATACTTGCATTTACACAGCGTGCAAACATCGGTTAATCCTGCGAGCCATCATCGGGCGCTCGTGAAACTGCCTGGAACGCAGCCAGTTCTATTATCTCGTGCGATAGTGTATAGATTTAGTTGCAATTTAGTGTATACAGCGGTCATTTCCACAGGATTTGAACAGTCAATTTACGTCGTTTGTCTTTCGGATGTATTAAAAATTCGTTTCAGTATAATTGTCAAGTTAGGTTAAGAACCAGGTTATATTTTGTACTAGCTTTCTGCCCGCGACTTAATCTGCGAGATTTTTACATATATCTTATCACTCATCATGTCGCTCTATTACAGTTTAACTAAGCAAAACATCGTGCCGATTAAATAAAGAAAAACGTAAAGATGAAAATTTAGTGTTATTTTAGACTATAGAAATTTCTTATATATTTATTAAGCCTTTTCGACATAAATAGTAACAAACACCATAATACTATATACCATACTACTACATAATACACCATAATACTATTAGTAAGGATTAGTAATTTTCATACGCAGCAGAACATATACGAGTATGATCGGTTTACTTTCCTCAAGGACAATTTTTTAGAAGTATAGAACAGCTGTAAATTACTAGCAAAATAGTACCTGGTACAAGAGGAGGCTGTACCAGATATCGTAACGTCGTCAACGTTAGGGAGAACCGACAGATGGCGCTATATCCACCCGAAATATTGTATAGGTTAGCGCCTCTTTTTGGAGAGACCTAGGTCTATCAGTGGACTTATAATGGTTGTAATGGTATATATGGCAATAAATCTCAAGTTGTAATGGTAATAAATCTCTAAATAAATATGTAGTTCAAAGTAAAAATATTAAACTAGTACAATAATAAAATATCTAGTTAATTGAAATCCTCAGACAACATCTTTGTCAATCTTAGGATGGTGGATCCATCGGTGAAAAAATGTTAAATATTAAACGGCTTTTAGGCGCCTACAGAAGTAGTTTTATTAATGTTGGAAAATATAGAATAGAACAAATTTAATGTAACTGATATCTTTTGATCCTCTAGGATTGACTAAGCACCTGGAGGCAAGAAAAGTTAGTGTAGTTTTGAATCATTCCTATAATGTAGGGGCCTGAAATTCTTAAGCATGTAGTACATACAGGTGCTTACTTCAGAATCTTGATTTAATATATTTTGAAACTAGGTGCTCGTTAATGGTAAACTGGATTAACCCTCCTCTCTCCACTTTCTTTTTTAAAATATTCGCACCAGTTCAGTGCAGCATTATTACGGTGAAAGTCAAAGTACTTTTTACTAAAGTGGTAACCTTTTTTTGTGTACCTTCATTATCATTACAGCCATTAGAAGTCCACTGCTGAACGTAGGCTTCCCCAAGAAAGGGCAAAATTTTGCCTAAAATTGCCACGTTGGGCAAGCGTGTTACCAATCGCAGAGCGCAGCGATGAGGAAGCTGCTGCCCATCCCCACCCTGACAAAGCGGAAGTATTGGCCGATACTGTTGTCTCGCAGGTCCAATTAGCCCAATTAGTGCATCTAATCAAAAGCACGATATTTGTGAGGGTCTGAGTGTCAGTACACTTGTTAACCACAAGTTTTGAAATGTGTTAGGAATATGAATCGGTGTCATCGTCACACCAGCTATTGAAAGTCCACTGCTGGACAAAGGCCTTCCCAAGAAAAGCGGAATTTTGCCCATAATTACTGCGCAGGGCAAACGTGTTGGCAATCGCAGAGTGCGGCTTTCGCGATGGGGATGCTGCTGCCCGTCCTCACCCTGTGCACTGTTTTGTATGGATATACCGCCATCTGCTGTTTCCGCAGGTACTACTCTACTTTGAGCACTAGCCCCATTCACAGATCCCTGGGATTTTAAATCAATGAGAGTTCTTCGCGCAATTGCAACATTTATACCATAACATATATCACCATATCACCCGTCAGACCGCGAGTCTAATTCACTGTCAAGCATTTACTTGACGGATTAATGGAGCAGACTTGCAGTGAAACATGGCTGTGCCTGTTTATTTAATTGAAATTAGTACTAGACATAGTTTATTATAACATATTGCTATGTTTTTCACGACCAAAGTAAAACAAATTACGACGGCTAACATCATATCACATATCATATAACATACTTTCCCTAAGAAAAGAGGAATTTTCTGCATAATTGCTCTCTTACGCAGGCGTGGTGGCAATCACAGAGCATAGCTTCGCAATGAAAAAGCTGCTGCCCATTTTCGCCATGTTAAATATCAGCTACTCTGTTTCAGGTGGATATACCGTCACTGTCGGTTTCGGTACCTCAATCTCCCCTTACAACAATTGTTACAGAGGAAGGTACTATTCTACTCTGCCAGTACCCCGTGGTATGACGTCTTAATACAAAAAACAAATGCTATAATAGTATGAAAAAGATTTAAAGAAAGAAAAGGCCTATTGGTCTAGTGGTCAGAATATTGAAGAAAGAAGAAAATTCTTGTGCCGTTACAAAAAACTTTAGAGAACAGCTTTTTAAAGCATATTGCCAGATTAAATTCATATGAAGTCTGTGGGTTTAACACTTTAAAAGACCGGTTGAGACCTTTCGCGTCTTGTATAACAATGTTTATAGAATTTTGTTAAGCCTTTCACGTTTTTATATATCTGGAATGTTTATAGAGTACGAAACAGATAGTTACAATGTCATTTATATATATGAATAGAAACTGACTGACTGACTGACTGACATTTTAACGGAAGGCCTAAACTAGTCGTAGTACTAGTTAGAAACTTAAAATTTTACACAGAGGTTCCTTTTATTACGTAGCAGAGTTTTAAATTTTTATTTTATTTTACGTAAAGCGTTAGTTTGAAAGAGACTGGAGATCAGTATAAAGATTTTTCATTGAAAGTCATGAAACACAGGTAAAATGTTTTTATAGAAAATCATCTCTTGAAGGGTTGAAACGGGGGGACATGAGTATGAATCATAGGAAACTGTAAGTCATACTTAAAAATAATTGATTAACTAATAAGTAGTGTCAATAAGTCTCAATAGCACCCTAAGGACATTGGCAAGTCGACTCGCCGATGCCACATCGGCGAGTTGAGTCACAGAGTTGTCTAGTAGTGAAAAGTTTTGAGACGCTGTACATATGCATATCTGTACGAAACAAACTATTATTATTATGATAATTTAGCAAACTAAAACATTATCATATATTATATTGAACTAACTTATCTTTTTATCTCACATACAAAGAAAAGCATAGAATTTTTTTGAATTTAAATGTTGTCTATAATCTCCTTAAGGTTCAATTTTATGTCTTTAAAATAGATTCACAAGAAAAACTGTAAAAGTGTATTTTAACAATACGAGTATAAAAATCCTTTCAGGTAAAAAATCATAGAATACATACATACATCACTCCTGTGGCAAATGATGGATTCCCACATGCTATAATATCGACATGCCTCCCTCGCTTCCTTCTCTTATTAATACGTACTTCTGACCTAGCACTTAGTACTTCTTTTACCCGGTAAAAGTTTGTTCACCTTGGTCGTCCTATGCTAAGTCTTCCATTAACCTTAACCTTTTTATATTTGTGCAGTGATTAGCCTATAGAAGCTCGTGTCATCTATATATCATCAAACAAATATAACATCACATCGCAGACCCTGTGAACTAAAGTTACTGTGTCACATTTACCCAGTAATTTCACAACCTCTCTCACCCTCTAAGCCGGAACACAGTAATTCGAATACTGCTATTTGACGGTGAGATACCAACGCAGACGACTTTTGTAAATGGTTTATATCTAGTGATGGTATGTGATTTTATGTATTCTATCTATGAAATTCAGTGAACGACATTCAATATCTCCTTGTATACATACAAACAACAACTACTCTTAAACCAAATTAGACTAGACTTTCACTTGTTTATATTCAACCCTAGCATTTAATCCCACAAACCGCCATCGGCGCGTGAACCCCGTGAAACTATCTGGACTGTAGCCAATTCTATTGCACGTCGTGGTAGGTGTATAGTTTCACTGCACTGGTGAATCGGCTATTACGTCGCTCGGTTGAGATTAGGCAAATTAAGTGCGTGCCAGCATTATAGTAATTAAAGGGTTTCAAATCCGCGGGGTGCCGGCAATATAGAGTACCTATTTCACAGCGACTTCAGCACCTTTACTCTAAGATAATAGTATTATCCATCCGAATTAGAGTCGATCAAATGCAACAGAGTAAGATGTGGGTTATGAATAAATTCGCATTACATCTGACACATTGATCTCACGAGTTAAGTCGCTTAGAGCACTTGTTTAACAAACAAGTGCTTGAAATTTAGACAAGTAAATTTTGGATAGGTAATCGATTTTAGCCGTGAGGTACTAACTAGAATAGAATAGTACCTCCCTCTGCACCAGGTGTCGTAAGAGGCGACTAAGGCACCAGAATCGACAGATGGCGGTATATCCATACAAAAAAAGGTCAGTTCAAATGTACAAAGCGGGGATGGGTAGTATGCGCTCTGCGATTACCAACACGCTTGCCCAGCGCGGCAATTATGGGTATAATACCCTCTATCTTGGGGAGCTCTATGTCCAACAGTGGACTTTTAATGGCTGGTATAATGAATCAATTCTCTACGTTAAGAATATTAAAAAAAACATTGATAAGATGTACCTTATAGACAATAGAAAAAGAGCATTGCTAGTAAGTACGATAATGAAGTGTTAAAATACAGTCTAGTTGCTACTTTTTTATATTGTTCCAAGATATCAAATTTCTGCCTGCCATCAGTAAAATATAATGATTTCCTCTGAATTCCTGGACTTTTTTACTGAGATACCCATGACTTTTGTATAACGGACTCCTGTAGGTCCTCTACAATATATCTAGGTGCTTTATATTTCAGTCTTTCCTCGCACATGCCTGAATACAAAAACATGCAAGTCTTTAAGTGTGGAAAGAATAAGCAAATGTTGCGTGACATTGTTAAAATGCCAGATGACACGTGCTCCAACTAGACGGTATGTGTTAGGCATTCACAGGAATTCAATATAGCGCTGAGAGCGGTCTTTGCCTACATTGTTCATGCATTTGGTTGGGGCCTCAGTGTTGTTTATTTTTTATATGAACTTAATAAATAAATTCATACAACAACTCTTACAATGGTTTGACTCTGAAATAGATCCGCTTAAATCACTTGTGCTACACATATCAGACACTGTCCACTGCTCGAAATAGGCCTCCTCCAGAAAAGGGGAATTTAGCCCATGATTGCCGCATAGGGCGAGCGTGTTGGTAATTACAGAGAATAGTTTTGCTACACATGCAAGTGTGCATGTGAGCTACAGCTTACGGATGGGTATACCGCCACCTGTCGTTTCTGGTGCCTTAGTCACCTCTTACTATACCTGGTACAAGGAGAGGTACTGTGCTACGGCAATAACATTAATTATAATATTTATTTATATTTTAAATACACAGATCAAATACAAATATACATCTTAAAAAATGCCTTGTATGGCTGGGTGGACCCTCCAAACTAAAATAAAATATCGCTTTGGTAAAAAATTAAACATTATTGTATTAAGTTGTATAACACCTTTCTCATAGCCCTTGTTGTTTTTTTTACTAACTTAGTCCTTAACAACTTAGTTGTCAGTATCACCATTACTATGCTCTTAGCAACCTTATATTTAGGCATAGATATATGGTGCGGAGGCTCTTATGCATGACCCTTATGCAAAGGTTCCCAAATTTGCTGGATTGCAAGTCTGTGTCTAAAGACATCTTAAATTGTCAGTCACTTAAAAATGTTGTAAGAGCGATACAGAATTAATATGGCTCTGAATGGTTTAGTATCAAGACTACATTTTATTGTTACTAGCGCCATCTATTACTATTTGAACTCGTTGAAGTTTTATATGTTATCAAAACTAGAAATTAAAAACATAAAGTATAAAGTCAAAACTGAAAAGAGAGAAAAATTTTTAAGTAAACTTAAAAAAACAATTACTGTAAGTAAATTATTATACAGGCTTTACGAGTATAAATGAATTGAAGTATATATAGACATGACAGTTGAACAATTGAAAAAGTTTGTGTATTTCGGATGTATTTTACGAGGGATAAGAGGAATGAAAAATATATTGAATTTAGAGTAAAAGCTGGTAATAGTGTCAATAGAGCCTTACATACATCTATGGACAACCAAAATGTGTCAAAAAGGGCACGATTGGCCGTTCATAGTGGTGTGTTGGTTTCAACACTGACATATGGTAGTGAATGTTTGGCAGAAAAAGCAGGAAAGTAAAATAAATGAAGTTGGTATAATTGCACTCCGAAGCATGTAGGTATGGTGTGAGTTTGAGAAATAGATTAAAGTGAATATGTACTGTGATAATAGATGATGTTGTG
This sequence comes from Heortia vitessoides, assembly GCA_020976665.1. Lineage (NCBI taxonomy): Eukaryota > Metazoa > Arthropoda > Insecta > Lepidoptera > Crambidae > Heortia > Heortia vitessoides. Next base: position 3,027,880 of record JACJUM010002496.1, read on the forward strand.
ACAAAAATAGAGAAAGGAATTCTAAGCTGGTTTGGACGTATAGAGTGAATGGATTAAAGTAGAATGACTGCACAAATATTTAGAGCAGAAGTGAATGGAAGAGTTGGTATAGGATGACCTAGGCGAACATATCTTAAGCAGGTATAAAAGGTATTATAAAAGCTTGGTCGAAAGTACCAACAATTGACGAGCGTTTATTAAAGGACTTGTGCGACTAAGAGAAGCTAAATAGGTATGCCACGATCGTAACATGTGGAGATCCATACTCTTTGCCTACCCTGTTGGAACACAGGCGTGATATATGTATGTATGTTCAAATATAAGTCTTATATTTTTGCACTTAAGGTTGAATTATAATATTCAAAGATTTTACTGTTACATCATATTCATTCATGTTGACTGGAACTTTAAAAATATGTCCTGATCTAGTTGTAGAGGCGGCTTTGACGGTAGATTCTATAAATTAACTTAAAATATAATTTCCTAGAGTTGATAATTTTACCCATTCCGCTAACACTGAGACGTCAACATGGCAGCAATTTTAATTAACTGCGAGCCAGGAATTTTCTTTATTATCCACCACAAAAAAGTGTTGCGTCCAACAGGATTAATTGAGAAATGAAAAATCCAATTTTGCATAGGGCTAAAGCCGGAACAAAGAGACAAACTATTTGCTCCCAGGCCATTAATAAACGAATGGATTTATAGGATTCCGCAAGTAAATAATAAAACGGAACCTTTCAATTTAAACAAAATAAATTTTTTCAGAAAGTATACAAAGTAGAAATTAGAAATCGGAAAATAAAAACGTCGTATTTACGGCCATGGGGTAGCGGCGGAGTAGAATAGTACCTCCTGTGTACTAGGTGTCGTAGGAGGCGACTGAGGTACCAGAGCCGAAATGACAGTATCCGAAAGAACGCATTTCTAAGACTACAAGCGTGTAGATGAGCAGCAGCTCTGTGATTGTCTATACGCCTGCCAAGCGTGGCACTTATGGGCAACGCGGCGAACATCTTGGAGAGCTTGGGTGTAATAGCTGATGATTTTTTTTAATCTTTTAAATATAGTTTAAACATTTTTTTCTTCTTGTAGAGAGATAAAATCTTCAAAGATTAAGTTCAAAGTATCATGGTGGCTATTTTATGATATCATGAATATGTTGAATATTTTATGATATATGAATGTTAGTGAACCTGTCTTGTGCACCAAGGTTTGATTCCCACTCAGGGCAAATATTTATACGATGATATTTCTGTTAGTTCTGTGTCTGGTTGTTAAAAATAAGTGTTTAAGTAGTATATTTGTTTAAGTAGTATATTCCTATTATATCTGACGACTGTAAAACAAGTGCTTTAAGCGACTTAACACGTTGTCAGGTCAGTGTATGGGATGTTGTGGAAAACAAAAAAGCAAACAATCAGATTTTTTTTTTCTAGTTAGTGATGGCACCGGATCGTGCGTTTAGCACACAAGATAGAAATACTACTGAATACGCTATCGAGTCCGTCTGGAGAAGTTAAATTAGGCTGAGAGTTTAATGATTACCTACATTTTGTAAAGATATGAAATCCACGAAAATATCTTGCCGTATATAATTTGAGATTACTGATTTTTATAGTAAGTACTTACTAGAAAAAAAGGCATTGATTACAATGGCTTTTTTTCTAGTAATACATAAGTAGCATATCAGTAGGCCTACATTAGTAGGACTAGCCACGCCCCGCGGTCACACCCACGTTACGTCATTGAATAAACTTAGTATTATTTATGTAATACAAAATTCTTAAGTGCGCTATGCTATACTGATTATGGTTTAGGATCATTGAAAATCAGAAAACTTTCATACTTATATCTCTTGCCGCCTTTTCCATGACTTTCAATGAATAACCTTCATATTGGATTTCATTCAAATAACTTTAAAAACAGCAAAGTTTCCTATTAATTTTGCAGCCCCTCAGTCAAAAAAATCCCTTTGTTGCAAAAGAAACACCTGTGTAAAGTTTTTAGTTTTCAACCCTAGGTATGAAGGTAAATCAGCTTCTCTTTTCTAATACCCACATTTAAATCGCTATATCAATCATGTGGTTCAAATACCACAGGGTGGTGATGGGCAGCAGCATCACCACCACAAAGCTACGCATTCCCTTCACGCTTGCCCAGACCGCGATAATATTTACAAAAAAAGTATCAACTATAATATTCGATAAAAATCGATAAAATCGATGAAAATATAAAATTCGATTCAGCTTTTTTTTTCATTATTTGAAATTTATTAGTTTAAATATATAAGAGTAATCTGCAACATTGAATAAATGGCCCTGATTTTACTCAGCACAATATAAAACTACTTGCAGAACCTATATAATCTTTTCCAAACTGCCTATATAAAATATAGTCTGTTTTTGCGTCCCGTTAAACTTCAAACAAAGTTACATGTGATTTAACACTACGGAATCTTTTTATACGCGTGTTGGATTGTGCGAGTAGTCTTTTTTTTACATACGGTGCGGTACCGCAGTGAAAAATGTTAAATATATTCAATTGTTAGTCCAAACTTTACGAGCGTGTTTCCCGTTAAAATGTTACATTGTTTGCCTGAACGAATGATTAAATACAATATACATACAGACAATATACTTTATATAAATAAGTTTATGTGCAACGTACATATTAGTAGTGAGGTAACGGCAGAAGTACCTCACCACCAATATGAACGTTAAATGGTATGTAGAGTTAAAATGGTTGCGAAACACTTAAACACACGAAATTTCCGCCCAAAAAATCGTCCGACTGGAATATTATGAATAAATTAACTTTTACCCGACAGCACGTTGAAAAGTTTGTAGTACTAAAATTTTAATTTTTCGTGCGTTTATAAATGAACGGCCTGTGTCCTTCTTCGTACTCTCTATATGTAGGCAACATTTCATGAAGAGGTAAAAAACAAAGAAATACATTCACATTTATCATCTTAATTGGGATTGGCTGCAGTGATAATCTTCCTATCGTATATTATCTGCATGATACTTGAAAAACGAGGTAAACAAAATTAGTAATAAAGTTCAATCTTTACAAAATAATAACAAATCAAATGTTAATATTGTAAGCATATTCCACAAAACACGGGCTGCACCCCATTTACAAGCACAACATGTTAACTCATCGTTATCCAAATTATTAATGTGCTAAAGTTTCATCTAAAATCGTTCAGCTTAAACCAAAAACAAATCCCATACAGTTAACAAAGAGGCATTATGCGAAATCAAGACTTATTAACTGTATTTAATCCCAACATAGATTACTGAAGCGCATTTCAAAAGTCGATTTATCATGATATACGAAACAGGTGTAAGTAACAAGCGGTAGCGTATTTCAATTACTATGTCCTCATCATAATGGCATAGGCACTGTCTTTTCCTATGTCATTTATCCTATCCCCCACCCCCCACAGATAAATTTAATAAATGACAAATATTTGTATCTGTGTGGAAGTAAAATATTTTTAAGAATTATATTTGTGAATCCCCTCCTGTCTGAAGTCAAAAACCCAAGTGATTTATTTATACATTTTTGACATTGACATTACTCGGAAACCAATTTATATATATGTATGTTATATAAATAAAATTTTCATTTTTTAACGAGGTCAAGTATCGAACAAAACTTATAATAATAAATACAAACATATATTCAATAATAATAAATTCACACAATAACTCATACATACCGGATTCCGAGACAAGCTTAAAGCATTTGTGTTACGGACATCATACAATAGAGGAATCATAAATATAGTACTTACTCAACACCCAGAAACTGAACAAACACAAATATTATCATATAGATATTAATGCTAGGTGGATCGAACTCACGACCTTTGCCAGAGAAGATAGGATCACTACCATCTACGCCATCTGGCCCGACTAGATACATAACATACATAACATCGAATGCGTGCAAATTCCCGCTAAACGCTTTATACTCGCACCAAATTCCAACCGTAAGTTAACGCGATAATTTGGCGTCCGCAATACACCCCGAAATCTACGATTATTCAAGGATTTGCGAAAAACACAGTGTCGAGCTTAATTTGAAAATATGAGAACGACTGTATAATTGCCTTTGAATGGGTATCCAATAAATTGGGCAGTAAACCCTTTATTTAGTAGCATGGAGTTTGGGAGCGGTGCCCATAAAGGATTAGACGCGATTTTTTCAGGGGGTGGAGATAAGGGAGGGGACGGGGGCGTGTTGTGGTGGTAGGAAGTATTCGAATTTTCAGTAAAAAGAATAAGATACCAAAACTGATAGATAGCGGTATATGCATTTAAAAAAGTGTAGCTCAAATAAATGCACAGGGCAGATGAGCAGAAGCCACCCCGTCGTGAAAGCTGCGCTATGTGGTTCTCAATACGCGGTGTTTATGGGAAAAATTCTACTTTTCATGGGGAGACTTATGTCTAGCAGTGGACTTCCAATGGTTGATATGATGATGATGATGATGGTGATGATGATGATAATGATGATACAGCCCACATGATAGTATATGGTCATGGTAGATCGGTGATTAATCGCTCGGCAATTTAGTTCAAGCAGTGAACCTCCGCTTAGACCAAGTTGCCGAGCGGTTCATATGAACTGAACAAGATGGCCAAGATGGTTATATGAAAAGAGAAAATAGGAGTAAATTCACCCTGTGGGATACCAGCGCCGATATCAAGCCACTCTAAATAGAACGTTCCCATGTGTCACCATTCTTTTTTCGTTAGATCTGATTTCTAAATCAACAAACATACCGCCGATGAAACCGAGAGCGTGAGCAGCCTGCAGATGCTCATATTACCACAAGGATATCACGTAGCGCACATAACGCACTTGTGACATAAAGACAATATGTCACATAACTTAGTAATTTTATTGCCTCTCTCTCACTTCAAATTGAAACTCTCTGAAATTTAGTGAAAGACTTGTGTGAGTCTCCTCTCACACACGCCTAAAACCGACAAACATTCATTTGAATTTGTGTAACTCAAATGCAATGCCTGCCACAAAGCTACGCTCGCCAATTGTCACCACGCTTGCCCATTGCAACAATCATGATCAAAGTTTTCCCTCCCGGACTTTCTACGGCTGCTGTAATGGTAATGAGAAGGTAGGCCTTTGACTAATTTAAAATATCCCTTTCAATGACCTATTTGTCCAAATGCAATCTGAAGATCTTCAGAGATGTAGGCGAAACAATCTTAGTATAGACTCAGATCGGTGTAGTCATAACAAAATGAGTCTTGATGTGGATAAATGCTGCATAATTTCTTTCACATAAACAAATTGACTTATTTACCAATACTAGTTACACAACAAACAACCGAGCAGAGTAAACATTGTTAGGGATATTGGAGTGTTATTTGACACAAAGCTGACATTCCGACCACACATCGAAAACATCTTAAAAAAGAGTAACATACTTTCAGGCTTTATATTAAAGGCAACAAGATACTTTAAATCACCGCAAAACACACTGCTTTTCTTTTTTAGTTAGCAGTATATTTAAATATTGCTGCCCAGTCTAGAGCTTTACCAGATACACATAGATAACAAAAAATGTATCCAAAAGAAGTTTGTTAAATTCCTTTGCCATAGGCACAACATGCCCGTTTGCTTGTGAACTACAGTGACAGGCTTCCAAAGTTTAAAGGGATCTTGTTGTATGTCCGCCACAAGCCACAGCTTATCGTGCTTACACAAAGTAATCCACTCTTCTATCGAGTCACCAGATCTTCTCCATTCTATTAACTTTAACATACAGTATAAAATCCGTTCACCTAATACCTGAAGGTATTTATTAAGGGTGTATTAACACAATACTTCCTTCTACAACCCAATAATTCGAATGTGTTGTTCCATGAACTGAAACGCAGTGGCTAAGTCATACTCAGCCTCAACACAAAATATCAAAATCGGCTAAGGAGCAAAAAATTAATTCATCATATAAATTAATTTTTTTTGCTTGTTTATGTTATGTTTGATAAATATTTAATTTATCAAACATATATATATATATATATAATTAAATAAAACGTCGTGTACATGTCTCCTAGGTTATCGTTTTATATATAACATATTAGTATATATAACAATAATCTGTAAGGTTACCTATCCCTACTAATATTATAAATGTGAAAGTAACTCTGTCTGTCTGTTACGCTTTCCTGCTTAAGCCTCGTAACCGATTTTGATGAAATTTGGCACAGACAATCTTTAGACCCTAAGTAAGGACATAGCTTTTTTAATTCGAAATAAGAGTTGTAAGAGATCGAAAAGGGGGATGAAAGGTTGTATGGAAATATCGCTATTTTTAGTCAATTGAAACTTATTTTTCAGGCCATTCATTCGATATAAATAAACATGACCTTCAAAGTTTATATAAGTTAAGGTAAAGAGGTATGGTACCCAAAAAAACTATTCCACGCAGCCGAAGTTGCGGGCACAGCTAGTAATAAATAAAATAATAAATAAAGGAAACCTATAATATGATGAGGATATTTGGGTAATTTGTAATGAAAGGACCTTACCTACCTTACGTTCTCATAATTTTTATAGAGATAAAATTTTGATTTTGTTTTATATTGTTTATTTCAATAAAGACAATTATTATGACTTGGTAAAGTCAATCTTAGTAATTGGTAAAATAAATTACTAGCCAAATAAATTTAACATGGCAAAGTAAACAGTTGGCCATTATCAACCTTTGTGGCGAAATAATATCGTTTTACAATATGTAATAGTTAATCGGGCGGCAGTAACTCACCTCGATCAATTAGCCAATAAACTTTTATAGGGCGTAACTAGTTTCAGCCCGTGACTGAGGCTGTGTTGCGGGCGAACGTGGATGGAAGAGAACTGGATATGATATTTCACTTTTATAGAAGATGTTAGTTATTGGGCAAATGGAAAAAAAGCAATAAATGTTTAAACTGAATATATAATTAATTACCAATAATAGGTTTATAAGAGGCGATTGAGGTACCACAACCGACAGATGGAGATATATCTACCCTAAAAAGCGTAACTCAATAAATTAGGATAGAGATGAAAGCTTCATTTTGCGATTACCAAAATCTACCCAGCATGGCAATAACGGCAAAACTCTTTCTTTCTTGGGTAGGTCTATATCCAGTTGACTTCCCACGCCTAATACCTATTACGATGTAGGTGGGAAAAATTAGATGTCAATTAAAGTTTATTGTCAAAGATAATAATCGCTATTATTTAAGCATTTGAATAAATCTACTAGCTATCGTTATATCAGATATTGGAAGTCCACTGCTGATCATAGGCCTCCCCAAGAAAGGGGGAATTTGCTCACAAATGCCGCGTTGGGCAAGCGTGTTGGCAAATGCAGAGCGCAGGCCTCTTACGACACCTGGTACAGGGGGAGATACTATTTTTATTTATTTAACTTTATTGCACAAAATGTTACAAAATGTACAAATGGCGGACTTAATGCCAGGTGGCATTATCTCCCAGTCAACCATTACACAAAACAGAAAATATATATATAGTGGTACAGGCAATATATAGATAAACAAAATAAATAAACGTGGCATACATATTTGTTTAAATAAACGTAATAAATGCATATGATATATAATATATATATATATATATATATGTATGTATGTATATATATATGTATATATATACATAAAATAACGTACATCAGAAATAGGGTTATAAAGTTAGAGAAGCAGCATCAGTAAATAAAGTACGGAAACAGCGTTTCAGGATAAATTTGTTTGGGGATTGTTTACTATTCTACTCTGCCGGTACCTCACGGCATGTATTGGTATATTTTTATGTATTTCATTTTACCAATGGATGAAAATGTAATATGTAGGTATACCTGGATACTTAAAACCGAAGAAACAACCACCGACTATAAAACAGTTCTATAAATATAATTTTAACGTCCCATCCAGTTTCAACCTACTCCATGTACACGATTAGTCGCTAATAAATCAAGTGACAGACGGAATGGCCTAATAAAATGACTTTACTAGACGAGAGGTCACTCACCCTAGCTAGGTGAAAAGGTTAATCTTTTGTTTATATCGCCATGAGCGAATTAATTACAGGCAGGCATGTGAAGCAATCAATAGCATTTACTGCCTCATAATTAGAGACGCGATGTGATAATAAAATTAAAATAAGACTAGCATTATATACACAAAATACAGACATTAGAAGTATTGTTTGAGAAAAGAAATGATCATCATGATACCAGACATTAAAAGTCCACTGTTGGACATAGGCCTCCCCAAGAAAGGGGGTATACTGCCCATATTTGCCGCCCTGGGCAAGCTTGTTGGCAATCGCAGAGCGCAACTATCGCGACGGGATAGCTGCTGCCCATCCCCGCCTTGTATATTACCTCACAGCTACACTATAACGGAACGGAATAGAAATATTCTTAGTACGCAGAACCGATTGCCGGTGAAGTCTTGAATGGGGACCACGTTCCAGCAAACATAGTGTAGGGCGTCCATCTTCAAGGTTGACAGATGATGTGACTATAATAACAGGATCGCACTGGACACAGGCCACATACAACTGGTTCTATTGGAGAGGCCTATGTCCAGCAGTGGACATCCTACGGTTGCTATGATGATAATGAAAATGGCTTTAGGTATATAAAAAAAAAACCAAATAAATGACGTGATGAACACTTCGCTGATGGCACAGATAGTAGTTACCCTATCGCGTGAGCCAAGCGTCGTGGGTTCGATTTCCACCCAGAACCAATATTTTATACATTATTAATATTTTCTTTTTATCAAAGTGTTCAATATATTCATATTGTAATAAATATTACATTTGTCATTCCTCTGTTGTAAGATGTCCGTTACACTAGTACTTTAAGAGACTTATTTTAAAGTCAGGTAAATGTATGTCATGTTTTGTGATTCTTTAAATAAATTATTTATTTTGATGAAGATTGAACCCCGAACACCCATGCATAATACAAGAACACCGCCGAATACGCCATCTGGCACGTGGAGTAAGCAAGTTTTCAAAGGGTAAACCATACGCATGATATCTTTGGTATTTAAGGCAATACGTTCGAGGTGGACCCCGTTTGTATCTACCATCAGAATCGGATTGGTTGGTGAATAAATTGGTTTTTGGCTTGATTTTTATTAGTAAATAATATTTGATTGTTCATTTTTACTTTTATGATTTATGTTATTTTTTAATTAATAATTTTAATCTGTTTAGTATTGATATACCTGTAAGTGTGTGTTATATTTGGCTATAAATTACTCATGTTATTATTATTACAATTGATTAATCAATCTATCAAATCTTTATTGTCAATACAGATTATAAAGTTTTTAAGAAACAATATTAAATATATTGTTGTATAGGTATATTTGCAATCACAATTCTCTTTCTGATGAAATTCTCATGCCTAATGTCTGTAAACGTGGGATATTTTATTATTTATTTATTTATATCTGTCAGTTAAGGTACCGCAGTTTGCCTCTTACAGCATGGTACAGTGGGAGGTTATCTACACTGCCGACACCCTACCGCTCTATCTATTGCTAAGCCGAGAGCTAACAGAGTGTACCATTAAAAGTCGTAAGTAAAACCAATTTTACTTAATTAATCGAATCAATAACAGATATCATCATCCATGGAAAATACTCTGCGTTGTTAAATGAAACATGGTCTCGTACCATTGGCCATATTGGCCAACAGGCAGCATACAACCGGTTCTATTGGAGATTACTTGGGGAGGCCTATGTCCAGCAGTGGACTGATACGATGGTTGTTGATGTGTCAGTTGGTTGATACGATGATGATGATTCTAAATGTAAGATTATGACAATTTTATAGCTGGTACTGCGTCTTTTGCAAATGTATAGAAGTCAGAATTTATGATAAACTGTTTAGGCCTATCCATATAGTTTCTGTAATTATTTCTGTTACACCATTGTAACAGTATCGACGCGCTGGAAGACTTAAGGTACGATCTCTGGATTATCACCATATATCACCTTCCAGCCTGTATCCATTGCCATCTTGCGATTTCTTCTCTGGACATTTTTTTTGTTTTTGTAAAATTTCTATTGAAGTGTGCATTACTAATATTTCTGTTACAGTAGTTGCTTACCACCTCTTAGCACTTTCTAAGTTAATTATAAAAATATATATATTAAGATATCAACTAATCCCTCAAACTAAATAAATCTGTACACATACCTGTACTGTCACCTAAATCAATTATGTAAAGGACATCAAAGAAATCACAAATATTGCACTTGAAAACATATTATTTACATATTTATTATATTTGTCGTTTATTGTAAGTCGAAGTTACGACTCTTAGCGAATAAATTGGATCACTACCATCTGTGCCATCATAAACAAAATGTCATAAAAATACCGACCCAAGTCATATTTTTTTAACAATGGTTTTATCGAAGCTACTAGATCTTAGTTAGGCCGTATTTATTATAATTTATCGTCTAATAAAGATAATTTGCGAATATGTATATACCCGCCTACTAAATTGAACGCACATTCGTATGTTTAATAACTTTACTTTGAAACTGCCTAAGATCAATTGAATTTAGAATTTATTTATTTTAATTAAATGCATATTGACTTTAGGATAACTATTTGGTACCAGCAGGGTAAAATATCTCCCCTTGGTCCAGGTGTCGTAAGAGCCCACTGAGATACCAGATCCGACAGATAGCGTAGTAGTAGCGTAGTATTCAAATGCACAGTACAGTGAAAGCCATTTACCCAACGCAGCCATTAAGAGCAAAATCTCCCTTTTCTTCGAGACTTATGACCAATCCCTATGCAATATAGAAGAAGTTATTTCACCATCACATCCACTGGAAGTGTACTGTTAGATAAACGCCTTCCCAAAAAACGTGGAATTTCGCCCACAATTGCCGCGCTTGGCAAGCGTACTTTAGTCGCCTTTTACGATACCTAATATAGAAGGAGGTACTATTCTTCTCTGCCGGTACCTTACAGCTATATATGAGAAAGCCACAAATAAAATAATGCTATCAATCGATACACGTGCAACAATAAATAACAAAGCAATATCAGTGAATGTCACCTAAATGAAAAGGCAGGACTTAGTTTAATAAAAGTTACGTTTATGGATCGTCAGGAATTTATAGTTACGACCCATTTAATTTGGGGCATAAAATTTTAAGGAGGCGTCTGAGTCGGCGGCTTGTGGTTCATTCTGTAGTCTGTTATAGAAGCAAGGAGCTTCTACCCGCGGCTTCTTCTACGAGTATTTTCTATAGACACAACGTCTCTTTTAGGAATTAATTATTCCTCCCATTTTTTAATATTAGTTAGTTGGGATAGAAAAAATGTAATTGGACTGATTAAATTATCTCTTACACGGTAGCGCGTTATAAATATCGTTCAGCGACATCTATTGATTTTTTGCAGTACTAAAATTGTCGTAGGCAAAAAATCCCACAGGAATAGTGCCCTTCTACGAACATTCAACTATATGTGCAATTTAAAACAGATTGATTGAGAAAATGTATTATTAAAAGGATGGAAACAAACGTACTTACTTTCGCTTTTATAATATTAGCAAGGATAAGTTTAAAATAACGTTAAAAATACGTTTTGGAACAAAATTAAACGACTTAATGCTTGAGGTAGATAAAAGCTTTTATAGATTATTTACCCATTCTCGTATCAGCCATTGGAAGTCCACAGCTAGTCATAGGCCACCCCAAGGAAGGGAAAATTTTGCACATATTTGTTGCACTGGACAAGCGTGTTGACATTTGTAGAGCGTATCTTTCATGATAAGGATGCTGCTGCCCATTACCGCCCTATATATTTGAGCTACACTAACTCAGGTGTATATATCTGTTGGTTCTGGTACTGTAGTCATCTCACATGACACCTGGAGTCCATGGACATACAGGGGGAGGTACTATTCTATCCTGCCGGTACCTCACGGGTTCAATTAATTAACAACAATCAAATAGAATAACAATGAAACCCAAATCTATTCTTGTTTTATCAGACTTTAAATAATTTTCTAAGTTTTCTTCTGAAACGCATTTGCCTATTAGTTATATATAATTGGTATTTTATGTCCTATCAAAATTGGTCCAGGCGTTTCAGTAATTACATCAAAAAAGCAGGCAGACAAAAAAATGTCATATATAATCATGTACATTTAAGAAAAAGCGTTTATATTAATAGTATAAATAAAGACTCTAATTTAATTTATATGTATTGGTTATTACATTTTTTTCCTTAATTTTCAACTAGAAACAGCGCTTTAAAAAAATAATTTCTAAGAACCACTACATTGTGTTAGTAATTAATTTCGATATTAAAGTCAGTTCAGGGCAAAATATTGTGTTTCTATTTTATTGTTACCTTGTTTATTGGATGTCAAAATATTTATGCAGTCACGGTCCCCGTGAGAAAACGGTAAGTGAATTTCAAGGGAATAAAAGTTTTATTATAATAATTCATTAAATGTTATAGCTGTTTAGTTGGGTAAATTAAGTTCCGACGAAAATTAAAAACCTCGCATGAGGTCAGGCTCGTGCCTAAATCGAATACTCAACCAATTATTTCTTTTAAAATAATAAATTACACAATATCTCATACATTGACATGTATGCAAGATAAACAGCTTAAAGAACTTGTGTTGCCCATATTCGACAACAGGTATTCAGTTGGGGGGGGGGGGGGGGGTGGAACTTGACATACCATGTCCGATGCAATGACGCACTTACTCCACAGTTCCGTCTGTGGAAATGTTATACTAATTAAACTTTTACCAAAGAATATATACTTAAATACACATTTATATAACATTGAACAAAACTTTTCAACTCGCAAATGTTTCTGCAGAATGGCAATAGACAACTTTTGAGTAAAATAAGTCTATTCATGATTACGATATGTTCTTGTCATATTTATCATTAATTAGTGAGTTTTAGATGAGGAAGACCTTATACAAAGGTCGTCTGCATTTGTACCTCACTCTCTAGGTGAGAGTAGTCTTCTACTGCTAAACAAGTGTTGTGCCTAGCTGTGTTCCCTCTTGAAGGGTAAAATTAGTATTAGTGAAATAACTTAGTTATCAGAAATAATATTTTAAATTCACAAGATGTGCATCGCGCTATTAATAAATTTCTGCATCAATGATACGAACATCTATAGACTTCTTAGTCGACTTGTTAGTCGACCTGGAATATTAAAAATAAAAAGAACTTGAGAGCTGGTCATCTTGAGAACGGTTGACGACGGTTGAGAAATGTACAAAGTTAAACCAACATCAACCAAAAAGAGTGTTTTTTGACTAGAAACCTATAAGAACCTAGATTATTTTGGCTTTTAGTTTTAAATATCCTATTGTTCTGAGTTGGTTTGCTACGGCATACATTTTATAGATCAATTTATCAATTTTGAATGCTATCCACTATTATCTTATCTGTACCTGCTAGATCGAGGTGGGTTTAATAATGATCGCTTTTATTAGTCGTCTGTGTGGGTGTGCATTGTTACTCCTTCCCACGCAACACGATCACTTAGACATTTTAGACATACCCCTATGTATATTTACAATTAATTCGACCAAATCCGTGCCACGTCACGCACATCATCGCGTTGCTGACCTTGCGATCTGAAGATGTCACATTATACATCACAGATCGTCAAGGGTCGTGATTTCGATTCCCACTTACGTCAAACATTTATATGATGTTATTTGTTCTGTGTCTGGGTGTTTAATAAGTATTTTTGTATGTTGATTGATGTCCGTAGCACAAGTGCTTTAAGCACTTTATTTAAGCTTTAAGCATAATATTGTACGAAATTTATTAAATTTTACTGCCTCTCTCACCTTCCTCTACAGACCACAGCAATGCGAACACTGTTGTTTGGCTGTGGAGGTGCCAATGGCGGTCTATCTCTAGTATTATATTTACTGCCAATTTTGTCTAAGGCTGCCGCTAGTCCCTTCTTGTTTCTGACCTTAAGCCACTAGCTATTAATTGAAACTGGAGCCAACTGCATCTTTAGCCGAAAGCTAGATATTACGATACTTCAAAAAGACATACAACAGTAATTAAGCTTAAATAACTTTCATTATATACCTATTTGTGCCCAGCGATTTTGTTAGAGTACGCTCTAGGCAACGGTGACCATCCGCCATTTTGTGTAATTATATGCCTTAACATTGCTTAAAAGGTCAAGTATTAAAAGATTTTTAGTGCGATTACTCATTTATATGGATTTTTAAATATACTTTGCTTTCTTTTTCAGAAAAAGTAAAAAAAATATATTTCTTTAAAACAAGTTTGCATCAAGTATGCTCTTTTAATATTAAACCAGGAAAACATTGTTTGGAAATTATAGATGCAAAAGAAAAACGAAACCAAACCATCAATGTTTACAATGTTTAGTAACATTTTTCAGGAATGTACATATAAGGTCCAATTTTAAATATCTACTTGACGGTAGACCTGATGTTGACAAGCCCGATAGCTTAAATGGTAGTGATTCAATTTAGTGCCGCAAAAATTGTGGATTGTAAATATTTATATGATTATATTTGTGTTTGTTCTGTGTCTGGGTGTTAAATAAATAAATAAATATATATATATATATATATATATATATATATATATATATATATATTCCTCTGTTGTCTGGCGTCCAAAACACAAGTGCATTAAGCAACTTACCATGGAGTCAGGTCAATGTATGAGATGTTGTGAGAATTCATATAAAGGTCGCCTGCATTGGTACCTCACTCTGACCTGTTTTATTGCCAAATAGTAGTTTTCGCATCGCTGAGTGAGAGAGGCAGTGAAATTATTGGGCATTGTGATGTATATATTCAAGTCATTAGGTTAGCAACTCGGTAGTGGTAACCTTGTTATATTACGAGCGTCTTTATGCTGCGGTAACTCTACGTGGACTCTTCATTTGTTATCGACCTGGCTTACCCAGATAACTAATTGTTCATATTTGATATTGATAAACAAAGCTCGACCCTAGAAAGAATATATAGCCTATGTTTTGACTTTTAATCTTAGAAAAAATTCTATCACATGCATTTACAAACGAAGTCCAAAGTATGTGAGCATAGAAAGGTCAATAATTACTGCAATCTTAAATGCTAAAAAACTTGTCTCAATTCTCACACGAAACAAATGAACAAAATTCATATTTTGCCTAATTTTCATACATATATGAATAAAATTACAATAATATACAACAATCGACTGCCGAAAATGGTGGGCGAGGCACGACAAACGCGAGCACACCTACAGAACAAAAATTAACTTGTCTCTCTTTATTAATAGACAATAATAATTACGGCCATCTTTAAAACGTTACGTCGAGGCTATAAATTAACTGCGGGTAGGCGTGATTTGTAGGCTAACGACTGGTTAAGGTCGCCGCAGGGCAAAAGCTACTGTATTTATGAGTTTAGACTATTTTAGGGGTCTTAAAAGCAAAATGAAATACTTTTTTTATATATTTGTACTTACCTTAAGTCTGTTTTTCTGCCTGCCTTGAAAATTTTATATAAAATAAAGACTGATAGTAAAAATTATATATTTTAGACTCTATGAAAGTATGTAACTATTAGCAATTCGTGGTTTCAGTTGCGTAGTACTGGTTCTTATTCTCTTTACAGCAATAATTAACTGCCAATGAAAGGCCGATTATTTAAATTCACAAAAAAATTTGAAATTTCTGGTTTTGCACTTCGTTTTTACCACCTTTAAAGAATTATTGATTTAATGATTAAGGAAAAAAATATTTTCATGATTCATTGAAAAACCTTTTTACTGATTTTCGTCCAAATAATTACAAAAACGGAAATCTTTGACACTAACTTAGCACCCCTGTTTTACCCCCTTGGGGAATAAATTTCAAAAATCCATAATTAATGCTCCCCTACGTTATAAAAGAAATCCCTCTGCAAAATTTCAAATAACTAGCTAGCTAATAGTGTAGGCTTACGTTGATATGTTAGTCAGTCAGATATTTAGTCATTGAACTTCGCTTTTTAAATATAAACACATAGTTTTTAGTTGTTGCTGATAATATCTGTATTTATAGATTTTGTAGCTTTCAATCTTATACGCATTAAGATCGTGAGTCGTCTAAGTCACATTTATATGATAAATATTTCTGCTTAATGCCTACATAAGTATTATATTTGTGATTCTTTTATTGTCTGACATCTGTAACACAAGTGCTTTTAACGACTTTTCTCGGGGTCAGGTCAAAGTATGTTGGTCGATGAAATAAAATATTGTTTTACAAATATCTAAATCTCGGGTATTTTTAACCAAATTTACCAGGTGTGGTCACGACTGAGGTACTGGAACCAATAGAAGGCGGTATATTCATCTGATACAACACAACTCAAATACAACAGTGCGGGATGGGCAGCAGAAGCTGTGTTTCGATGCAACTATCTGCGGTTATCACCTCACCTGCCCAGAGCGGTATTTATGGTCAGACTCACCCGTTCTTGGTGCAGTTCATGTAGCCGTGTAACTTCTGCGTTTTGTACAAAGATGATGATAACTATTCTAAAAAATATTTTAATTATTTTATAGGAGTAGGATGACTATTAGTTTTTGGTTCATATTTGGCATGTCAAGTGGGTGTGGTGGTGGCGTTGCTTCGTGATGGGGATTCTGCTGCCCGTTTTGTACATCAATCGCCTCTTACGACTTGATATAGAAGAATGTTTCAAAATTATTTTCCCCTGTCTCTGCCACGAATCGAACAGCTAGACTGGGGTGGTAGACGCCAACAAAGTCCATATAAAATATTCAGCGACCGTGCGATAGGATATTTTCTACCTAATAAAATTCTCTTTTCTACGTGGAACAGTTTGCAAATGTGATTCTAGAATAGTCCAGTATAGACTGAATCCTATTTTAGACTAACTCTAGTGAGGGAAATCTAATATTATATTAAATTGAAATAGAAGCTAGTGTCAGCATTAATTTTATCTTTGGTATTTCAGCTTCTTTTTATCTGGCATAGACAAAGATTTGAGTATATATATTTATACCACTAAATCGATAAATAAGAATTACGCTTATATTATCATAAGGTTGCCGTGAGGTACCAGCAGAGTAGAAAAGTACCTTACACTGCATCAGGTGTCATAAGAAGCGACTAAGGTACCGAAACCGATAGATGGCGGTATTTCCATCCGAATCAGTGTAGCTCAAATGCACAGGGCGGGGATGGGCTGCAGCATACCCGTTGCGAACAGCGATCTGCGATTGCCAACACGCTTGCCCAGTGCGGAAATTATGGGCAAAATTTTCCTTCCTTTCTTGGGGATGCCTATGAATGATGAATACACTACAGCGGAATGTAGTTTAGTGTTGTTGTTAATACAATATTTACATCATATAAATACAAAACATAAACGCAAATAACAAGCTTTGGAACATTTAAACAGTTCAATCCATTAATATGCAACGAATCGAAAGATTAATCTATTGCGAACCGGCCCAAAGGAATCACGTTCTAATATTTCAATGGTTCATATCGCCCATATAATTATGGGGCGATACATCTCAATATGAACACAAATTGTATACACAGATGGTTCACATGGACTAGTAAACTTTAAGTCTACGAAGTTTTAAAACATATACTTCGGTTATTTGGCTGATTTTTTTTTATTATGAAACCGCAACAGATCTTTTTATAAATCTATCATAGTTTCGCCAATTCTTTCCTTAACTTAGATTGAAGTAAAATTAGAAAAATAATGTTCTCGCATCTCATACCAGCCAACAGAACAATTACAAATACACTAATTAAATACATATATTTAACACCCAGACAGAGCTGAAACACAAATACTATCGTATGAATATTTGCCCTGGACGGTAATTGAACTTACAACCCTTGGCGAACACGAGATAGGATCTCTACCATCTGCGCAATTGATCCCGTCAATCTCGATTATGACTTGCTTCTTACTATTGTATCAAATTTAGCATTGTTTATAATATTTATTTTCTTCTAGACCTTTGTATGTATGTGGCTAAATAAATTAGATTTCATTATATTCCGAACGCAGTGGCATAGTGATCTGTAACTAAAAGCAATTTTATGCCTTATTCAGGCACCAGATTCTTTGGTGTTATACAAATGCGTTTATTTTGATGGATGTTTGTTGTGTACGATGTTTCTTGTGCAACCTTATCTAAGTATAAATAATTTAAATTATTGTTGATATGTTGAGTCAACAATCGGAAAATTATATTCAATAGTCTCGTGTTCGATTAATTAAATAACAGACCAAACATCAATTCGGATAGTAAAAAATAGTTTCACATTTTTATTGCCAACATTTTTTTACCTTGTCGCAAGAAAACCAAGAAAAAGTATTAATTGAGCTTGTAATCAACAATTAAACATACATATGTATACTCTTTTAGAACATTAATATGGCTATGGCTAGAGATGAATCCGTGGTCTGGTGGAGTATAGCAATGTGCCCAATGCTACTCGGCGTCAATAGAAGAGCATAGAGTAGTCTTAATTTAATCCTCGTAATCCATAAATACACTACCTAACAATCTCTTACATATATTTGGCAATGTGTTGCTTTCGGTCATCAAAACAAGCACATAACTATTTTAAAAATGAATATTTTGTTATTTGATATTGTATTTTTTATATATTTTTTATATATTTTTCTTTTATTTTTAATTAATTATGTGTTTACACTAGCCGTTTACTAAAAATGTGAGCAATGATATATGAAGTGAAATAACGGGATTCTAATGAACCATCTGTAGTTGTTGAATTTGTGATATTTCTGTTAGTTAATTAAAACGTTTATTTTGTAACGGTACAAGATTTAGAATCTGCCCACCTTTGTAATAAATTGATCGTGAACGTTTCGTCAATAATTAGGTAGGTGATGATTACAACATTTTTATATAAAAGAGAAAAAGAAACCGTGTTTGCAAATAGTTAAAACACTTTAGAGTTAATAGTAAATGTCTTTGTAGTAAGATATTTGTTTATTGACTATTAAAAGTAGGAACAATAATAAATAAAATTATCAGAATAAAAAAAATCAAAGATTTATACTAAAAACTTTTTACTACGATTTAATAAAGAAAATATTTTGTGTAACAAAAATATTTAGGCTGGCGAAAATAATAAACATAGGGGTAATTTCATAAACTGGGAAGTGTTTTAATTAGAGATGGGAAGTATGAAGAAGGTATTGGACGGAGAGTGAAAGCTGGTAATAGTGTCAATGGAGCCTCACATGCTTTTATGGCAAAAATGTGTTAGAAAGGGCACGACTGGCTGTTCATAGAGGTGTATTGGTTCCAGCACTAATATATAGAAGTGAATGTTGGGATATTTCAGAAGAAACACGAGTAGAATGAATGCTGTTGAGATGAGAGTACTTCGAAGTATGTATAGTGTGAGATCGACGTGGTGTTAAAGATCGTTTTGTGACAACGATAGAGAAATAATGTCGAGATGGTTTGGACATGTAAAAGAAATGGATGAAAGTAGAATGAGTGCACAAATATATACGACCGAGGCGCACATATATACCAGGTAGAAGAGGTATCAAAGAACGGCCAGGTCAGAAGTAACAAGAATAAATAAATGTGTATGAAAGGGTAAATAGCGAGTAAGGGAGGCGTTAGAGATATACCAAGATCAAAACAACTGGATATCCATAGTCTCTACCCCAATAGGATACAGATGATCTATGTATGTATGTACAGTAAAACCCGCTTCAGACGATTTTCCAGGGACCCTACCAAAAACGCGTCTTAAACGAGAAAGTATATTATGCTGGATAGGGAAAATAAAACCTACTACATATTATATAGTATTTTATTGTAATTTTAGTACGTTAGATAGGTATTAAATAATACCTTTATGAATTGTGTACATAATACGTAGTGTAATGTAATGTAATTATATTATTTAAAATAATCACTTATTTTGGTTTGACTGACAAATTTTGATGCATTAGAAATTAAAAGATTTTCAACATAATTTAACTTTCGCAGTGCGTCTTCGCTTTGATCCAAAGAAGCTACTTAAGGTCTTAAATCATCAGCTGATAATGCCTGGGCGTTTGACAAAACTGGAGTTGACTCATTTTCGTCGTCATCATTATCACTTAAGGTCTCGTTTGGTGTGTTGTCCACATTCTCAATAAGATCTTCAATTGATTGAATTTTGTAGGGTGCTAGATTGTCGTCTATGGAAGAATAACCAGGAAAACTCCACAGTATCTCGGGTTCTTCTTCTTTCAACACGACGTCAATTATGTTATCTCTGAAACCTGCTTTCTTAAAACAATTGTGAATGGTTTCAGGCTTAATTGCTTCCCATGTCACTGCAATGTTAAGAATCGCATCATGGACAGTCAAGGGATATTTGCTGTCAGAGTTTTTCATTTCTTGAAAATAGCGATGTATCAGTCTTGTTCTGTAACCTTGTTTTTTGACCTTTATAGTTCTCTGACCCATCGGTTGTAGTTTGCTTGTCGCATTCGGAGGTAAATAAACAAGCTTGATATTATTATTATACTATAATATCAAGCTTATTATTATTATTATACTAGAAATATCTGAAGTTCATTAAAATTACCATGAAACATATAATTCTCTTTTGAATGTCAAGCAAATGATAAAAGAGTTATTTATAGTCAAAATCAAATATATCCTCTTTTATACATGCCTATCACAGGTACTTTTAAATCGTCAAACAAACAAAAAAACATCTATCAGTTAAAATTTACTAATTATAATTTTACACAAATCATTGATGAGCCTGACAACCATATAAAGTATTATATATATATATAAAAGTCGTACAAACAAACAGGTCATTCAGTGTTCTACTTTAATACTAGCTGCCGGCACCAGACGTATCATAACTAAGTTTGTGGCAGGTCCATTATATTTAATTTTGTACAAGAGTTATATATATATATATATAGTCCTCTTACGACCACCGAGCGACTTCTATTTAGTTTTAAATACTAGATGAAACCAAGACTTCGCATAAGATTGAGAAGCAACTTACAATACCCTAAGCTTCTTAACTTACTTCTCTCTTTAACATTCATTGTCATCAAATCAATCGCGGGACGTCTATTGCTGCTTTTCCAAGTAATTTCCAAAGGGACCGGTTGTATGCGGCCTACATCCAGCACAATCCTGCGGTTTTCATCTTGTAGATGGACGTCCCACACTGCGCTTGCCGTTACATGGTCTACATTCCGGAACCTTACGACTAACTGCCACTTCAACTTGCAAATCCGCTTGGCTACGTTGGTAAAGTTGGTTCTGTTACGGATCTTCTCATTCCTGAATTAATTGCGCTGAAAAACCGCAAGCATCCTCTCCATAGCTCGGTGAACTATTTTGAGTTGATTGAGGAGGCAAATGTTTTGGGTCACGTTTTGTTGCCATAAGTCATCGCTGGTAACACAGATTGATTGAAAACATTCTTGAGACACTAAAGGTAGGTTGGACGAGGTGTAGAATCAACTTAACATTAATAATAATAATAATAATAATAATAATAATAATAAATTCCCACGACATCTCATACATTGACCTGACTCCGTGGTAAGTCGCTTAAAGCACTTGTATTACGGACGCCAGACAATAGAGGAATCACAAATATACTACTTAAATACATATATTTTACACCCATACACAGAGCAAACACAAATATCATCATATAAATATTTGCTCTGGCTGGGAATCGAACCCACGACCGACGAGTGCACAAGACAGGATCACTACCATCTGCGCAATCGGGCTCGTCAACATTAGAAAAGTCGAACGCCCAGTCCTTGTGAAATAATGCAATTAATAGAAAAAAATCCTCTAAGCCCACGTACCGATGAAAACAAATAACAAAATGCCTTGTCCACTGGCGCGGAGTCGCTTTGAAACGAAATGAAATTTCCTGTAAGAAAGTATTAAACTGCTGTTATTGCACATTTCAGTGCGCGCCACGCGAAAAGTAGATTTTCTTTTATTTCTCAATTATAACCGCTTTAATAGATATAGGATTAGCAAGTCTTATCCGTACTAGTGCTGTAAGAGGGACGAGTTTTTATGGAGATGCTTGGAAAGCAGTTACGACAATATTGCTATGTTCACTGAGATAAATTCTATTTCCATATCCCTAGATTGACCGGCGATACAAAGAAAGATAATATTAAGTTATTAGTAGCTTAGTATTAGTATTGGCCGAGAGTTACTGGCAAAGTAAAATAGTACATCCCCTGTACCAGCTGTCGTAAGAGGCGACTGAGGTCTGGCTGACTGAACAGAACCGGCAGATAGCGGTATATTCATCCGAGACAGAGTAGCTTAAATGCACAGGGTGGGGATGTGCAGCAGAATCCACGTGCGCTCTGCGATTGCCAACACGCTTGCCCAGCGCGGCGATTATGTGCAAAATGCCCCCTTTTTTGGGGAGGCCTATGTTCAGCAGTGGATTTGAATGGCTGGTATGATGATTATCAGTAGGTAATAGTAGCTTAAAGGACTTATTTATAGGACAAACTAACGTATCACAAAGAAGGATTAGAAATAGGTAACATTTTTTTAATACGCGAAACAAATGCACATCGCAAATTATTATCGTACAGAAGGAGTATTTTTATGATATTAGGTATCGGCCGTAACTGTAAACAAACTTTAAAAATGGTTTGAGATTATAATGTTATTTAAAATCCTTATCAATTATTATTTAAATAATCAGTAAATTTGTATTTACTAGAAGTAGACCTCTCAGAAAGATTATTTTAGTTTCTCACTCTGTTTCTACCGTCGAACCAACCGTGTGCAAAGTTGTTTGTCCTATTTAAAGGGCGAAGTAAGCGGTGAAATTACTGGGTAAATATCACAAAATATTTAAATGCCGTACAGTTGTGATAACATAAACTTCTCTATCTCTACGCACGATCATCACGATCATCATCAGATCGCACGCTTGTTTGCTAACTTACAAAAAAAAACAATTCATAAATCGACACAAGCCATTTCACTCTATGTCTCTCTTTCTACGTTATTTGTATGAAAAAAATAGACAATTTTGGTATTAAGTCGAACCTATTTAAAATAATTCTTACTTTCCATCTAATAAAGCAATGGCATTCTGTCGGTTCAACCTTCGATCCCAGAGGATATAAATGCAAGGAACCGGCCAACTGGCATCTAATTGACGTTGGGAGTAACTTCGCCCGTTAATTGAAGGTTCTATTGAATTATCTGCATGCAAGGGGAAATAGTGTAACCCGCATTTAGATGATTAAAAAAATAATTATATTAAAATTTACACAGATTTTTTTACACTAATAATGTTTTGAAACATTTAAGAGTTCACTATTCATAATAAAACTACTGTTATTTAAAATTCTTAAATTTTTTGTTTTTTTTTCGATTTCTTTATTTTTTATATAACGAAGTCAGCAAACACGTTCGCTTGATGGTAAAATGACCGCATTCTATAGATGCTCGAGTCATCACTAAGATATCACTAGCGTGTCGCCAACCCTGTGAATTGAAGATACATTTACCCAGTAATTTTACTGCCTCTGTCACCCTTCAACACTGACCTTTAGACGTTCGTAATTTTACAAGCAAATTACTAGCGCATTGCCAACATTGTGACCTGTGAATATATTATGTCACATTATCCTGAAATTTCACTGCCTCTCTTACCCTGAAATTGGAACACAGCTATGCGAACACTGCTATTTAGCGTTAGAAATAGGTGAAAGTGAAAAACCAAAGCAGACTACCTTTATAAGAGGTATACCTCATGTAGGACCTTCATTTTTTTAATATTGACTTAATGTAACATAAAGTATTTTTAACGAATTTAAAACGGTATTTGGAAGCCATTAAAAGAGTCGTTATATTATTGTACATACCTATTTACCAAAATCTTTTATTTTATACCATACATACATTACACGGTGTCTAATCCAATTATTTAGATACTATGGACCTTGCTATATTCTTGATTGACATTACTGGCATTAATTCTTTTATATACGCTCACCACGCGCACGCCACAATGAACACCAAGTCATACCATTTGTCATGTTTTGGCTCTCCATAAGAGCACATGAGGCTCCATTGGTTAAATAGTGTCAATTTATCCTTACGTGCAGTTTTCAAGGTCCGTTCAATATGTACTTCACACAATTTTCATCTATCATAAACACACAGTAGACCTTACAAACGATCGTCTGCATTAGTACCTCACTCTCATCTTCACTCTCTCATTTCTACCGCCAAATTGTTGTTTTTACGATTTGAAGGGTGAGAAAGTGAATTTTCAAGTTAATGTGACATAATATCTTCAAGTCACAAAGTTGGTAATGCACAAGTGATATACTTGTAAAATTACGAGCGTCTAAAGGTTCATGGTTACTTTCAAGCGGACTGAACGCATGTTTATCAAAATACTTAAAAAATCACTTTCAAGGTATACAAATACTTTGCATGTGTAATTTTTTTTAAATGCGCTTATGGCTTGAGAGTCTAACGAAGTAACCCACACACTCATTTAAAATCCTCAATTATTTACATTGAAATAACTTTCCGTTAAGTGCACCGATTGTTGGACCAACAAACTGTTACTATTACGGAACTAGTTTGGACATAGTTATCGATAAAATAATAAGCAAAGTTCGGATTTCCCAGGACAGTTAGCCATCAGCCCCGAAATGCTAACTTCTTCGGTAACTGGTTTAGATAATACCTTAATTAAATGACTGTTTCTATTTAGCAATGCCATCTATTTTGGAAGAATAAATTAAAATATCGGCCTTCTTGTTAAGTTAATAATATTTACTATACTTAAAAATATCATCGATTATGTAAAGAAGTACAAGTCAATGAAGAGTCAGTGCCAAGTGAATGATGCCTCGATACTATAAGCGTCTATAAGCTACGGTGACCGCCCCCCATTAAGCGAACCGCATGCATTTTTGCCACTGTTCTGGCATGAGAAAAGTATGCTTTAAGTATTGTTGTTTTTAGTTAATCCATATTTTGTTTTTATTGAATATAGTGTAAGTGAAATAAAACTACTTTATTAACGACCAAATACGCGGCGATTGTTTTGAACTATGTTCGTTTTTAAATCTTGAAATTAATTTGAATTTAGGTAAGACAAATCGTAAATAACAAAAAATATACCTTTATATAACCTAATAAACCTTTATTTAGTCCATTTTACATAAGCCATAGCTAGTAAATATCTATTGAGCATAATAAATAGACATCATATTGCATAGTAGAGACATATATGTAGCGAAGCCCATTATGTATTATCATAAGTGAAAAACAATTAGTTTGGAATTAGAAACAGACCAACATAGATCAGCCGGAGAAAGTGAACTGTTGAATGTAGGTCTCCTTAAGATTTCGGGATTTCTGCTTATAATTGCCGCGCTGGGTAGGCGTAGTGAAAATAGCAGAGCGCAAGTAAGTGAAGAGGATGCTGCTGCCCATCCTAACCCTTTAGTATTTAAGTTGTGCTATTTCGTATGGATATACAGAAATCTATCGGTTCTGGTATCTTAGTAGCCTCTTACGACATCTGGCTTAGGGCGAGGTATAATTCTACTCTACAGGTACTTCACGGCTTTGACAGACATTTAAATTTAATTTGTACACGCCTGTATAAATATATTTTTTTCCGTGTATTTCCCGCAAGCAAACTTGCACCCGAAGCTGACTGAGGTACTAATACATATCTAATATATCATGCCTCGAATTCGAGAAAGCAAAGAGAACTCTTGCCACACCATTTTATATTTTATACCGATGCAATAAAGTCGAATAAACTAATGGTCTGGTAAAAATATCTCACAGCGAAAATAGTCCGGCAAATATTCTATAAAGTTTGATATTTGGTTTGTTTAAAATAAATTCCGCCACTTTAAAGTGAACTGGCGTAGAAAAATATTGCATTTTTGTAAATCAAAGGTAAAAAGCAGGCAGCATACGGAAATCAAATAAAAATATTATGCAACTGTTACCCATCTATGTCATCAAAGTCGCTTTTCATCTATCCGTCCTCATGTATGCATATATTTCTAAAACTACGCAACGGATTTTGATGTGGGAGTAATTGAAGAAGAAGGTTTTGAAGTGAGCGGAGATCCAGTGGCTCTCTTTTTTTATTTTTTTTTATTTATTTAACTTTATTGCACAAAATGTTACAAAATGTACAAATGGTGGACTTAATGCCAGATGGCATTATCTCCCAGTCAACCATTACACAAAACAGAAAAAAAAAAAAAAAAATATATATATATATAGTGGTGCAGGCAATATATATACAAAATAAATAAACGTGGCATACACATTTGTATTATTAAACGCAATAAATGCATATGATATATAATATATATATATATATAAAATAACGTACATAAGAAATAGGGTTATAAAGTTAGAGAAGCAGCATCAGTAAATAAAGTACGGAGACAGCGTTTCAGGATAAATTTGTTCTCTTTTTATTTCGCCCTTTCATTTTGCAATCCCAAATCTATCTCTACTTCCTCCTCTTTTGCCCTAAGATTTTATTAACAATAACTGCAGGGTAGAAGAATCCCTCCTAATCAATCAGCAAATCCTGCGCGAGGAACCGTTTTGTATTCTGGGTTGAGCACTGATCTGCGTTAAAATTAGGTAGACGAGGTATGAAGCACCCCTTTCATCC
This sequence comes from Heortia vitessoides, assembly GCA_020976665.1. Classification (NCBI taxonomy): domain Eukaryota; kingdom Metazoa; phylum Arthropoda; class Insecta; order Lepidoptera; family Crambidae; genus Heortia; species Heortia vitessoides. The sequence goes on from JACJUM010002496.1 coordinate 3,054,715, forward strand.
ACATCCGTTCTAACATGAACTCCGTTCATGACCACTTTAAGACAGAATGGCCAGCCATTCTCACTGTAACACAAATCTCCTTCCCTTCTGATGTCTCATACAGTTGGGTACACGCTAGAACATTCATTAATTCCACGTGGAGGAGTTTGCTCATATATTAGGGAGGATATACGAGTATACGTCCGCTGCTTCAGCTTTCTTAAAGAATGGGACCTCTCCCTTTTCTGGCAACGCATAAATGGGGCGACTACCCTTATGTCTACGTGTGCTTGTATAGGTCCAATTGCTACAATGACAATACTGACTGAAAACTATGAAAAAACTTAACCATGAGGAGGATTGACTATTTCAATGGATTTCCTCCGCCGGAATTGTGATTTTGTGTGATTCAAATTCCCATCTCTTTGAATGACTAAGGAACAACGGACGATGCAAGAAGATCCAACTTCGACTTTGCTTTAGCCTATGGTCTGTCTTAACTAGGTTCCTCGCCGGTAAGGATTTCAGACGTAGACAACCACACTCCCTTCTTCTTTCTGTTGATGTCACACCTGGATGGTTACAAAGCATCTGTTGATGCGCCACTCGGCTTATCTGACCATTGTCTGATTTAAAGCACCGTACCTCTAAACAAAGCCATTGCATTAGCAAGAAACAGCTATCCGTCGAATCTAGCACTACAAGTCGGCAGATTGAGACAGGCTACGCGGATTCTTTGAGTCCTTCCCAGAAACGTGAATGTTTCTAGGCCGGGGCTAACGCGGTGGCATTAAAAGACCTAAGCACTTCAGAGCTAAGGAATAAGTACAATTATGCTGCCAGCTCCTTCAAGAGGAATATTTCCTATATTCCTCTTGAAGGAGCTATATATATTTATATTTTTATGCGTCTCACATGTAGTACACGCGCTTACTGGTCTCTCGCCGCAGCTATCCTGGGTAACTTTAGTTGGTCATCCATCGCACCGCTGCAAATGGTCGATGATTTCTTGGCACACACTGCAAAGGAAAAAGCTGAAATCTTCTAGGCTATCTCTTTGCCTCAAACTCTACTTTAGATCAAGGAAATGTACGTACTGCCTTCATGCGACAGCTCTATGCCCGTCGTTCTGATCTTACAAAGATCAATTCGTAAGGTTTTGTTTTCCCTCGTCATTCCCAAGTCAACTGGACCGGATGATGTCCCTGCCTTTATGCTCTGGTACAGAGTTGACACCGGCTTGTTTTCCAATATGATAAAAACCATCACTAAGAGTCTACTAAAATACGCCTACTAAAATACTTGGAAATTCAACACCTAGTACACCCCTCTCGCTTCTCTTACTCGCATCAATCCTTTCATACACTCTCATAACAAGTATCATTTAGAAATACATTCAGTAAATATCTGCTATCTGATATATCTGATATATATCTCATAACACTTTAAAATCTAACACTTTGCACAAAGCTAAGCACAAATCTAACAATTAGCCTTACTGCCAACTACACTATGCACTTCCTGAAAAAACAAAGTTGTTAAAAATCCAAAACTGCAACCACAAAAATATATGTTATTATTAGTAAAACTTTTTTAAAGTTCTCCATTCCAATATTAAAAACATTTGGCGTTAGGTGACATAAAACAACGAACAACAAATATAAACAGTAAAATAAACGCACTTTAAAACCTTTTAGATTTTGTTTTATTGTGAGTGGTAAACGGCAAAAAGGATATGAAAGCCGTGAGTTACCTGCATAGTAGAATATTACCTCCCCTTCTACCAGGTGTCGTAAGAGGCGACTGAGGTTCCGAACCGACAAAAAGCGGAATATCAATCCGAAATATTGTAGCTGAAATGTACAGGGCAGGGAAAGGCAACAGCTCCCGTCGTGAAAGCTGCGCTCTGCCATTAAACAGCACGTTAATTATGGACAATATTCCCTCTTTTTTTGGAGAAGCCTATGTCCAACAGTGGACTTTCAATGGTTAATATGATAAATAATAAGAATATAGAATTAAAATGTTGTGGAGGTATCAATTAGATATTCAAAAATTACCAAATTTAACACATAGCCGTTATTCATTACAGTTTACTACGCCATAACGTATCGCGGCGTTAGCTCGAGGGAAATTACGCGGAGTTTACGGCTCCTCGTTACAACTTAGAACGAGTAGTTAGTTACGAATTTAAGATTGTCTTCCATTTGCCATCTCAGCACCAGAATAAAGAAGACTCGTCTTAAAACCAAGTTATTGTATAAAGGAGCACCTGTTCCATAGAAAATATTGTAAAACGATGCTGAGGCCGAAATGTTGCCGATTCGCGGCCACGTGTCCGGTGATGTACATGCAACTTTAGGGTCTGTACTATATATGAGCACAGTTTCTACACCATATCACCCGCAATAGACTATCTCGCATCTCCAGCACTTTGGTGGATGGTCATCTACCATGTGACTCCCTGGAATCGCTGATCTATGGAACAAACTCGCCGCAGGGAAGAGCCTATTCTATTTTTAAAGGTCAGTAATACGCTTGTAAAAAAATGTAAGTTATTTTTAAAGCCGATTATATAAAAAATATAAAATATTTCAAAGGAATCAAAGTAAGAAGTTTCTCTGTCAAAATAAAGACTTTCTAAAGAAAATGGTCTGATGCGGACTGCTTTTAAGTAATATTTAAGAGGCTCATTAACAAAAAGATCATTGTAAATGGAAATCAATTATTTCTGCTTGCTCAAGTGGGAAGTACTAGTAAGTTTATGTTTATATGTAAACAAAGCAAATATATTGAAACAAACGTATAAAATTAAAAGATATTTTTTGTAAATTTTGAGAACGTGTGCCGTGAGATAAAATGTCTAACAAAATGTTAAAAACAGATGGCGACGGAATCTGCCAAGTTTCAAATAGACTGTAAAATTTTGACAAATTTGTATCCTACCCGCCTCTCCATTGCTTCTACCTGTTATTAATAAATAAATTCACATCCCTACATTTTTGGATGATCATCCCTAAATTATTTATCTCTTTAACACATTATGATCAAAGTATTCTATCTCCCAGTAGAAGGGTGACAAATTTCCAAACGCAACAAATAAGTAGGCGCATTATGGCGCTTTCACACCTCAGTTCACCTTACAAAGCACTTAAGGGCGCTGTCTTTGCTCGTGAAGCTGTCAATCCACCTGTCAATGTAGGCATCTGTCATACGTTATTCCAGGCGCTCTGGGTCTAAATTTTTATTTTAGTAAAAGCATTGAAATGATTTCTTCAACAATAAAACCTTTTCAAAAGAATACTGTAATATAAAGATTTATTTAAAAGGAACATGTTAATGCTCTGGACTTTAAAAAAAGTGTGTTCTATTCTCATAATCTGAGTTCAAATCTTGTAGATAGTGATTTATTTTTATTACAGGGTCTTACCGGACATTTTTTCCAAGCAAAATCTATATTAATTAATTGTTTATTTATTTATTTCAGGACAACAAACATGATATTCACTTAACAATGATAATATCAATTGTGTAGGATACATTTCATAGTGATGTCTCAATTATAGGCTGCCACGATATGCAATATATGTATCACCATCATATCAGCTATTGGAAGTCCACGGGTCCAGTGCTAGATATAGGCCTCTCCAAGAAAGAGGTTTTTTGCCTATAATTGCTGCGCTGGGCAAGCGTGTTGGCAATCGCAGAGCTTTCGCGACGGGGTTGGTGTTGCCCATTCCTGCCCTGTACATTTGAGCTTCACTGTTTCGGGTGGATATACCGGATATCTGTCGGTTCTAGTACCTTAGTCGCCTCTTACGACACCTGGTGCAGTGGCCGGTACTATTATACTCTTCCGGTACGTCACGGCAATATATTAGATAGTAACAAGTTACAATTAGATTAATGTATAAATTACATTATGATCGAAAAAATAAAGTATACATAGTTGCTAGTTGATAATAAGTATTGATGGATTGATGTCAATCAATAACAAAGTTGACGGTGTTTCCACGACAACCGAAACGCCCTACGATTTTAAGTCTTGGAATGGAGAAAGATAAGCTCACTGATGAATTTGCCGTGGTCACTGGCAAATGTGGCTGGTTTATAAAATAATAGGCTTTAGAGCAATTGTTCAATCTTTCTTCTATAGTGTTAATGGTTGATTTTTGACAAAAATTAATTTTGAAAACTTTGATTTTTAACAAATCGTATCTAGAAGTATTTATAAAGAAATCCAAGGCGTGTGTGCATTTTCTAAACTAGAAGATTAAAATAGTCTAATCGTTGCTTGTGATGGCAATTATTTGGCACTCAGCTTTTCAATGTTTAAAAGTCTGAGTGCTAGAGATTTTTTTATTTACAAATTTTATTAGTTTTTTTATGAATATCGTATAGGTGCAACCAAACTGAAGAACAATATTCAAGTGGCAATATTCTTACAAGACAATGAAAATACTGATTTTCCTCTGCATATATTTAAATTCTTAACAAGTTTGCAAACTTTTAGTATTTCATTTATCAATAATAATAACTAAATCACGTTTCAAGGGAATGCCAAGGGAAGTTGTGGTACCAACCTCCCTTGGTACTACACATTGCTCAATTTGGGATGGGAAAAATGGCAGCCTCTTTTTAGTTATGTGCGTAGTTTATTTATATACTTCGTAATTAATTCACCATATATTTTCCTGATTTCGTTGAGAAGTCGGTTTTACTCAACAGATATCGGACCACAGAGGGATTACAATATAATACTGAAATATATAAATCAGACCTGATATAGCTCAAACTCAATTAATCTTCCCAGGCCCATCACAATCACTTTAAAATTGTTCACAAAATAAAAATAACAAGAACAATCTTAGTGTTCTAAAAGTGGCACATCCTGGCTTCGCACGGGTAAACCAACGTTTTAAATATTTGGGTTAAACATTATATTGTTTGGCTAAAACTGACCATAGTTTTGGAAATCTTGTACCCATGATCCAACCCAAAATTTAAAACCTTACAGAAAAAAAATGTCCTTTGTTTGAGGATTGATGATTGTACTAACCTAACAAAATGGTAAGAAAGAAAAATGACCCTGGTGAATTCATCTATTTTGGGGCGTGTTAGCTTAACGGGAACTACTCTTCATTCTATCTGCCAAATTAAGTTAAAGTAATGCTAAACATAGTCGTACAACATCGTTTGCAATATGGATTGGTGTTACACTCTATAAGTTTTTAATTTCAAGGATTTTTTCCTTTTTATATTTTTTTTGCTATGTGGTGCCGTTGCTTATCTTGGGAAGACTTCAATTTCTCAATTCTTTCTTCAACTTAAATTTCTCTATTTTCTAACACAATTGGAGTATTTAATTTAATTTGAGTTCATAAGGTAACAAACCTTGCGATTGACGTGAATTTAAAAATTCTTGGGTAAATTTACTGTATGTTGCATACGGTGTCAATAGATTTTACGGATTTTAGACGGATTTTACTTCTTAATCTTTCCCATATAGCTCGTACTCACCACAACGAGCGAGCGGCAAATTTTATTTAGATTGGCATTTTTTTACTAGTAATAATATCTCTTGAATATTACTTGTCCCAGTGGTTAGAAATGGATACTGGCGTTCCACAAAATGGCATTTTCTCACCTTCATTATTTTCTCTTTTTATAAAACTTGTCACAAAATCTATTGGCTGTTCTTACTATCCTTACACTGTTGCCCGGATCTATACTGATTTGAGTAATATCAAAAATAGGTCGCAAAGGTTTGGTGTCTCTATGAACCCGGCCAAGACGAGCCATTATCTTGGGCAGTAAACGGCAATTAGACAGCTTGCAAAATGTTTCTAATAATTTTTCATGTACCAGTAATAAGTTCCTTGCAGTACATGCATTAATAATTTTCGATTAAAATTTTTATCGAGTCTTCCTTAACCTGGGATACACATGTTACTGGAACGCTTCGTGCTCTCTATTGATTTAAACATTTTGTTCCTACCAAAACCAAAATCGTTCTTGTTTAATCGTTAGTTCTGAATGCTCGTACAACAGTAGTGACAGCTATACGACTCTGGAATGAGCTTTCATCAAATATTAAGCGAACCCCAATCAAAATGATTTCGAAACGCTTTCTCTATCTTTTATTTACTGATGCTGTTTCTCCAACTTTATTACCCTATTTCTGATGTGCGTCAATTTGCTGATCAATGTATATCTTCTAATACTTTTTATTTTATCTACTAATTCTAATACTCTTTGTTCTAATATTCTTTATTTATCAATGTATATCTTCTATACTTCATACAAATATGTTTGTAAATATTTTTTTTCTGTTTCGTGTAATAGTTGACTGGGACATAATGCTAACTGGCATTCAGTCCGCCATTTGAACATTTTGTAATATTTTGCGCTATAATGTTCAATAAATGAATGTAATGGCCGATTTTAATAATTCAAAAAGTTATCTTCAGTCATGAATCAGTCTTGAATAAAAAATAATTTATTTGGATAAGGATTAACATAAAAATAAGAGTAACATGGTATTTTAAGGACAGTATACTTTTTGATAAGATTTCCTTCAAAAATGTGGTTATAGTAGCATAATTATAATAGCTATCTAGCTATGGTAATAATTATATGGTATATTATGGTAATAAATAATAGTATGCTATATAATTATAATATATGGCACCTGAAGGTTTTTATAGATATTAATAGATTCTTTAAAATTATAGAAAATGTTTTTGTTCTATCATTTATAGGTTACGCAGCACAATCGATGAATTAGATTTTGTGATTTTTTTTAATACCTTGTATTACATTATTGAAATTTTAGTAGGAATATATTATTTCTTATAAAAAATATAGCCTTTTACTCAAGAATAATGAAACAGTCTTTCCTTATTTTATTGAAATAATTTATCGATCCGTCTACTAGTATCCGTCTGGTAGTTTTTAAACATTAAAATTACATCGTTTTCTCTTTATAATATTAATACAGAAGTATAGATCTTGGTGTTAAAATAAATAATATTTCTATAATTTTCAAAGTTATTTCGATAAAATGTTAAATCTATATTTTTAAAAACAGAAGCTTACTGTTTAATAATAATAAAAAAATTATAATAATAAATTCCCACATCTCTTACATTGTTCTGAATCCGAGGTAAGTAGCTTAAAGCACTTGTGTTACGAATGCCAGGCAAGAGAGGAATCACAAATATACTACTCAAATACATATATTTAACACCCAGACACCGAACAAACACAAAAATCATCATATAAATGTTTGCTCTGGGTGGGAATCAAACCCACGATCCCTGGTGCACAAGTCAGGATCACTACCATCTGGGCCCGTCATAGCCGCGATTGACTAGTTCAATGATGCAGGGCCTAAACAATAAGGTCAAAAACATTTAATATTACATAGCCCACTTATTAAGAAAGGTTATAGGCTATATACTATCACGCTAGGATCTAGAATAGCGGAGCATATATAATAATAGGTTTGCTCTACAACTTAACGTGAGTGAAACCGCGGGGTGCTGATAGTTGCCTAATATTCGTACAACAAATGTTATTTCGAAGTCATGCATTGGATAGTATTTTGTAGTCTAGCAGTGTTTTGATATTTGCCTTAGTTCTTGATCAAATGTATGTGTTGTGAATATTAGGCATTCTGTATTAATAAGTAATGTTCCCAAAGAATACTTTCAACTCGCACCAGTGAAATTGTATTCGCTATCGCACTGTCATGGACCATGTGAAATATTCATGGAGGCGAAAATGGAAGAACACTGTTGGGACATTCTTTGATAACAATCAACGGGAATATAGCAAGGAAGCGAGTTTTCAGTTAGTAAATATCTTTGATCGTTTTAAATTAATACCTACCGGTAGAGTAAAATAGTTTCTTCTGCGATAGATAAATGAAACTGAAACAAGTGATGATTGAAACAAGGTGGGAATAGCATTTCCGTCGCTTAACTGCCCTTTGTAAGTGTAAACTAGATTTCCTAGTTTCATGGCTAGGTCTATATTAGGCAGGTTGATTTTCGATACACACTTAGTAGATAATATTTTCTAATTTAGTTAAATTTGATAACTAACAACCGTCGGCCGTAAGTTACTGGCAAAGTAAACGTAGGCCTCCCCGAAAAAGGAGGAATTTACCCATAATTACCGCGTTAGAATGCTGCTGCCCATTGCCACCCTGTTTTGAGTTAGGCCGATTCTGGTAGATATGGCCTTCAGCCAGTGCCGGTAGCTTAGTAGCCCCTTACGACACCTGATACAGAACGAGGTACTATTCTACTCTGCCAGTATTACACGGCCACATAGTCCGCTTTGTGTACAGCACTAATAACATAAATCAGTATTATATCTTCTGTAATTTTTGACACTGTATATTTTAGACAAAAAGGCATATTTTTTAAATTATTTGTATGTTTTTATTTTAAATCATCAATAAAATACATAAGGCTTCGATATTGATGGTCAGCGACCACTACTTGAATTAAATCTATTATATATGTTCGTAAGTTCATCGCTCAAAAACATACATAAATATATGAATCGTCTTATCGTGCAAATGTGCAAACTTTAAAAAAAACCAACTATCCTGGGCCTATTTGTAGACAGGTATAGTACGGTAGGTGGTGCATTAAAAATTGAATATTCTCTTTTTTCACACTGAATTTATATTTATATAATTGTAGTAACAACTAATCTACCTTTTATTATTCTGATGTACTAGGTTTAGGATGCCTGAACTTGCATTCGATATTCGGCTTGTTATCCCTCTAACTATCGGTACAGTAACTTCAATTGTGCATTACCTTCTGTACTTTGCTCCTACTTTAATATTTTAATTAACTAAATTTGGATAAATGAAAGATTGAAATATAAAAATATGCCCTTATTTAGGGAGGCCTACGATTAGTTACAAAATATATTTCTTTTAAGATATAATATTATACAAAATGTCCATTAAACGTTTAAATCCATCTAAAAAGACCGTGCCTAACATAAACTGCATCGCCAGCCTTACTTTAATACAAATTAAAATTTACAGCAAGTAAATTAAACTAACAATGTCACCGCCACGTGCTTGCTCTGTAAGAATTCTTCCTTACAGTAATAAAATGTTTGAGAAAAATGGTGATGAGTTCGCTTTACGACTAACCATCCAATTACGACCTTGTACAATGTAAATGATTACTACTTAGACAAAGTATAGCTCGGCTGTGTTGCGGTTTCATATTTAGCGGGTTTCTACTTCGTTGCTGTACTGATCCAAATAACGGAAGGCTGACCACTTTCATTTGTTTTTTCTTTTAAATTCACAACACCTCACTCCGAGAAAAGTAGCTTAAAGCACTTGTGTTATGGATATCAGATATCAAAGGAATTATACATATAATACTTTTAATACAAATAAATAACAACCAGACACAGTACAAATACAAATATTCGTCATATCATTGCAGTTTATGTGACATAATATCTTTAAGGCACTAAGTTGGCAATGCGCTGGTGATTTACTTGTGTTATTACGAGTGCTTACAGGCTACTGTGAAGCTTACTATCACGTGGACTGTACGCTTGTTTGTCGAACTGGTCGAAAATAATTCTGATCTGGATGGGGGTCGAACCCACAACCTTTGGTGCACAAGATAGGTTCACTACCATCTGCGCTATCGACCTATTAATTGTTATTCAACCAATTTCTTATATCTTTTTTCATGGCCACTTCTTATATAATCAGAAATAATCGCAGTTTTCGGAAGGTAGACAAGGGTCGTCAGCATTAAGTACCTCACTTCCACCTATTACTTCTGCCAAAAAACAGTGTACTGATAGTTCCAGATTGAAGTATCAAAAAGGCTGTAAATGAAATTACCGGGCAATCTGATATAATATTGTTTCTACTATGAACGAACAGTACAAGTTCAACGGGACACATAACTTTTATGTGCCTGGACCAAGACTGGGCGAGCCACTTGTGTTATGTAAAAATAACTACAAAAATAAGTGAACTTATCACACATGACTCATTGAGAAAAGTTGCCCAAAGCCTAGTATTACGAAGCCTTGTGTTATCAGACAACAGAAGAAACATAAAACATTATACTTAAATAGAAATTTAGTACCCAAACACAGAACAAATACTAAAATTCATTGTGTAAAGTTTGTTCTAGGTGGGCTGGGCAAAGGCCCTTGCCGAACAAGATAGAATCACTACGATCTATGCTATCGGACCCATCGTATATAACACTTAAAAACTTTTGATTAATTCCTAAAATAAACTACGATCTAAAACTTTTAGACGAACGAATCCTTTTGAAATAGAAGAGATTTTGTTCGTAAGAATGTATAAAATTCATTTAAAATAACAACTTCCCAATTATTTAATATCGATAACCAATACACAATATTGCCACGAGATCCCTTTGACTACAAAAGACTTGTAACGCTTTACATTGACTACCCACTAGAAGGGAGCGGCCTTTTATGACTGAACTTCTAATATTTGTGAGATACGCCTCCGTTATATTTTTATATTGACGTTTTTGTTCGTATCAGAAATTTGTGTTATTTTTTTTGTTCATAAAATTCAATACTTTGCTGTTCGACCATTTAAAAAAATAGTAAAATGTCTGTAAACTCTCGGGGTTCAAAGATGGACAGGCCTCGATAACGCATTTGGTAGTGTCTCTATTTTATTCACCAGAAGCATTTACATAAATAACATTATTATTTGTTCTGTGACTGGGTGCTCAGCAAATGTAGGTAAAACAAGTGATTTGATTGACTTACCTTAGAGTTAGGTCAATATATGAGATGTCTGAATTTACATGTTGCAATATTACTTAAATGTTCGATGATCTTAACAATTGTATGGGGTTATATGAGAATTTTAAACAAATAGGTAATTGATTGGCCTACTTTAAAACTAGCCTGCACCAGATGGGGTTTATAATTATGTTAACATCGATTTCACTACGCGAGCCGCCACAAAAGACCTTGTAAAAGAAACTGGTTACGATAAAGTTCCCATGAACACATAGTCGGTGTTATTAGAACCCTTACCGGTTATAAATAAACCAGTCTATCAATAGAAGAATATAAAACAAAGCAATTCTGTCATTAACTTAATCTTTCAAACTGTAATGAGCTTACGTTTCATGAAGTTCTTGAATTTATTCGAATGTATTATTACTCTCGACTACTTTTTGGGATTGTCTTTATAAAATCTTCCACTCTTGCATAAATTATTTATTTTGAAGCTTAGTGATTAATACTGCGAGCTTATTTCTGTGTTTAGTATTAAAAAAATGTATGTTACTAATTTTATTGAACTTATAGATACCTAACTATTAGATATGTTTTATATATATGAAAACATATCTAATTTATATATAAAAGTATAATAAAAGTATTAAAAGATAAGATTATATGCATAAGGTAGTTCTTATACCAAGGTTGTCTGTATTAGTAACATAGCTGTTTCAGTTTGAAGGGTGAGAGATGCAGAGATATATCTAGGAAAAATGACATAATATCTTAAAATTACAATGTTGACAACGCGCTAGTGATGTCCTCGTAATATTACGATCTATAGTCTGTAGTTACGCTTACGTGGACCGTATGCTTGTTTGTCGAACTGTTCCTTTACAAATGAAGCAAGATCATTATCCTATAAAAAAAAGATTCGACAGCGTCAAATTTTCAATCTACAATTTATTCAAGCGTATAAAATAACGGCTTTCAAGTGGGTCTGTCTATCATTTAAGACAATCCTGACTATTGCGTTCTTAATAGGCCGAATGAGGCGATGGTATCAATGCGAGTGTCAGTCACGGAGGCGTATAGGGGAATGAATTTCTGTATTATTTTTGATATAACGAGCCGTAAGTGTAAGTCATTCAAATGTAACTTGAACATGTGTAGGATCATATTAATAATAATAAATTCCTACAACATCTCATATATTGACCTGACTCTGTGGTAAGTCGCTTAAAGCGCTTGTGTTACGGACGCCAGACAACAGAGGAATTACAAGTATGTATACTATTTAAATACATATATATATAATACCCGGACACAGAACAAACACAAATATCATCATATAAGTATTTGCTCTGGGTGGGAATCGAACTCACGACCCTTGGCGCACAAGGTAACCCCCTTAAATATCATCATTAGTAGCTTTGTAAAATATTTTATTAACGCTGAATTCAAATCAAATTTTATCATACCAGCCATTGGAAGTCCACTACTGGACATAGACAGGGAAGCCAGGCAAGAAAATGGAAAGTTTTCCAATAATTGCCGTGCTGGGCAAGTGTTTTGGCAATCGCAGAGCGCAGCTTTCGCAAGGGGGATGCTGCTGCCCATCCCACCCTGTGCATTTGAGCTGCACTGTTCTGGATGGATATACCACCATCTATCGTTTACTGTGTACTGGCACAGGAGCGACCGAGTTCCGGAATCGACGGATGACGGTATATCCTTCCGATAGAGTGTAGTTCAAATGGCAGGTTTGGGCATAAGCTTTCCGGTTTTGTAACTATGCTCTGCAATTGGTGCTGCAATTATGGGCAAAATTCCCCTTTTATCGTATTGATCATACCAGGCATTGAAAGTCATTATATACCTCTATGTGTCGGTTCTCCTGGTGCAGTGAGAGGTACTATTCTACTCTGCCAAATATGAAAATACTTTATAAAATATAATTAATAACATTAATTATAATTATAATATAATAATTAAAATTTTTAATAATTTTCAAACACGCCTTAACTTATACATTTTTTGTTTCGGTTTCATCATACCAACCCTTTTTATCACACAGAACCACAGTTATTTTCTAATTTATAAAAAATATAATGATAGTGTCTAAAATAAATGTTCCAATATTGCACCCATAACCGACAGCAGCAGCTGCAAGTTAAAATCACACAGTGACCTGCAGAAAATTGAATTCTAAATTCAAAATGCAACCGTCGACCGGAAATGAATCCTGCGGACCCTGATACTGATCTGATGGAGCGCCGCGTCCGACTTCCGGTCGGTTCAAGCCTTCAGGGATTCCTATTTCGAACGGCGCAGCCATTTTTGGAGATTCAATTGTATTTTCAGTCAGATTTCGTGTTAAAATTTTATTGGAAAAATTTTGGCTGCCATTTTTTTAACATTAAGATTTTTTTAAGATAGGGTCACAAATAAACGCTTATATTTAAAATAATAAGAATACTCCTAGTCTATTAGGTAAATGTAAATTTTAGTAACTTGAAAGTCACTCACATATAAAGTAACTAAACCGTCAAATTTACAATATAACTGATTAAATTTAAAGATTTACTATGAGTTGTATTAAACATTTTTAAATGTTTTATAAATCATAAAACGGCCATTTTTTTTGGTTTTACATACCTTTTTATTTATTTACTAGTAAAGGCTGGTATGTTTCTTTATAATTATTATATTGTCTGCCTTTTCTTTCTGTCCTTTCTGGTGGCTTGAGTAACGAACCTGCATTGAATTTAGTCTTAAGACACGCCTGGTGTCAGCAGACTAGATAAAATAGCCATAATTTATATATGTTAGGAGCACGAGGTATGTATTATGAATACAATATAATTAAGTCCATTTAGCAATAGTTCAAAAGTAGTGTAAGTGTTGTGTGTTTGTTAATCTTTTGGGCGAATACTTTGATGAAACATAACACGACATATATTTTGATGAATTTAACAGTGAAGGTGAAAAAACATTTATTGAAATGATAACGATAAGTGTTGTTTGTGCTCCGAACGCCTGGCAAATTTACTTATCAGCGTATTGTGTTTGAGTATCGAAATTTTTTCAAATATATAATTTTTTATAATGTACAGCTTTTTTAAAAAGGCACATGCAAGTATGTACCGTGCCTCTAAATAAGTTTTATAAATGTTTGTCTGTCTATTTAAACTCTGAAACAGCTCTACCGATTCTAATGGGAATTAGCAAGTGGATAGCTATGTCATCAAGTAACTTAGTCTTCTTTTATTATTTATTATTAGAACGGGAACTGGAACTACGTGGGTGAAACCGCGGAGCGCGGCTAGTACTCATACATCTCGTATATTGTCCTGTCTTCAAGATAAGTTACATTCACACATGTGTTTCAAACATCAGATAAGAGTCGAATCACAAATATAATTCTCGAATACATATATCTAAAACCCAGATACAGAACAAATACAAATATCATTATATAAATAATTATCCTGAGTGAGATCGACTACACAACCATTTAGCGCATAAGGTAGGACTAAAATCATCTGCACCCGTCAAATGTGAAAAAAAAACCTAATGTCTTTCGCATTTCAAATATCTTCATATTCATATATATATATATACATCTTCATGTCCCCAGACTTCACTTAAAATTGCGCTTTACAAAAACTTTTTTGTGGTCAAAAGTACCATGTTTCACATTTGTAACGAACAAACATGCTTTCACATTTATTATATTTATATATATCTATGTTATGAAATCTGGTCGACATATTTGTTTTATATTTGAATAAAAATAGTTAGATATTTATTTAAGATTTAATAATAATAATAATAACTTTATTCAACAACAAAAGGAAACTTAAACTAAAATACATTTTGATTAACAATTATTAAGTTTTTGTTTATATAAATAACCACCTAAATAATTATGAAGTTCAAGAAAAACAAAATCTACAACGAGGCTGTCTTAGTCACGGTTCTTTAAATAAAGCTTATAAAAGTAATATCTAGACAACCCTTTGTGTCCATGGCTGCCTGCAGGTAACCATTGGACAAAATGAAAATTTCTTGCAGGTTTCCAAGAAAATGTATATGTATATGGCATCCTTTAACGCGAGTTTTTTTGATATTACCCTCAAATGAGCTTTAAACAAAAACCCCATTTAATATTCAGGTATATTATATATATTTGTATATAAAAAAATATGTCACGGTATTTGTCTGGGACGAACTTTTTAACTACTGAAATGATTTTAATTATTTTTTGCTTGCTGTATACAGTTTTATCTAACTTTTGATAGTTAAGCTTGTATTTCAATTTATATTCACAAAGTTTTTATTTTAATATACATATGTTAATACATAAGACAAGACAACGCCTGTCATCTAGTAATATATAAGTTTCATATCTCAGATTTGTCGTAAAGCGGAATATTGTTTGAATTTAGTTACTAGTAATATATGAGTTTCATCTCACAGTTACGCCATAAAACAGAATATTGTTTAGATTTAGTTCCTAGTAATATATGAGATTCATCTCATAGGTTTGTCCTAAAACAGAATTTTGTTTGTATTTAGTTTCAACCGAGCATTTTTTTGATACATTACTCGTATTAGCACATTTATGTTAAAGTTCGTTTCTAAGATCATCATTTGTATTATGAATGTTGTTAAGAAATCAACTGCTATATTGTTTACTATTTAACTTATCAAAGAAGGAATAATTAAACAAAGTTTGTTTTTTAGAATGAGTTTGAATGACAAAAGTGATTTAAATGTATGTATAATGTACATTTGATGCACTCAATGGCGCATTCGTCAGTGTTCCTATCGTGTATGCCAAAGGTCGTGGGTTTGATCCAGGGTAAAAATATTTGCATGATGAGTATTTGTGTTTCTTCATTATTTAGGTGTTACATATATTTTTGTACGTATTTTATTTATGATTCCTCTGTTGTGTAATATCGGTAACCGTTTCTATATATAACTAATATATAACTAATATATAACTTAAGCCAGATTAACATATGAAATGTTGTGATATTTTTTATTATTATTTATACCTAAGTAAATAAAGTAGGAATAGCACGATATATGTTGTGTTATAAGATCCTTATGTTTAAAAGAGATTGTAGAGTGGATGAAAGTAGAAATTTGAAACTAGAACAAGAATCGAGGCTGCAGAAGATAAGGGTAGAAGGACATAAGCTGATCAAGTTTATCATAGTCTATGGACCGCGGCCTTTGTTGAACCAGCACTCGTATATCAATTTATGTCAAGATCGTTGTAAAAGAAAATACGTGAATGAATGCCAGAGTATCAATACTTTAATACGTGAAGCAAAAGATCTTTACCTTTTTAAAGGATATATCGCTTACCAATGAACGTGCTATTTAACTCAGTTGAATTGGAAGTGGAAGTTGATACAAATTTAGCAGCGCCCCAGGTCTTAACCAACCCTTTACCCACTTAAGGGATGATTTACGAAAAACTATTTTACACGTATTTCATGATATGAAGAACTTTTATATATAATTTAATTGAAATAACTTCAAAAACGGCAACCCCCGTATTACACCCTTACGTTGCACACGTTTTACTCCTTTAGAAGGTGATCTTTCAAAAATCCTATTTTAGTGCTCCCTTATGTTATAAAAGCAACCCCTGGGAGATTATGTAAGGTTCTTACTCTTATAGTTTAGGGCCTGGGTTGATATGTCAGTCAGTCAGTCAGTCAAAAAGCTTCTCCTTTACACTATACACTAGAAATACATTGAATTCATTATAATAATTATATCACACACTCTTAGTTGAATGATATGTTTTTATGTTTTAATCAAGTAAACATTGATTATATTATTTATTAAACGTCAAACGAATGATAAAAGAATATATACAAAATTTCATGAATTATGGTCAAATTTTGACCCCCAAGTAACTTCGTTAAAACCACAAACACCATCTCACCTCATATTATCTGTACGACTACACCCACACACGTATTAGGATACAAATCTCAAAGAACACATCCATTTAATTTCCTCAAGCAGTCTGTGAAGCCGCTCTAAGCGCGTAAACCAATGTAGAGTCAACGACATAAATAAGTTGGAACGTAAGATTTAACGCGGACTGTTACAGAGATAGGTATCAGTTGAATGTATTGCCAGCCGGGGATATACGCGAGTGTACGCAGACGTTTCACCCTGCTCGTCTATCTAGTTATTTACGGGGCTAACTCTATTTAGTTATAGTAGTTTTGTCCTAGGCGTCCTATCTAGATATGTTCTGTTCAGTCATTCTTTGCATATTCGCGCTTATCGTTCAGTCGTGCTTTGTTAGATGGATGGACCGTTTTATGTCTTCCTGTGTCTATGGTTGTTTTAAATAAGCTCGATTAGGTACACTATCAATCTGGTTGACGGATCCCATGGTGTAGATGGTAGTGATCCTATTTTATATGCCATAGGTATGGATTCGATCCTCACCCAGGACAAATATTTATGTGATGACATTTGCGTTTGTTCTGTGTCTGGGTGTTAAATAATTAAGTACTATATTTGGGATCCCTCTGTAACATAATTGCTTTAAATGGCTAATTTTGAAGTCAGTCAATGTATAAGATGTTATGTGTGATAATTTAACTTCAACTTAGACATAGTGTTTGATAGAAAATATTCGACTTGTCTTTGGTTTAAGCTGAGATTCGAACCCGCGTGTTTTTTAGTCCGAGCAACGCATTACTATTTGCTACCAAATCCTTGGTAAGCACAATGAATCTTTCATTGTGTTCTTTATATTGAGAGTTAGAGTCCTCTTTTGTTTATAAATAATTTAATAATTTTACAAGTGTTAAGCAATTAATGATGAAGAAATTGTTTCGTACTTTATCATTTTAGTCATTGACTGTCCATGTCAATAATCATCAACAGCACACCAGCTATTGGAAGTCCACTGCATACAACATAGGCCTCTCCAAGAAAGAATCTGCTCCCCCTCCTCGCCCGGTGCATTTCAGTTTTGAGAGAACCTCAGACGGGTTTACGACACCGGGTACAGGGCAAGGCACTTTTCTACTCTGCCAGTACCTGGGTTTGGTAAATGTGTGTGCGAGCAATTATGATATTATATCTATCTCGGAGACTTGATGGTAGATACCTTGTTTATAGGCGTGATCGCAAATAAGCTAGACTAAAAAAAATAGTATCTACTTTCAAAGGTACCGAAACCGAGAAATGGTGGACCTAATACTAGCTTAAATATGTCAACGCTCGGGTAGGTAGCATTATCCCCGTCGCGGAATTGCGCGCTGCGATTTTTACCACGTTTGCTAAGTGCGGCAATTATGGGAAAAAATCCTTTTTTCTTGGGAGCCCTGTGTTGTTAACAGCCGTAGAATGGTTTCTGCTGGACAAAGGCTTCCTAAGAAAAGGGGATTTTTTACTATAATAGCTGTGGTAGGAAGGCGAGTGGGTGAAAAAGTAATTACGTTATATATTTCATTATATGACGGTAGATGGTAGTGATCCTATATTGTGTGACAAAGACTGACTGAGCTTTGACTGAGGCTTTGACTGAGCAAATATGTATTTAGCGAATATTTTTATTGGCTCTGTGTCTGTGTGTTATTTATATGAATCTTAATATTATATTTGTGATTCCTTTATTGTTTGATATCCATAACACAAGTTTTATGCTATTTATTTTGGCGTTAGGGCAACGTATTAATTTATGTATTTATTATTTCCATTCAAACAAAACAATGTGGTCGGTTAATTTTAATTTTATACAATTGTGGAAAAATACTCTATTTTTTTAGGAAGCCGATGTCCAGGTATGGACGTTCCGTTATGATGATGTACGCCTATCAAAAATTGCCAGTATAGTAGAATTTTCACTTACCCTATGTCTGACATGATGATGAAGATGACGACGTATCCGTGGTGTCATATAGCGTTGAAGTATTATGAATGAGTGAATGAATGATATATATATATTATTTTGTACAACCATATAAAAAAAAATAATTCAGCTCAAATGTACGTACAGGGTGGGAATGAGAAGCAGTATCCCTGAAAACTGGGTTCAACGATTGCCAACATGCTTGCCCAGTGCGGTAATTATGGGCAAAATTCCTATTTTTTGGGCCTATGTCCAGTAATGGACTTCTAATGACTGTTATAAATATGATGACAATACAAAGTAAAACATTGTTATTGCAAAATTTCTATTTTTAAGGTAAATCTTAATTATTAGCTGTCATATAAGAATAATCAAGTTAAGGGTGCAAATCAGTATAAATTACTACCTAAACTAAATAATGACCAGAAGTTCAGGCAGTAACTCCTCCTCCTATACATCATTATCATCATCACAGCCGTTAGACATCCACTGCTGTACAAAGGCCACCCCAAGGTTTACATTTGAGCTACAATGTTTTGGATGGTTGTATTGCTATCTGTTGGTTCTATTACCTTAGTCGCCTCTTACGATACCTGGTACAGAGGGCCAGTCTTATGGCCAGTAAGGTGGAATATAAAGAAATGTTCCAATATACCAAATTGTTACATGATTAAGGCATTCATAATCGTTGGCAAAAAGTATTAACTTCAATTTATCTCATTAGAGGCAGTACCCTCGTAAGTGCTTAGCATGATACTTGTAACACAAGTGCTTTAAGCATTTATCTGAGAGTCAGGTTTAATGTATAAGGTGATGTGTAAATTATTTTATTAGTACTGATAACTCTCGGTTTCCATAGAATGATTTTTTAATAATAATAATGCTGTCAAGTTCCGGTAAATAAGGAGTTACACCTTAGTAGTTTAAATTATCATAGGCAACTAAGGTACCACTAGATGGGGGTGTATTCATCTAAAACATCATACCTTAAATGCAACAAAGCTTTTTGATGCTGACACAAACATGATGAATAAAAAGTAAGTATGATTTAGCATGTAATTTTTACTTATAAATATTTTGGAAAATTTACACGTTTTTAGTAAAACTATTTATATTTAACGGTTAAACTCCAATGTTAAAAAGAGGTTTCTGTCAAAATCTAAGAACTTTGCCAATTTTGCCACTTCACAAATTTTGTTATAAAAACATCGATAAAAAAAATTGGGTTGGCGGCATTTTCAAGCCTTTAAAAAGTAGTTTATTTTATTAGTTTATATAGTCAGTCAGTTTTTTCATCATAAAGTGTTCAAATATGGCAACCAACTTAGTATATTGTCATTATACACGAATATATGAAACATGCGGATCCTCATCGTTTTTTTCTCGTTTCTATTGCTCTGCTTTAGACTGCTTAGTGTTAAAATTATGGGCATAATTGACACGAAATAATAAACTCTAATTAAATCAGGTTTCATAACTGGCCCAATTGGAAATCTCATAAAGAGGCCACATCTAATAGTGTACGTCTTACGGCTATTATTGCAATGCAAAATGCCGCAATATTATTGTAAAGTCTCATTAAAGAAAGAAATGCGCGTAAAAGAGCAAATTTTAATTATTAGTAGGACTGATTTATTGCGTGATGTATACAAAGTGTAGGTCAATCTTTGCCAAATCTGCCAAAATTTTGCATTTGATATTAGTTTTTAATATCAGGCAATTTAGTTGAAAATTGATTAAAATTTTGACAGATTTGTGCAGGTAGAGATCAACAGATGTTAATTTGTGTACATATCGACAACTATTAGTATATGACTAATATTATATTACTTAATTATTAGTAAATGAGGTCGTTCCTTTTCTTTTCTGTTAGCATGGCGAAGTATTTAATTAAGTTAGAGACAGAATGATGGGATCCCGATTTCCTTATGAGGTATAATCCGACACAAATGTGTAGGATACCACATGTTTAAAATATAACGTGAGTGACGTGAATTGTGAATTATTCGTTTATAAAACTACTGATGCATTGATGATAATGAGATTTAAAGGATCTTTATCTGATACCTTTTTTTAGCAAACGTCTGCTTCATTGATGCTGGACTCAAAAGCTTTGTTGGGTAAATTGCTTCTTGAATGTTGCATCCCATCCACGCTATGTTGCATTTGAGTTCAGCTGTTTCAAATAGATATACCGCCATTTTTCGTTTACTATACCTGTTACTTCTGACATCTTATTCAAGGAGAGGTACTATTCTATACTGCCAGTTGCCCACTGGTTTTATTAGTGCATGGTGTCTAATTATTGAATTAAAAATACGTTTCTAGAGAATCCATCAGGATGGGAATATAGGGTTTCAGAAATAGATGTCAACGCTCATAAGATATTTTTTAATGCATGCATTAATTACAATAGTTTTAGTATCATTTATGATCGTACATTCCTGATTCATACTTATATTTTCCTAAGTGTAATATTACTTAAGAACAAAATGGTATCATAATACCAACTATTGGAAGTCACCTACTGGATATAAGCCTCCTCAAGAAAGGGGGAATTTTGACCATAATTCCCTTGCAGTGTTAACGTGTTGGCAATCGCAGAGAACAGCTATCGTGTCGGGGATGCTGCTGCCCTTTTCCGCCCTGTGTATTATTTTGGATGGATATACTGACATCCGTCAGTTCTGATACCACAGTGATAACTTAAGACACGACGAGAAACTTACGACACGAGTAAAATAATACCTCCCCTGTAATCTGGTACAGGGGAGGTGTTATTTTACTATGCCGCTTATATCTGTATCATTGAATAAACCAGTAGAATTGGAACAAACGCACAACAGCATTATAAAAATGATAAAGATAATACAACAAAAACACTTTGCAATCGTGCCGAGTTACATCGTCCCATATTCAGAGTCGTGTCCCATGAAAGCCTAGCGGGACGCGGTAATCTGATTTGTACAAGCTTATAGTGATGCACTTAGGAGAATAGTGGGGGATTTTCAGTAGAGGCATTTGTATGACGGTGATAGGTATTGACGTTTCTTTGAGGGCTCTTTTAGCGTTATATAATAGCCTTAAGAATATTATATAGTATAGTTATGTATTGATGGTTCGAGGGGATTGAAAATGTTATTAAGTACTGGTGAATATTTCCTCTACGTGAATGTTTTTTTAAAGTACTTCCTGAATGGAATCGGATTTTAGAAGGAGGCCATGATAATTTTATAACATAAAGGTAGCCTGTGTATTAACAAAATCTACGCGTAAAATGCCATTAGCCATTTGAAACAGAAAATAAAAAAATAAATGAGTTTGAATTCGTTCTGGAATAAACACAGAAAAATTTGGTTGTAAAATAAAAATGACACACCCAGACATGAAAAAAAAAATACAAATATCATCATATTAATATTTGATCTGGGTAGTAACCGAACCCACAACCCTCGGCGCACAAGATAGGATCACTACAATCTGCGCCATCGAACCCTTTAAAAATTAAAGTATACCGCGTAGAATTAGCTGTACCTCATGTTTTTGAGTATTATTCCGAGCTTAGATTAGATTTTCAAGATTGGGATCAGAAGAAAAAAATCAACTAGTCTCTGAGAAAATGTTTTGAGTCCATACTTGATTACACCTATGTTCTGATCACTTAGCTATCGAGCTACCTACATGGCTGATCAGAGTCATAGTATTCAGTCCTCTCAAATGCTGTTATATTACTTCAATCTCTGATACGTTGTCATGATAATATCAACCATCGGACATCATCTACTGAAGGTCATATGTCTATCCACAACATGTTAGGCGATATTTACCTGTAATTTCCACGTAGGTGTGATGGTGATTGAAGAGTTTGCCAGCGCCATCTGCCTATTCTCGACGGTACCTTTTAACGACACCTGATATGAAAGAAGGTACTATGCTATTCTAGTTTGGTGATCATCGTCATATCAGCTATAGAAAGTCCACTTTTGGATATAGGCCTCCTCAAGATAGAAGTCTTTTCGGCCATAATTGCCTCGCTGGGCAATCGCAGAGCGCAACTGACGAGCATGTTGCTGCCAATCCTTACCCTCTAGTATCAATGCTGCGCTATTTTGTATAGATATACCGCCGTCTGTCCTTTCATACCTTAGTTGTGATAGCTTAGTAATGTTATTATGTAAAAACAATGGTGGATGCATAGTGTTACCGTCCGGAACTCTCCATAGTTGCAATGCCTTGTTTAATGCGTTGTCAGCACGCGTTTATCGGGTCATTACGTTCGAATGGAAAATATATATTCGACGGTTTCCGAATCTGTTAACGTGAGATAATTTCGGTATACAGCGGCAGATTAAACAGTATACTGAGTATACTTGTTGGGGTGATAAATCCGTATTTATGCTTTAATAATTCATTACTGCGAAGTGTTGTGAAATATTCATGTGTGGTGGTAATTGGTATGCATTTTTAATGATGTGGTTTAAAGCTTAAAGATGATTTTCCGAAAATAACGCGGTGTAATGTCAATATTTTAATAAAAAAGACAGACAGCATTACCTATTTTGATGTCTGTTTTTTTATCTACAGCATTTTTTTACTATACAAACGACTTATCGTCAATCTAGTTTTCAAGCCTCAAAATATTTTTATTAGCAGTTGGTAGTGCATTTTTTCAGATTCAGGAGCAGATGATTTCGTATTCCATCTCAAATGATTTAATTTATTTTTGTTCCTATTTACCTATTATTTACGAAAAAAAGTTAGTTAAGAAAAGAAATTCCTAAGAAATTAAAATAAATGTTTTTAACCTGTAGCAAAATAATAAAATTCCTCAAAATAAGCTATTAAAAATATTTTTATATTGAGTCAGTTTTCTAGTCTATACTCATTTCTTTCTAGAAATGTTACCTATGTTACTATCTGTTCTTTCAGTGTTCACTGTATGCTTTTGAATACTTATCGTTGACATCTATTTGAAAAAAGAACAGCGCTCACAACACGCCGGGATAAACAATATGGCGGACGCGCGTGATTTACGCGCCGCTCGGATATTGTTGAAATTCGCGTCGATACCGCTTTTGTTTCGCCGTCTGCCTTCTTATCGCTTTGTAGGGATGTTAACAGTGACCTTTTATCGATATTATACTTTTTTCAAAATGGGTTTGTAACAATCGGTAAGTAAATAAAATACTTCGATTATTTCTTAAATAATAGGTGGACTTAAATTTTCTGTTACGTCTATTGCATATTTAGATAGTAATTTAACGTTAAAAAATACATTTATGACATTTACATAATTTATAGATATAATATAATAAATTCATTCAATACAATGAACTGACTCAACTTTATAAATAAGAATAATATAGAATAATCAAGAATAAAAAAGAAAATTATTTACTTAGATATATTTAACACCGAGACACAGAACAGTGAACAGAGAGTGTACATTTCCGTTCACTTCAATTATATATATTTGTGCAGTATTTTACCTTTAAGTTTAAACCATCTCAACATTTATTTTTTTTATTGTCACAACATCGTCTTTACACTACATTGATCTTTTACCACACCATTCTTTTATCTATCTTTTGAATTCACACCATACATACTTCGTAGCATTTTAATCTCAACAGTATTTTTTCTACTCGCGCGCTTATTCTGCATAACATTTATTACCATATGTCAGTTTTAAACTAATACACTTCAATGTATTCTTACAACCGGTCCAGCCCATTTTTTACATTTTGGCTGCCCATAAAAGTATGGGCATTCAGGTTTCCCATCTCTCGTAAAAACACATCGTAGATACATAAACGCTTTCTCTTGCCAAACTTTCATGTCGTCGATCACAATTTCACATTTTTTTTATACTTTCCTCATTCACAATCTCCGTCACTTTTATCTTATTTACATTCACTTTCATACTTTCCTTTTAAAAAATCTTGCATAATCGTTACTAACTCTCCAAATATTCAACAGACGATGTTAACAGTGCTTAATAATAAGTTTTAAGAAAAAATTTGATGAGTAACCCATTTATGCTTATACCACATTTACTATCTTTCAAATCTGACAGAAAGTTGTCGATAAATAAATTGAAAAACCAAGACGATGCTACATAGACTCAAACAGCACAATTCTTGTTAAGAGATTAAAACGCCTGAGTCAGACGGTCATTCACCCCATACACAGACATAATCTTTCACAACTCCATTCGTATATCTCTATCATAAGTTTCTTTCCAAGTATTTAAAAGCGCAATAGAACTTATGAATTTTGCAAGGCACTTTTGGGCTATGCAGCATTAGGAAGTCTTGATCCATCCCTTTTCCTTGTATAAAACCCGCTTGTACATCCCAGATTTTACTTCTGTGTCAATCACAATTCTTCTTAATAACACCTTTACATACAACTGTACTGAGAAAAGTAATGCCGTTATGCAGTGGTCATCCAGTGACCATTTTCTTTTGTGCAAAGGGACAATTATCGCTTTGCATATTTTATATCCTGCTTGTTCTCCTCAATAGGTTGTTAATATAGTATAGCTGACAGACTACCATTCCTTTTTTCCAGCCTTTAGCATCACTCTGCAACCTTTCTAGTTCTAATTCTTTTAAGTGCACTTAAAATTCCATCCACACACATCTCACTTTCGCCTCTGTCTATCTTTCATACTTCTTTTTTGCGTTACTATTTCTTTTAAACACTTCTTTTTCGCTTACTTAATAATCAATACATTGCACGATACGGTAAGCCCTCACTGATAAACAATCCAGCCAAGTTATATAATTACCAATGCATCGATAATATGGTTAACCGTCGCACATCACTAGCAAAGGACAGTCTGCCCCTAACCGGGCAACGCAACCAAAAAGCAAAATATTAAACGCATTCCCCTGCAGTATCGCAAAGAGAAATTTATGGGTGTTAGGCCCATAATCCATGGTTTATTCAAATGTTGGCACAACTGTAGTTTGACACAAGTCATTTGAGTAAAGCATAAACATAGATGGTATTTGAGTTATAGTTATAAATGAATTCACACGACATCTCATATCTAATACCCAGACTACAGATGAATTGCTGATATATACAGTTAAATACATAACTACACTAACACCCAGACACAGAATATACAAACATTCATCATAACAGCCATTGAAAGTCCACTGCTGGACATAGGCCTCCCCAAGTAAAGGAAAAAGTTGCCCATAATTACCGCGCTGGGCAAGCGTGTTGTCAATCACAGAACGCTGCTTCCACGACGGGGTTGCTGCTGCCCATTTCCGCCCTGTGCATTTGAACTGCAATGTTTTGAATGGATATACAGCCATCTGTCGGTTCTGATACCTTAGTCGCCTCCTACAACACCTGGTACTGGGGAAGGTACTATTCTACTCTGCCGGTACCTCACATACAAACATTAATAATTTAAAAAATTTTCCTGGTTGGTGATGAAACTGACGACCTTGGCACACAAGATAGTATCAATACCAGCAGATCTTTCGTTGATTGGATTTAGTAGGTCACTTTAAATTCTAAAACTATTACTATTTGCAACTACTAAAAAAATGGATATAGATCTTTTTCCTAACGTTCAAGTCTTAGAGGTTAATTTATCAGTAAATATAGCTATCTACTTGTTTAATTAAATAGCTGTAATAGACACTTGATAATCTGAATTCATTCTGATCTGGTGCATTCTTTGATCCACAACTGTTAGGCTTCGAAAATGTTGACCTCTTTCTAAATGTAAAATCTAGAAACTGCGAGGTAAGTTAATCTTATCAAGTAAAAGAATGATAGCTAGAAGTAAAAGTAGGTTTTTTAATTGGGTTATTTTCTAATTATATAGATTTCAAAAGCATCCGTGGAAAAAAACGTCGTAAGTTATTTACTTTTAACAAACCTAATTTTTTGTTTTATATATATTGTACACCTAAAAGCTCAGCTTAGGCAGTCAATCCACTAGAACTGTAGGACAACTATGGAAAATTCAGTCCAAGCTACAGCAGTGGACTAAATAATTCTGAATAATTTCATACATTGGCGAGTCGCTTTGAAAACTTCTGGCAACAAATGAATGACAAAAATGTTACTTGAATACATATAGAAATAAAACACCCAGACACAGAACAAACACAAATATTCATCATAAAAATATATATCGGGTGATGATCAAACTCACGATCCTGGTAGCACAATACACAGTGCACTATTAGGCTCCTCTACGGCTGATATTATGATAATGAAGAAGTATGGGCCAAGATGTACCTTGCTAACACCAAAAAGGGTTGGGATGCAAAATACAGCTGGTTATAACGGCCTCCCAGAGTTATTCAAGATTAATATTAGATCATCTTTATCAATACGGGCCCTATGGCGCAGACAAAAGTTATCCTGTCTTATGCATCAAGGGTCGTGGGTTCCCGTGTCTGGGTATTAAAAAATATATATTCAGGTATTTTATTTAACAACAACAATTGTTTTAAGCGATTTGTAAGGTCAATATATAGGAATATTTTGATGTTGTGAATTACCATTACAAATATCATTTACTATTTAATACATGCTATCACAAACATATAACTTAACAAATCCCATATGAAAATATACAGTTGTTTTAAACCAGTAGGTACATCGCAACTGTGAATCGTGTTCCTTTTTCCATACGAAATCACTGCGGTCTGCGGCCTACAAAGCAATATGAGGAACGGAAAAAGGAAAATAGAGTATTGTTCATACACAACCATCGCAGTTTTGATAGGTTTTTCACGTCGACTGTAACGTTTGTTGTTTCTAATTTGAGTGAGTGAGCCTTTGTGGAAATATAAAGCTGGCAATGTGATCAGATATTTGCGATGAATTTATTTATTAATCACGAAATGAACCTTAGTATTTAGAGTTAACATTTAATACTTACTTAAGCCGCGAGGTAACGGCAGAGTAAAATAGTATTTCCCCCTGTGCCAGGTGCAGTAAGAGGCGACTAAGATACCAGAACCGACAGATGGCGGTATATACATCCAAAAAAGTGTAACTCAAATGCACATGGCGGGGATGGTCAGCAGCATCTCCGTCGCAAAAGCTGAGCTCTGCGATTGCAATTATGGGCATTCCCCCTTTCTTGGGGAGGCCTATGTGCAACAGTAGACTGTCAATGGCTGATATGATGATTTAATACTGTTAACTTCTGTTGTACCACCAATACCTTAGCAGACACTCAGATTTTTTCCTAGTGTGCCTCTTGTGCTCAGAACAACGCAATTTACAAACACTGAAAAGTCAAATTTTACAAGTTTGATGCAATCGATAAAAAATCAACAGAATATTAATTCAGAGATTTTATCCTTTGAAAAATGATAATGTCATACTTATAAGTCAATTCAAATGAACTGGCTTCAGACGGGACATCGATCGGTTATAGACCTATCGCAGAGGCCGCTGCGATGCGTGTGGGACTCCCGCTAAGCTGTATATCCACTAAGCCCCCGGATTGTGCCCTCTACCAGATCTACCAAAAATCGAAAGAGGTGAGGTCTTTCGGAATCACCACCTCTCTGCGGTCAGCCAGTTCTTCGGGCCCACTCGTTCTGTAGAAATTCCTGACAGACTTGGTATCTCCCTGGATGGCTTGGCCTTGTGCAACACGGATGACGACTGCCCAGTTCGTTATCTGCAGGCCAACGTCAAGGGCGGAGGAGTCGGAATCATGTTCTCATTCCTTCCGACCGTCTTCGTCGAAGCGGATCCAAGATGGCTGCGTTTTTACGCGCCCACTCCGCGGCCTTCTTCTGTGACATGACAAACTCAGAGAAGGAGACCACAACCTCCCAAGACTCAGCACTGTCCTGCATTGCTGAATTGACGCGGTCAGGTACCGTCAAGGCAAAGTCCAGGCCGGGCTCTAGCGTATGCCAAGTCGTGTTCTCAGCCGCGCCGCACTGGTGACATTTTGGTGTAGCCTCTTTCTTGGCGATTCCTTACGGAAACTTGGGACAAGTTAATTTTTTTCTAGTAAACTTAAGTTAAATATAGTTCAGAATCAGTATATGGATAAAACACTAAAGTACCTGAGTATACTTTTTCACGGAAAGCAATAAATAGAAAATAAAATCTACAATCACACATCATATTATATAATGACCCGACTTCTTGATATTTAACTTAAAACACTTGTGTTACGTATATAAAATAGAAGGTATAATAAATTAATATATTGATCAGACCCCCAGATATTACATTAGGTTATAAAAAATGACGAAAATAACAATCACAAATATAAAACGTAAATACGTATTTAATACCCAGACACAGCACAAATATAATTACTCGTCATTTACAGCGCACAAGATACTACAATATTCACAATAATATTTGTCATTGAGTATTTCTAATATAAATACTTAAACAAATATTTTTAACACCCAGACACAAAACAAACCCAAATGTTTATTAAATAAATGTGTTAAACATTGGACGGAAACTGGGATGGAATTGAACCACGATCTCCGACATACATAAGTGGGGCACCACCTAATGCGTTATCGGGGCATATCTACTACTATTTGTTTTACCATGTAAAATAATGTGTTTTACGACTGGTCTATCTTATAGATTTTTATTATATTCGTATGAAATTAACTCACCTACGGTAGACTTGTTTTTTATCTATGGTAAACTCTCATAATGAGTTTTCATTTCACATTAACTTTAAAATCTTAGCTTGTTATACTACTATTTATAATATAACAGTTTTACGTGCTATGAGTTACCATAGAATTACCTGAACACCAGGCGTTGTAAGAAAAGACTCAGGTATTGGAACTTATAAAATAATAATAACAAATTCGCAGAACATCACATACATTGACCCGGCTCTATGATAAGTCGCTTAAAGCTCTAGTGTCACCGGAACTAAACAACAGAGGAATCTCAAATATAATACTTGAATACATTCAACACCCAGACACAGAAAAAACATAAATACATAAAAACATAAAATTTGTCCTGCGTGGGTGTTGAACTCACGACCATTGGCGCATAAGAAAGGACCACTACCACCGTCGCTTCGGGCCAAGATTGATAGCGGTATACCCACTCGATAGTAATTCAAATGCAACTGAGGGGAGATGGGCATTCTTAAGAAAGTCCTATACCAAGTTGTGGATTGTTGCTATGTCTATATAGTACTAGTTTTATACTATACTAGTTCGAAAGTAAAGATCGAAATATATTAATATCCATTATCAAAATTCCAAAAGAACCCAAAAACATGCTACAAAAAATACTAACATAAAAATAAAGCCATTCACACCGTTAGCTAAGCGAAACAAGTCTTCAAATCACCCGCTAACGAAACGTCCTATTTAAGCATTAAATGATTCAATTTTTTCCCTCCAAATACGCCTCTTAAGCCAAGAGGTCGGTAATGACGTTTACGACTTCCAATGACGGCATAAAAACGAGCAGAATCCCGCTAATATCTTTACTGGTACCATACCTGAGCTGATACTACGAAAACTCACTATAATAAGTTCGCCTTTTTTTGTAAGACTAAGTCGACAGATAAGTATAAACCTCACGCGTTAGCGTCACCGCAGCCAATCGATTGATTTGAAGATGTTATGTCACATTATTCGCTGCCTCTGAGGCAGCTTACCCCTAAAAAAAGCCCCGTATAAGCCATGGCGAGCCGGCAGATTAAAATAACACCTCTTCCTGTACTAGGAGTGTTAAGTGAGAATAGATATAGAAGCCAACAGCGGGTTGGCCTGTGGGGATGGGGCAGGAGCATCACTGTCAAGGAGTTACGTTCGATGATTGCCATCATGGCACGGCAATTTAGAGCACAGTCCCTTTTTACCTAGGGAGTCATATGCCCAACAGTGGACTTCAAAATTATCTTTCTTCGTAATCATAAAAAAAATCTATTTATTATAAGTGTGAACGCGTACCTAAATATTAGAAAATATTAAATGTATTCCAAAGTTGTTGTCATGTAGTAGGGGCGTCCAACCGCAGTCTTGTTTACAAAATAAGGTTTTTAATTACGCGCTGGATATTCAAAAAGCTGGTAGTCTTTAACATTATCCTTTAAAATACCTCGAGATCAAGCTGTAATGAATACTAATGCCCCGCTGAGGATTTGGCTTACTTTAACAATGTCTTTGGATTTTATAGTATTTTTTTATTTCTCTTGAATGTAATATAGGTTAGTACTTAAAGCTTACAATTCAGACTGGGGATGTTAAATTTGTATTGAATTGATTTGGGTCCTTTATTTGTATATATCTTATATCTGCCTTCGAAATATGTATTATTGGATACGTTACAACAGAAGAATTACAAGTTTAATACGCCAAAATTCGTAATTTAGCCACACTATTCTCAATTATTTTTGATCCTTACGCACTAAACTATCTAAAATCCAGATTTCTTATTCATGTTTATTTAACTCGTGCTTCATTTGCCTATTTTACACTGTAACAGCTCTATACGACTCTACAATAAGCTTCCTCTTATATCAATAAAAAATCCAGTAAGTTGGCATTTCAGAGAGCCTAACGAATTTTCTTTTATTCTAATGTATCTATTTGAATTACCACCTTTTTTCTCTTACACATCCATAACTGATATAATAATAATAATTTTTATGTAACTTAAATTAATAATTTACGATTGATATTTACAATTATCACAACTTTTTATGTTTTATTTATGTGTATTGCATTGTTTTATCTCTTTTTTATTTTGCCTTATTGTCGATTTGTAAATAAACACTACTTGGCATTCAGTCCGTCATGTGTACTTTGATGTGCAAAAAGTAAAAAAAACTTACAAATTATTTCATAAATGTTTATCCTAAGCCGGATCCAAACCCACGTTCTGCCTGCTAGATAGGGACACTCCAACTCAGCAATTGGGACCTTAATAATTAGTTTGAGTATTTGACGGCAGCAAAAATATGAAGTAATAGCGCTATAAAAAAGCTGATAAAAAACTTGGCCATTGATTAAATCTTCTCAAAGCTTTTAATTTATTTAGTATTTGAAAATTCTTACCAATATTATAATTGTGAAAGTAACTCTGTTTGTCTATCCATTTGTTACACTTTCCCGCTTAAACCTCTCAACGGATTTTGATAAAATTTGGCACCGACAATCTTTAGACCCTGGGAAAAGACATAGCCTATATTTTAATTCCAAATAAGGGTTGTAAGGAGTCGGATAAGGGGATGAAAAGTTGTATGAAGGTATCGCTATTTTTAGAGCTAGAAACTTGAAACTTATTTTTCAGGCCATTCATTCGACATAAATAAACATGACATTCAAAGTTTATATAAGTTAAGGTAAAGAGGTATGGTACCCAAAAAAAACTATTCCACGCGGACTAAGTCGCGGGCACAGCTAGTAATAAATAGCTAGTGAAGTATAAAGATCGACTACAAGTTTACACATAAAGTTGTACTCTTATAAAGGACATCCGTATTAGCACCTCACTCTCATTTATTTCTACCACCAAATAGTACCGCATTGCTGTGTTGCTGTGGTTTGAAGTGTGAGAGGCAGTAAAATAACTGCGTAAATGTGACATCATCTTCAGTACACAGAGTTGGCGACACGCTAGTGATATCTTTGTGATGACACGAGCGTCTTTAGTTACGTTTACCATTAAGCGGACCGTATGTTTCACCCGCATAGTTTTCGTTATCAGGCGAATAATTAATAATTAAATTAAACCTAAGTTTTTCTCATAATATCAGCTATCTGCCAATAAATTCCCCTTTAAATTGGACCAGCCGTTTTGGGTATATCTCAAATGGACATAAAAGTTTATTTTTGTTTTAAGTACTGTGTCGTGCATACTTTCATAAGCCTTTTAAATTAAATTTTGATCTTACAGAAATATACATTTTTGTTTATATAGACAGATATCATTCCTGTCTGCATCATAAACACATCACGATGTTTAGCACGTTGGGCAGGCACAAAAAAGTTTCATCATAAAACACTCAGTAGTTTTTCCATGAAATAATTTCGAAACATACATTCGTTTGAGTTTATTTGTAGCAACAATCTTTATCTAAATATTACTACGAATCAATAAATACTCGAAAAAATTATCATAATATAATCGTGTTCCATAAAAGCAAAAACTAATTAAATCATAAAATTAATAATTAAATACTAAAATATTATATAAACGAATTTGATCTCCAATCTCATTAATGAAGCCGTTGATAGACAGCCGTTGTAATTATGTGAAACGTATTAATATTATGTAACGTTATCAGGAAATTATCAATAGAGATACACGACTTCTGGGCGCCTTACTGCCCTGCAAACATGTTAGACTAGTAGCAAGCGATACTGGAACAATTGTGGCGTAAGTGTTAAGAAAGAGATTTTAATCAAATTAAACATGAATACAAACTTTGTCGTGAGGTACTGGTACAGTAGAATAATACCTCTCTCTGTACCAGATGTCATTAGATATGTCCATCCGGAACAGTGTGGCTCAAATGCACTGGGCGGGGATGAGCGGCAACGTCTCCCTCACGAAAGCCATCGCCATCACACTTGAACGTAAAATTACAAGCGGTGGACTTTCAATGGCTGGTATGATGATGATGATGATGATGATGATAATGATGATAATGACGATGATAAATAGTACCTAATTATATTTTTGTTACTTCAAATACAGCATTCATAATAGTAAAGACAACGATTATTGGGTCAGCTAGTTTAAAATATTAAATATATTCTTCTAACCGCGAATATGATTTAGTTCACCCAGGAAAAGCAAGAACATTATTTCTAGCTTCTATAATAATGTTTAATTTTATTAATAACTGTGTGATATAGGTGTGATAACTACCAGCAAGATATAAAAATGATCAATAATTTTAACTGTTAAAAAAACTAAAAGCCAATTTATTTTGCAGAAGCTAACAAACTTCTAGAACAATAAAAGAATATGTATGTAATCTATCTCGGTAAACAATTTCGCGCAAATCTGTATTAAACATTCGTATTCATAATATTGATGAACGTGCATATAACAAAAAAATGGGTCCCTTTTTTAAGGGCTTGCAAGCAAAATTTAAAGTCAATATGAAGGTAAACTTAAATGCTATTTCTTTTATATAAAATACAGTAAAGATTGTCTTGGGGTACCAGAAGAGTGAAATCGTACTTCCCTCCATATTGGGCATTGTAAGAGTTGACTATGGTACTGGAGGTGGTCTATAAGATTCCTGAGGTAGGTGATATATCCATTCGAAACAGCTTAGCTTAAATAATACTCGGTGGAGAAAGGCCACTGTGCCTGCCCAGCGAGCCAATTATTATCAGCACAAATCTATTTAGAGAGGCCTATGTCCAACAGTGGACTTTCTAAGGCTGGTATAATGACACTAAAATACATTAAATTAATTTAAATATCCATTACACATATCACTGTTTGAAAGACATTGACATACTTATATGTAGTATATATTAATTGTTTATTGGATGTCTAGCAAATGGTGACAAAGATTTTGCATAATTTATTCATTTTTAACCACTACACAATCATTAGTAATTAGAATACCTCTTAAACAACGAACAAACCGAAACAGCTTTCATATATTTGCAAGTATTTGTATATTTTAAGAAAAAAATTGTTTGTATTTTTGAAAAAAAGACCCTGTAAACACCTTTCGTAAAAAATTACTATATCATAGTTTATTTTCTCGTATACGAATAAGCAAACTCTAACAATTTTTGCTAATTTTCTTTTTAATAATCGCCGGTTTGACTGATCTTTTCTGAAAATATTCATCAAACATAACGCTCGTTGCTTCCACCACACATTTATCGCGATACTAAGAGACAATAGCGCCATTATTCGAAGCTGAGCAAGTTAACAATGAACCGAACGCTGATTAAGCGGTTCCCTACCGATCGTAAATTATTTTGTTCAAACCGGCCCCTAAACGTAAAGCCTTAAGTGCTTCCGCTTTTAAGTGCTTCCTTCTTAAGGGTTAATATGATGTTATCTGTCACCACCATCACATGTGAATTTTTGCGGTCCAAAAATCTGGTTAAACTTTTGTTTGTGTAATTTGTTTTGTAATGTAATTTGTTTTTTAACTGTAAATAAATTTAGCGAACTAGAAAATAATAAGCCTTTAGTTCGATTAAATATTTTTAACAAAAATAGTACTAACAAATACGAATATATAAATAAACAAAGGAATGCAAAATCCCTACAATTGCAAACTGAAGCCTATTTTAGAAAACATAAATTATAGTGAATATACAGTGAAGGGCCCAGAATAGGTCCCTTGGGGATACATTCCAAGACGCCATTGTGTGTTATAATATATTACTGAAATGATTTACTTTTGATTACGTTCATTGTTCGGCATTCTGCGATAAAACAGAATGAAGATGTGATTTTAATGAGCCTCCCTACTGTCCTTTGCAATTTACGGGACAAAGGCGGCAGACTTATATTTGTGGGTATGACGTACCCGCTTCACTTTTTAATTATTTGGAATAATCATTTGGTGAGGCCAGATATCGTATTCTGTTCATTAAGTTTTGAATTAATACTTCAATACTTATTTTTGCAAAATTAAACATGCCTGGAATATTTTATGGCAAGCTTGAAATATAGTTTGAATAATGATTAACCGTTTGTATGAAAGATTTTTTATAATTTTATTATTTATATTTTATGAATACTTCTTTTTATTTAATAACTGTGAGTACATTAATTAAATAACGCTATATAGAGAAACTATTTTAATATTACACACAAATAATTATATTGTATTTATTCGTATTTCAAGTAATATTTTACACATAAGTCTATATATGACTTTATGTACACCATATTTTATTTTCAATACTGGATACGGTGTTGTCGGTCTGATATAATGTGGTCTTCATGCAGAATGTTAGGGAATGTTAGGAAAAATAATTTTATAAAATATTATAATGGAAGTATTTTGATCACACTTAATTATAAGTATTGGCCATGGAGTACCTGCTAAATAGAATAGCATCTCCCCTGTACCGTAAGTTGTAAGAGGTAACTGTGGTACCGAAGCCGGTTAATGGCGGAATATGCACCCGAAACACTATAGGTAAAAGCAGCCGGGCGGAGATGGGCAGCAACATTGTACGGTCGCCCTAATTTTACCATTGTTAGGAGGTCTATGCCCAGCAATGAATATTCTACCGCTGATTAAATGTCCACTGCTAATCATAGGCCTCCCTCTCTCCCTTCTAAGCTCAATTCTCCAATATCGAAATTATTTGACTTCCAATTTTATTTGACTTACTCATGTCTTTCTATCCCTTTGATTTTGTACACTCAAAAGTGTAATAAGTGTAAGTGTATAATGTTCAAGTGTAAAATCATATTAAAAAATGTTTTACATTTTCTTAATATTATTTGGCGAAAGTTCTCGATGCCTCTTCTATCTCTTCTATTTCATTATTTATTTTGACTGAAAATTGCGGCGCCAGATCTTTTCGCCGAAACTTTGCTGCATAGCCTTGATATTTTTCACATAATGGAAATATAAAGCTTTTACTTTTTCACTCATTAATTTAATAATATAAATAAAACCATCCTTTCAAGGTTTTCTTTTAACTCTGTTGACAATATTAAATAACAGTGCTCGAAGCGGGACCACGCAAATTCAAATAAAATTAAAAATGTTATGGAGTCCTGTTTCATAATTTTATAAAGCTCCCTTTGTCTTCGATTCATCTTTATTTTAAGTGGCTTCTTTCATTAACAAAGGTCGAGAATATTTAAGATCTTTTTTGAAGAAAAAAA
This sequence comes from Heortia vitessoides, assembly GCA_020976665.1. Classification (NCBI taxonomy): domain Eukaryota; kingdom Metazoa; phylum Arthropoda; class Insecta; order Lepidoptera; family Crambidae; genus Heortia; species Heortia vitessoides. Next base: position 3,091,217 of record JACJUM010002496.1, read on the forward strand.
ATTTATCGTATGTATATCTATTTCAGTTCTGGAATTACACGCGGTGCCATTTAGTGGTTATCTAGTTATTTATTGTCTATGACTTTACAAAAATACTTGAAAACAGTTTTATTCAATTATTTCAAATCTACAAGTACATCAGTACTCATTGTTTAATACGCATACAATGCATGTTTATCTATAAGTGCAAGTTCTTTCGTAAGTCGTCATTCGTCATTACAGCATTTGGAAATCCACTGCAGGATATGTCCTCCCCAAGAAAGGAAGAATTTTGCACTGGGTAAGCGTGTTGGCGATCGCAGAGCGCAGCTTTTGCGACGGGGATGCTGCAGCTCATCCGCACCCTATGTATTTGAGCTACACTGTCTCGGGTGGATATACCGCCACCTGTTCTGGTACCTTAGTTGCCTCTAACGACAGCTGGTTCAGAGGGTGATTGTTGTAATTGAACATCAGCGCCACCTATGATGTCCCATCCCTACTAATTGTAAAGAGTAATGTTGTGCCCCTCACTACTCTCTCTGCCATATTTTTTCTCTCAAGTGCGATCGGCAAATTATAATATCCTTAAATATCAATAAACTGTTATTTCATAATTAATGTTTCTACCTTTTATTTTAACAACAGGTTATGGGCCCAGCCCTTGACAGTAAAATTTAGAAATATTTCAGTTTATTCCGAAAAGTATCGCGAGTTAAAAAAAAGTTTAAGGTTAGGTCGCCGGCTAGGTTTTATTTCAGCTTATTTCCATTCAGTTTCCGAAGCAATGTCGATGAACACCGTGCATATTGATAAACTGACCGGGAGGGACAATTACAATAGCTGGAAATTTGCCGTGAAGTCATATTTGGAGCACGAGGAATTGTGGTCATGTGTGGATCCAACCAGAGAGGAAACCGCTGATACGAAGAAAGATGTCAAGGCCAAGAGCAAAATCATTCTCCTCGTTGACCCCTGTAATTATCACCACATAGAAGATGCCCAGAGTGCAAAAGAGGTGTGGGTCAAACTTCAGTCTGCGTTCGAAGACTCCGGATTACAAAGGAGAGTGGCGCTTTTACGTGATCTCATTAATACAAATTTAGAAAATTGTACCGATATTGAGGAATACGTAAATAAAATCGTAACAACTTCGCATAAATTGAGAAACATTGGTTTCAAAGTGGATGACGAATGGCTAGGAACCCTAATGTTGGCGGGATTGCCCGACCAATATAAGCCGATGATTATGGGTTTGGAAAGCTCTGGTGTCAAAATTAGTGCAGATTCAATTAAAACTAAATTGTTACAAGAGGTCACAAAGGAATCTGATACTACCGCATTGTACACAAAGCACAAGTTCCATCAAAAGAAGAATAACTACCCTCCGAATAATAAAAATAAACCCCGAGGTCCCCGTTGCTACAATTGTAACCGTCACGGACATTTGAGCAAAAATTGTTTCTTTAATAAAAAGGACTCTAATACTAATAAAAATTATGCTGCCGTTTTTTCAGCCTATTCTACCACAGAAGACTTGGACTGGTATGTGGATTCTGGTGCATCCATGCACATGACTCGAAGATCTGATTGGTTATATGAAATCAAGACACCTCCGATACATAATATAAAGGTGGCCAATAATTCTTCAGTTACTGTACAGCAGATGGGAAATTTGGATCTCAGTCTCCGGTGTAATGACGGTAAAGTAAACACAGTTCAGGTGAGAGACATTTTATTCATTCCGGAACTCAGTACTAACTTGCTGTCTGTTAGTCAATTAGTGAAGAATGGCTGTCAAGTTACTTTTCACAATACTGGCTGTAATATTTATAATAAAGAGAAACAATTAGTAGCAACGGCAAGACTAACAAACAACATGTACAAACTGAATACTGTTGGAGGGGACGCCTATATTTCTGCCACCGATAGCTCTGAAACATTAGATGTTTGGCACCGTAGAATGGGTCACCTCAATTACGATGATGTTAAAAAACTAGAAAATTGTGTAGAAGGGGTAAAGATAACAAAAAGTGAGAATAAAACTTGTGTACCGTGTTTAGAAGGAAAGCAGACACGGCTACCTTTTAAAAATGAAGGTTCAAGATCAACTTCACAACTAGAGGTTATTCACTCAGATCTCTGTGGTCCAATGGAGTGCACATCAATGGGAGGGGCCAAATATATCATAACATTCATTGATGATTATTCAAGAAAAGTGTATGTATATTTTCTGAAAAGCAAATTGGACATAACAAAAGTTTTTCATGAATTTAGATGTGAAGTTGAAAATGAATTGGGAAAGAAAATAAAAGTAATACGCACAGATAACGGCACCGAGTATTGCAATAAAGAATTTTCAAAATATCTTACAGACAGTGGCATCAAACACCAAACAACCACACCCTACACTCCGCAGCAGAACGGCCTGAGTGAGAGAAAGAACAGAACACTCGTAGAACGTGGCAGGTGCATGCTTAGTGATGCCAATCTACCAAAGATCTATTGGGCTGAGGCTGTATCCACAGCCGCCTATATTTTGAACAGATCCCCATCTCGAGTACTCAATGACATGACACCAGAAGAGAAGTGGTCCGGAAAGAAACCTAATATTAGTCACATGAAAATATTTGGGTGTAAGGCCATGGTTCATGTACCGAAACAACAAAGACAGAAATGGGATGCCAAATCTACAGAAATGACATTTGTTGGCTACTGTCAAAATACAAAGGGCTACAGATTACTGGATAAGAAGAAAAAAACCATTGTGAAAAGCAGAGATGTTTTATTCATTGAAGATTCAAATTCAACTCAAACTATGACACAACACAAGTCTCAAACTGCTTCATTAACGTTGGAAAAAGATGCAAATGACAGGACTTACATTCCAAGCAGCAGTGAATTAACCGATGACAGCATTAATGAACAATGTTATTCTAATGTCACCCTGAGAAGGCGGGTGCCCAATCGTGTACTCTCTGATGATAAGAAATTTTACATAA
>JACJUM010002496.1:3094297-3191107 GCA_020976665.1 Heortia vitessoides
TAATATTAAACCAGAAATGAAACATTGGGTAACATTGAAACGTGTATTGAGATATCTAAAAGGAACTGAAAACATTTGTTTGATGTTTAAGCAAGATGAAGATGAAGATATAGTTCACGCCTACTGTGACGCAGATTGGGCTAATTCTGAAGATGACAGACGCTCCTGTACTGGCTACATTTTTATCTTTCAGGGAGGATCCATATGTTGGAATTCAAAACGTCAACCCACTGTAGCACTCTCGACGACAGAGGCTGAATACATGTCCTTGTCGGCATGTACACAAGAAGCGATTTGGCTAAAACAGCTACAAGAAGAATTTTGGCCACATCTCAAGCAACGGGCTATAGTTGTTTATTGCGATAATCAAAGTTGCATTAAACTTTCAGGTACTGATGGATATAACTGCAGGACGAAACACATAGACGTCCGGCATCATTTTGTAAGGGACAAAATCAATGAAAAGAAGGTTGAGGTGCGCTATATCAATACTGAAGAGATGGTTGCCGATATCCTGACTAAAGCCACTCCGCAAGCCAAGCTGCACTACCTCAGCGGCAAGATGGGCCAAGTTCAAGGGAGGATGTTGTAATTGAACATCAGCGCCACCTATGATGTCCCATCCCTACTAATTGTAAAGAGTAATGTTGTGCCCCTCACTACTCTCTCTGCCATATTTTTTCTCTCAAGTGCGATCGGCAAATTATAATATCCTTAAATATCAATAAACTGTTATTTCATAATTAATGTTTCTACCTTTTATTTTAACAACAGTGATGCTATTCTTCTTTGCCTTATTTAATCTTATTTAATTTTGCTTATTTTCTATGTTTATTATTTTAGTTACCTTGCGGCTAGGATTTAAAAATATAACTAAAGTTATTCTCATTCAAAAAGTAAAATAAACTTTGAAGAGATTATTAAAACATCTGGGGTATGGAATAAAGAAAGTCGTTTATCAAAGAGTTTGGAAAGCGTGTGGTGGACCGGGGATTGGACTACCGTTCCAGGGCTTTACGGATGCAGAGGATCTCGCTTGCTGTGCAACGCGGAAATGCTGCGAGCCTTTGGGGCGGACATGTCTCTTTTATAGAATGCATAAATTTTTTAGAATATATTAAATTGTAAGAAAAAAATGTAATTTAATAAGAGATTAAATATATTTTAAATATTAGTTTTGTGATTTTAAATATTAAAATTAAATATTAATATGAATTTGGCATAACACATAAAACCAAATGATCATAATTCAACAACTAAAGCATTATCCACACTGACTATATCAACAGATCTAAAAGAGCATTCCCACAGGCCGGATCGGTGCGCGACGGCGAGGTATCGGGTCCCGGTGCCCGTTGATTTATGCGTGAAGGAACGACACGCGGGTACTCGGCGATAAATATAATTGTGCCGATCTGACCCACCCAGGCAGTGGTTGTGCTGCAAGTGTGTTAGGGTGTTTGTATACAAATGGACTCAGTTTTTTAATAGTACTAGACGGCGAGAATGGACAAGTTGCTTTGTTTCCACAGAAATTGAGTACACTGTTTCAGTTATATAAATTAAAGTTACTAGCAATACTAACACAGGGTTCCATGGCCGATTATCCCTACTAATACCATCATTATCATACCAGCCGTTGAAATTCTACTGTTGGACTGGCCTACCCAAGAAAAAAGGAATATTGCCCATAATTGCCGCGCTGTTGCGTGTTGGCAATCGCAGAGCGCAACTTTCGCGACGGTGATGCTGCTGCCGATCCTCGCTCTGTGCAATTGAACTGCAATGTTTTATAATATACCGCCATTTGTCGGCTCTAGTACCTTAGTCGCCTTTTACGATACCTGGTACAGGGAAAGGTACTATACTACTCTGCCGGTACCTCACCGCTTAAATACTAATATATTTATTTATAAATCCTAAGTCTCCGATTAAAGATGCTTAGACGTGCCTTTTTCAATTGCGAGAGTAATTAGATCATCTACCGTTGATATTGTTATGTGATTGTACAGTTCATACTATTTCTGGTAAGCTTTCAAGCTAACTGGAAAATGTATTACACTCTTAATGTCAACTATTAAGATATGCATTTTGCTCTTAACATCGTGCCTAATGTAGGTAATTCTATAAGTGTTTTTTATATGTACGAGTATAATTAACTCGACAAACATGCATAAGGCCTGCGTTATAGTAAGCTCTACTGTAGCCTATATGTATATATTCGTATCTATATTTTTTATATGTATAACTATATAACTAACTCGACAAACATGCATAAGGTCTGCGTTATAGTAAACTCTACTGTAGCCTATATATATTCGTATCTATATAAAGGTATCACTAGCGTATTGACAACATTGTGACTTGAAGATTACTTCACATTACCCAATCATATACATATTTATCGCCTATCTAACCGAAACAGCAATGCAAACTCTATTGTTCTGATGTTAGAATATGTAGTAGTCAGTTGTTGAAAATTTGCAACGCTTTGAAAATATTGCTATATTCACTTTACAAATAACACGCAATTGATCAATACAGAACAACAACAACGAAAATTAAATGTGCAAAAAGGATTTATCATAAAATATTTCAAGGTATATATCTGTCTGTCATTTGCCGTCAAACGTATCCTGCTCATGTGGAAAATCCCTTACAAACCTCAGTTGTACTAGCGTCCAGGAAGACTACATCAAGCAACGCGTTCCGAGCATTCTGCAAAATTGCGCAAACCGGCCAAACCAATATAAAACTAAACGTCGGGCAGTAAAGCATAAAATAAATCAAACGTGCAATTCGCTAAACGCTGAGGACTGTTGTTCGACAACTTTGTAATTTATATTTTTGACTTGCGATATTACATTCGGAAATAGATGTTTGAGAAATTCTTACGCTGTTTCGCTTTGGAATTCTAGACGTATCATGTTGTTTTATTCACTTGCTAAATAAAGTACGAGTGCGGACGACAAATCTCGTGAAAACGCTTATGATCGAAAACAAGAAAAATGATCTTATTTTTACAAAAAGTTTCTTGAATAATCTAATATAGTACAAGCAGTGCACAAGTTACTGCAGCAATTTCTGCTGGATAAAGTATGTACTAAAATTCTATTGGACATCTTCTGAAGATCATCTACAGGCATTTTTGAATCGTCAAATAGATTTTTACAACTCAAATGATTTATGACCCTGTTGACTGAACAGAATATACGAGTAATTTCAACAAACAGGTAATGACCGCGTTTTTTTACATTGTACTAGATTAAGTTTAATGCAAGTTCATTACGCGAGCAACCTGAAAATAACCAGCAAAAAATAATAGTAGGGAAGATTAATGTTTCATTAAAACCAAACGGCGTCAGTGCTTACAAAAGATTATCTTAACGATCAGACACTGGTTGATTTCGTTATATATAACTAATGCAGAGATAAAAATAAAACCAGTTCAAAACATCTGGCAGACTAATATCAAAACGTAACCGCCTATGCTAAGCGATGACACCATTTTTTTTTAATAAAATAGAAATGTATGTGCGTTTGAGTTTTTGGCAAAAAAAACTATATACAGTATATCATAATATCTATAGATACATTAATATTTGATAATATTATTTGGCCCACTATATATTTGGTATTAAAATCATTTTTTACGATGATCTTTCTCAATGAGCCTAAGAAACTATCAAACTGATTTTAATGGTTTTTATCGATAGTTAATAGTGTTGTAAAGAGAATAACTTGAGTACAACAGAAAAATATAGTTATGAAATGGTGAAACACGTTTTTGCTGATGAAGTCGGAATTTGTATATATATATTGCTAGTTTTAAGTATAAACGGCATTGTAATCAGCAATATATATCTTAATGGCAATATAAAAAACTCAAATAAGCGCATTGAATTTCATTATACAGAAATTTACACATTCAAAAATAATAATTACACATTCAAAAATGAATGAGTATGTATCACCTACAACATACATTGACATATATCAGAAAGAGACGTACGACATGATTTACCCATAATCATAATCTAATCAAGTACCTAATGATCGATCATTACTGATTTAGACAATGACTTATGTAAAAAATTATCAACACATAATTGTGATTAAATAACCGTCACTAAATCATTTAGTCCCTAGTTGGTTTGCAAAAGATCAACACATAAAATATCAAAATGAGACTCCTATACGTCTTTCTGTTGATAGTTGCAGTGAATTCACAACCAAAAAGTTTTTCAGGATACAAGTTGTACAAAGTTGTACCGGAAAATGATCGAGCAGTGGAAGCGCTAGAAGCTATTAGAGATAGTGGACTTGGTGAATTTTGGTCCGAATACTTTAAAGTGAATGATGATGTTAGAATAATGTTATCGCCAGAGAAACAGGTAGTGGTCCTTGAGAGCCTTAAGAGAATCGGTGTTGAAGCGAAAACTATCATCGAAGACGTACAAAAGTAAGACTATGACAATAATAAAAATATAGTTTATATTTGAGGCAAACGTTTTGATACCAAGGGTCGTAAGTTCTCCTATCTGAGTGCTAAATGTGTAGTTATTGTGTATAATATTATATTTTTAATTTTTCTGTTGACAGATGTCCGTAATACAAGTGCTTTAAGCATCTTATCGTGAGGCAATCTATGAAATGTGTAAATTAATTAATTAATTTTATTGATCTTTTATATTCAATTAAATACGAAAAGAAAAAATAATGAAACAGAATTTATTATAACTTGGACTTCAATGTCTTTAGATTGAAAATTGCTTGAATCGCACCTTATAATGTCAGCTGCCTGACTGTTCGAAAGTTTAATTAAAATAAATCCAGCTGTTTCAGAACAAACAATAAGGAAGACAAAAATTTCATAAACTGTTATTGTATTAAACGCTTCCTAGTCTCTGTAATTGTAAAGATTATTTTGTAACAAATAATATAATGTTATTTATCTTGAACATTTCAGAGTTGTCGATGAACAGATCAATCCAACCAAAAGGAGCGCGAAGAGTTCAAGTCTTTATTCAATGTCTTGGGATATGTATTACAATTTAGATCATATTTACACATGGTTCGACGAACTCGCTACAGCGTACCCTAATGTCGTATCTACTGTCGTTATGGGAAAATCTGTTGAGAATAGAGACATCAAAGGAATCAAGATCGACTTCAAACCTAATAGAACTGATAAAAAAATTGCAGTTATAGAAGGGACTATTCATGCTAGAGAGTGGATCGCTACAGCTACTGTTACTTGGGTTATTAAAGAGTTATTGACAAGTACTGACCCGGCTGTGAGAAGAATGGCTGAGGATTTGGAGTGGCACATCTTCCCAGTGGTGAACCCTGATGGTTATGTTTACACTTTCACTAACGTAAGTGGTTATGTATTTCCACATTATTGATGAAGCAATACATTATATGAAGTCATAATGTTATAGTTATGCAATCCAAATGCTCTTAAATATGAAGTGCTATAGAGTAGAATTTGCTAGATATTAATTTCAAAATAAGGTAAATTTTGTTACTAATGGCTGCCCTAGTCAATTGTGGTGGCATTCACAGAGTGTCGGTTCTAGTACTTTAGTCTTACGATACTCAAAGCAATGGGAAGTCCTATTATATTCTGCCGATAACCCATGGCCAGTATAATGTGGGACAAGTGTTTTTACATTCCTAACAAAAGAGTTTTCTCTATGACATGCAACGTGTGGCCTTGAAAAGACTCACATTCGCAGTACCAATAATTACGTATTATCATCATCATACCAGCCATTAAAAGTCCACTGCAGGACATAGGCCTCTTCAAGAAAGAAGGTATTTTCCTCATAATTGCCGCGATGAGCAAGCATGTTGGAAAGTGATTCCTGACAAAACTATTTTTGAACAGCGTTAAAAGTATTGCTTTAATGCGTAACTAGTTTTTCATTATATTAAATTCAAAATACATTAATACCAAAAAAAACAACTTTAAGAAACAATAGTATACGGATATAGTCATATTGAATTAATTAAAAGCCTTCTAATGGGTAAAAATGCACGTTAGTAAACTAAAAATATTTTTAAGCTTTCTTAACCCAATCAAATTTTCATTTCAAGATAACAATAAGTACATAACACGAGATAGGTCTTATACCATAGAACAGGTTTTTCAAAGTAACCTTTGTATGGAGAGATTATTAAAATTTATTGTTTTAGAGCATTAATAACGTGGCAGGCCAGGAATATTAATGATTATAAATTGACATATGGACTGGAGACAGATGGTTGTGATCCTATCTTGTGCGCCAAAGGGCGTGGATTCGATTCCCGCAGAGGACAAATATTTATATGAAGACTGAGTATTGAAAATATTTGATAAATTATTATATCTGCAATTCTTCTGTTGTTTGATGTCCGTAATACAAGTGCTTCGAGGGACTTCGCCATATGAGTTGTTGTGTGAATGTATTATTCATTACGATGAAAAACAATTATAAACCTAGACCTCACTCTTATAAGTCTTTGTATATCATATATAATAAAATATATCATTCGGACCTCAAATTTAGTGTAACCAAAGGCTTGTCTACTATTGATACTAGATTCACTTTGTATGTGTAAAGATATTAAAATCTTAACATTGACATACAAAAATATACATTATCCACGGAGCGCCATCTGTTTTCAAACAAGTGAACTTTCTAGTAAAAGTTCGAATTCCAAAGATTGTTTTTTTTGCAGCATCGTATGTGGAGGAAAAATAGAAGCACCGCAAATTTCACGTCATGCGCAGCGAACGGAGTAGACGATGACATGAGTAATGGGGTCGATTTGAACAGAAATTTCGACTTTGTTTGGATGTGTGAGTTCTCTATCTTATTTTATTTTAGTCAATTTCAATTCTCTCGTACTTACATATTATTTATCGAGGAAGAGCTGATGGTTTAATAATACTTATAAATGTAATTAATCACATTCTTACAGTATCAATTAAAATAAATTGATTGTAATTAGGATAATATATTGATTGAAATTGTATTATTGTCACAACACTGCAGAGTGGGTAAATACTCAAACATAAATCAAAATAATCTTAAATAGAACTAGAAAGTAAATAATTCTGAAACCATTTCTAAATATCATTATTTCAATCAAAATTTGGTTACCAGCAGAAAAAGATTGATTACATAAAAATATAAGTTTTATACAAAATTAGACTCTTTTCAAATAAGCCCATTAGAAATAGTAGTAGTAGTTAAAAAAATCAATGTTTCCAATAAGGATGCAATTAAATGCATAATTATAGGTAATACATACGAGCCTGAAGATCTAAAAGATCATAATAGTCACCTAACACATAGATATTTCAATTGGGCCTGCCTTGGGACTAGTCAGAGTTAACCAAACGAGCCATAATTCTAAAATTACAGCAAGGTCATTAAGCCAACCACTAGAAGGAAATTGGCAATAACAATTGGCGGTGATGAATGTTTCACCGACACGACTTTCGTAGTAATTGGCACTATTCAAAATCCTGACCCTATCGGAGGAACATAAATAATTTTTTTGCTGTCATATAAATTTGGATTAGGTTGATAATAATTTAGTATTAATTCCTATAACATGTTCATAGTCGTTAGGTAATGCAAGTCGAGGTCTAGACAAATCTTCTGATTACATTTCTAAGCAAAACCCTGCCTAGTCTAACCATTACCATCATTTTGTTTTAGCCATCGGAGCATCGGACAACCCCTGCACCAATACCTTTGCAGGTCCCATCCCTACGTCAGAGCCAGAAACACGTGCGATAGTCCAATACATCACGAATCTAAATGGAGAGGGCGAAATCATTTACTATTTGGCTTTCCATTCTTATACCCAACTATTTCTTATTCCCTACAGCCATGTACCAAGCGTCCAGGAAAATAATGTAGATAACTATGGTGATATGGTAAGTTTTATTCTTCTTAATCCAAGATCACCAGCTTGACCAGCTCTTTTGCTAAATTATTTATTGAACGAACTGACTATAGTTGATGAGCTAGATTTAAGATAATTTTTGGAACATTAAACACCACGAGAAATGTAATGTCATACTTTTTTGATCCTAAAGTCAAACATTCATACTTGACTAAAAAGACGTAGATAGATAATGGTAGAATCTTATATTAATACAACCTAAAACTGCCTTCCAGCTCTAAGGTTACGTATCAAAGTGATATGCTATTTTTACGTTAAAATTTTTCCCAGGGAATCGCAGTGACATTCATAAAATTTAAAGAATTATTATGTTATATATCTCTAGTAGATATATAACAAAATAATTCAATCGCTAAGATTGTAATTATTTATCTTCAATCTTAATATCGTCTATAATTTTATCAAGTTTTACGTATAGTTGAAAATTTTACGAGGCCGGTATGTGAATGTTTTTGGTCATGATTTCCTTACTAATTACTTAATCAATTGTTGTGTTTAACACACGAAGTACAGAAGATACAAAATAAACACTATTTCCGAGCAAAGCTGCTAATAAACTATAGATTTCAATAATTAGAGGTAGATCCATCCGAAACAGTGCAGCTCAAATGCAATGGGCGGGGATGGGCAGCAGCATCCCCATCGCAAAAGCTGCGCTCTGCGATTGCCAACACGCTTGCCCAGCGCGGCAATTATAGGCAAAAAACCTTTCTCAGAGACGCCTATGTTCAGCAGTGGACTTCCAATGGTATGTTGACGAAAAATTTTTATTAAGTTGGTGCAACTGTCCCTTGACCGTGTTCTAATTTTTTTTTATTCACCACGCTCTTACAGAATTTTTACTCAAAGCGACCGCTATCAAAGATGCACTCGGTAGCCAGTTCCGAACTGGCCTCGGCTTTAATTGAAAAATCATTAGCACTTCCGCAGGGAGTTGGTTACGTTGAAAATTTTATGAACACGGTTACCGAGATGTAAGTCAAATGCTTAGTCTTGAACCGTTAGAGTTTTAGCACAAGATTTCCTGATATTTCATGATAATCATGATCACAGTCATTAGAAGTCCACTGCTGGACATAGGCTGCCCCTAGAATGAGGAATTTTGTCCATTACAGCCGCGCTGTAAGCAAGCGTGTTGGTAATTACAGAACGCAGCTTTCATGACGAAGATGCTGTTGCCTTTGCAGATGGATATACCGCCATCTGTCGGTTCTGGTACCTTAGTTGCCTCTTACGACACCTGGTACAGAGGGATAATCAATGGTGTTTGTTTTGTGAACGGACTGTTCTGTTATAGAATTGTGAACTTCATAAAAACCATTTGATGCAACGCTTGTTCTTTTCTGATTTTGTCTAAGTGTGGCGAGTTTGATACGAGTTTTTGGATCATTTAACGTTTATTGGTCACGATAAATCATGAGGATACTCTATATTAATGTCGTTTGAATTTAAAGTAATTAAAATATCTAATATTTTTATTAAAATAGATTATGAGTTTATTTTAAAATAACTTTGCTATTTCTTTATGCACATAACAATCAAACTATCTTTAACTATTCTAATTATAAACTAACATACATGCAGTAATTAGTTTTTATTTGTATACATTGCATATATACCTAAAAAAAATTAATTGCTGCTGTTTCAACTATTTATATAACAACCACGATTTAATCCAGTGCATTTACCAATAATGTGCTCAACAAAATAAAATAACCGAGAATTGTTATTTAATTGGTTCTTCACTCCATTTTAATAATATCGTCTCTTTCTATTGTTTCTAAATAAGACCTCCTCTATAGAGCGGACATTCCCAAATGAAATAGGTTTTACTGAAATAGTTTTCTTCGAACCGCAGCCACTTTATAATTCTATTATGTTTTTTTCTTCATTTTCAGTTCGAAATCGCCATAAATAGCGCAGAGAAAATAAAAGAGCGATACAACACGACGTACAGAGTTGGAATATCAGCTGATATACTTTGTGAGTTATTTTTGATATAATCATTATTTTCTAATTAAACCAATATATAAATGTTACAAAGGTGAATGTTAATTTTTATGTGTGATGTGCTTATCGAATGAACATACAATTTGATATAGATAGATAGATTTTGCCCTAAAAAAGTCGACGTGACTTATTTCCTTATAGTTAGTTGGGTGACCTAGAATCAGAAAAACTACTTTTTAGCTAGATAAAAATTTCGGCATCGTGACAAAATCTTTTTCATAGTTGCAGTTTAGAATATATATAGACATAGTTATATTTCATCTCGAGAAAAGAGTTCCCGAGGGACATGATTTAATGTGAAGACTGCTCGGGCAATAGTTCGTGCGGAAAGCAAGTCAATAAAATTGAACAGCATATCAGTAATTGTAAAGAGTTGACAGCATTTAGACATGAAAAAAAGGCAACCACTTTGTACCGATATCCGTTCGTATAATAAACTCACAAGATTCGGTTGGAGTAATAGCGCTGCAGCATTGAAATTTTTAAAGTTTGCCCTCGACTAGTTTGTATGATGTCTGGTTCTCAAAGCGTTGAAGTAGAAATCGATATGTCCTCACTCGTATTTTTGATATTTTTATACAAAAACCAACACCTAAAACAGTTGACGGGCCCGATGGCGCAGATGGTAGTGATCCTGTCTTGTGCACCAGGGGTCGGGGGTTCGATTCCTAGCCAGAGCAAATATTTATATGATGATATTTGTGTTTGGGTGTAAAATATATGTATTTAAGTAGTATATTTGTGATTCCTCTGTTGTATGGCATTCGTAACACAAGTGCTTTAAGCGACTTACCACGGAGTCAGGTCAATGTATGAGATGTTGTGGGAATTTATTATAGTTAGAATTAAGGGTAATTTCGTGACAAGCCCGATGCTGCAGATGGTAGTGATCCTATCTTGTTCGCAAAGGGTCGTGGGTTCGATCCCTAGCCAGAGTCAATGTATGAGATGCTGAATGAATGTTCATATTATTATATTATATTATATCATGATGATGATGATACCTTGTCATATTTCATATAATGCAATGACGATATTTTTACATAGCTAATTTCTGTGCTGAACAAAATATTTGTTTTCCTTAGTGAATTTTTAGGTTCACACCCTCGGGTTTTAGAATACTGTAGATTGATTAGGTTAGATGGTAAGCCATCACCGTAGTCTATGCAATAGTCTTGCAAGTACATTATTTGATAACCTAACCTTGTAATTATAGTATATTGTCATATCAATGAGCAATTTCATTGCATCAACTATAGAAATACGTTAGGGCAAGGTTCATGTACCTTGTCAGAATTATAAAAAAAGTAGACCTTAAATAGAGGTCGTCACTCTCATCTATTTCTAAAGCCAAATAGCAGTGTTCACATAGCTGTGTTCCAGTTTTAAGGATGAGAGAGGCAGTAAAATTACTAGGTAATGTCTTCTAGTGACAAGGTTGGCTACACGCTAGTTATATCCTAGTGAGATTTTAAGCTTCTATAGACTGCTGTGATGCTTAGTAACACGCAGACTGTAAGCTTTTCTGTTGACCTAGTCAGATAATTATATTTCCCTAAAACGTAAATTATATATCTAGTCAGTTTATTTTTACAAGCACTGACGTCATCTTCAACAATATTTCAGACCCAATGAGTGGCTCCAGTTACGACTGGGTGAAACACAGTACTGGAGTTCCGGTATCTTACCTCATCGAATTAAGGGACCTCGGCGAGTTTGGTTTCCTCCTGCCAGCAGATCAGATAATCCCGAATTGCCTCGAGATTATGGACGGCTTAATTGAAATGGACAGAACCACTAGGGACCTGGGATACTATACTGGTGGGGTTAATGCTATTTTCTATACAACAACTGTTCTGGTCGCCGCATTAGCTTCCTTGGTGATGCTAAGTTAGTGATGAATATAGTAATGAGTGGTATACCAAAATATGCATTTTTTTCAATGATGCCCATTTTCAATTTTAAAGATAAAAACGGTTCCAGGGAAATTTTGGACGGGGGATTTCAAGCCATGGTATGTTTAATACAAATTAGAATGTCCTCTCTCTGTACCAGAGGATTTAATATTTTTATAATATAATACAATTATATTTTTGTTACACATTATTTCAATGACAATTGACTTTCATATTTCATACACTATTTCATAAAGATATTGGATATATAACTAACTCCAATTTTTTATCAAATAGATATTTTTTATCATTTGATTTTACAAACACAACAAATAAACCGTGCACTGTGTAAATGCAGTAAGAAAGAAAACAAAATTCGTTTTTCTAAAAGGTTTTCTTTAATATTTATTTAAAGTAGGTCGACTTGAAGTACTTTCTTAGTATTTTTCATAAAGGTTAATAACGGCATACAAGTTTTATTTAAGTTATCACAAAATTATAATATAATATTTTTCTAGCGATATAATATATTATAGAAAAAAAGTATTGCAGAAGATCATAATAAAAATAATACAAATAAATTGCAATTCTTAACTTTGAAGTGCCACAGTTTTTGAAGCAGTATTTCACTAATCTACCAAAATTAGCGTCTGAGATAACCTTTAATAAAACGAAAAGTAACATTATAATATTGACTTAACGTTTTACAACATTGACTTACTTAAGACTTCACTTTAATATTTTTATCTTAGAAAGAATCGAATTTGTTGATTAACTCAATATTATCATCAAAATTTACAATTCGTTTATTTATAGGTTTATCATTATTTTGTGCGATAAACATTCCGTTAGCCTTTTGATAGATTAAGAAGAAGAATTCCCACTATATATATATATCTCAAGCTCTAATATGCCATGTAAATAGTGTAAGTCGTTTATTTAACACAGAGACTTAAGACTTTTTTATACTTATAATAAAGTTAAAATATACTTCTATATTTATACGTTTTGAGTAGAGAAATCATTTCAACTTATATTGTATATATAAATTGTATGATATTATATAAAAAATTGTTTGTTCGTTATCTCTTCTTCTTTACTAAACCAATATTCTTGAACATTGTTATTACCCCCAAAAAATCGTACTAGTCCTGTGGGATTTTTGACAAACGATAATTTTAGTACAACAAAAACAAACAGATGGCGCTGAGCAATTTTAAAACATCTTCATCCCTAAAAAGGTATTAATTCATAGGAAACTTACGTTGTCGAAGCCAAGGGGTAAAGCTATTATATTATTAAGGTACATAAATCCTTTAGATAATTTAAATAGGTAGTCTTTAAGCAAAGTAAAAAATATAATAAAAAAATATATAATTCTGTACATAATTGAAGTTATAGTAGGATAAATAGTATATATGATTTATCAGTAGAAAATGATAATTTATCAGTTTACAACATTATAATAGGCTAATCTTTATAGAGTACGATAAAATAACTAGTTAAAATTTTAAAGAAACACGTACCACTTTACACAAGTATCGCTTGTGTTCACACAATTTCCAATACAAAATGGAACTAAAAGTGGTTATTTTCCTTACTATTATTGCACTGACGAGTGCTTATAAGAGTTATGAGAACTACAAGGTATATAAAATAGTGCCAAATACGGAAACACATGTACAAATACTGACAGATTTGCGTAAAGAAGAATATGACTTTTGGACGGATACCTTCAACGTTGGTGACGATGTTAGGATAATGGTATCTCCTGATCGTGATGAAGAGTTTCTTCAATATACGAAAAGTGTAGGACTAAACGCAGCTGTTGCTATACAAAATGTGCAAGAGTAAGTACCAATAATGTACGTGGCTAAGGTTTATAAATAGATATACTCCATATTTTTTACCTGAAACAGACCTTCTACTAAAATCGTATGCTTTGGTACCTAGTTTCCATCTATTTTACCAATAAACAGCAGTGCAATACTATGTTGCGGTTTAAAGATTGAAAGAGCCATTAAAATTACTGGGTAATTTGACATAATATCATTTAGTCATAAGGTTGGTAACGCGCAAGTGATATCCTTGTAATAATACTAGCTTTCATAAGCTTCGGTGACGTTTACTATCACGCAGATCGTATGTTCGTCATATGCTTGTGTCAACTAGGTCAAATAAAAAAAAAAATCCTAATGTTTCCCAAAGTTACTAGTCAATGTTCATGGCTTACATTTACTTTGGTAGCTAAAATAAGAACCATCCAAGCAGTTCGAAATTATTCATTCATTATATAATTCCAGGCTGATCAACGCACAAAGGAAACCTGCAGGAACTTCTCGTTCTACCCGTTTGGGTTCATTGAGCTGGGATCAGTACTATAGCTTTACCGAAATCAGCGCCTGGTTAGACGAACTCGTTACACTCTATCCTAATGTAGTTGAAACAATAGTAATTGGTAATTCTCTGGAAGGACGAGAGATCAAAGGAGTTATTATTGACTTCAAACGTGGTCAGAGAGGAGAGAAGCCATTGACTGGAATGATTGAAGGAGGTATACATTCGAGAGAATGGATTTCACCTGCAACAGTTACTTGGATCATCAAAGAGTTCTTGACCAGCCAAGATGCTGGTGTCAAAATGATGGCGGAGACTTTCGTTTGGCATATCTTCCCGATCGTTAACCCTGATGGATATGTATACACTTTCAGTAATGTAAGTATTAAAAATAAAACACCATATGACTAAATTAAAAAAAAAATATCTTTTTTTAATATTCCTGATTTGCTAGTATCATTCTGATTTATTATCATAAATATATTGAAATCAATTATTTTCGTTTATTTTAAAGGAATAATTTATCTATGTATAGAAATAATTTTAAATACATTTGTTTTACAGGATCGTATGTGGAGAAAAAATAGAAACACTGCTAACCATGTGTCTTGTAGTACAAGTGAAGACATTGGAAATGGCATTGATCTCAACAGAAACTTCGATTTTGTGTGGATGAGTATGTATATTTTAGTAAAGTCATCTTTTACTTCTCATGTCCTTAACAAATTTAAAGTTTTAATATTTAAATCTAGTAAATAACAATGGCTTCAAGCTGTTTTCCCATCATAACCCAAAATAATTTTTCAGGCACTGGGGCATCTCAAAATCCTTGTGACCAAACTTACGCTGGTCCTAGAGCATCATCAGAGCTTGAAGCCCAGGCTATCAGCAACCACGTCCTCCGCCTAAATAACAATACAAACATGATCTACTATTTTGCCTTCCACTCTTACTCCCAGATGATCTTAGTTCCTTACAGTCACGCATCTGGATTTGGTGTTCTTGAAGCACCTAACTATGCTGATATGGTAAAGATTCTAAATACTTAACAAAATAACCATGGATATTTTTGATGAGTTAGATTTTGCTAAGTGGTATTTAGGACACGTCTCTCATCATCGCAATCATTTCATATTAACTTGAGACTGTAATTTATTCTAAATCTAAGTAAACACCACCACATGTATACTATATTCATCATACCATACCAAATATTGCCGAAGACTTGCCTAGTAATTTTAGACATTTATCTTTATTAGTTTCAACAAAAAAAGGTGTTACCTGAAAAAGCAGGTATAGCCTCTCAATAAGCAACTCGTATTTTGATTACTCTTGGCCTTTTCTAACGTCACGAAATTTGAACAAAGAAAGGTAGAAAAGGTTGCGAGATAAATTAATATATTCTATTTGTGTTTTCAGTATGAAGTAGCCATTCGTGGTGCTGCGAAACTAACTGCCCGCCACGGCACGCCATACAGAGTTGGAACTTCAGCTGAAATTCTGTGTAAGCTAATTCTGAAATAATATAAAACTACTATAATGCAGGAACTACATAACGTCTCCATCTTAATCCAGTAAAAAGACTTTAGATATTATCCGAGTTCCAACACTAATAAAAATAATTCCAACAATAATCGGACTAGATGCTTTAATTAATTCTTATTTTGAACTTTGTTGGTTTTTATGAAATGATAAGTAAAAATGTATACGGTTTATTTATTATTAAATAACCTACGCAATAGTTAAAACTATATGATTTTTACTAATAACTATATCTATATCATATTTACTGAGGTACACAATTTCTTTTTTAAATAATTTTGATGGAGCAAATTGTAGTAATCATATTTTATGCACCCAAGGCCGTGGGTTAAATCCTCATCCAAAACAAATATTTATATTATGAATAATTGTATTTGTTCTGTGTCTGGGTGTTATTCTTATGAACTTATTGTTTGATTAGCCGTGCGGTACCGACAGAGTAAAATAGTGTTTTCCCCTGTATCAGGTGTCGTAAAACGCGACTAATTTACTAATGGTTCGCTGAATGCTTCTAGCAAAATTTATTTATGAAAGTCTCTTAATGATACCATCTATTGTATAGTCCATTTTTGAACATAGGCCCTCCCAAAAAAAGGGGGAATTTTTCCCATAATTGCCGCGGTGGGCAAGCGTGTTGGCAAACTCTGAGCGTAGCTTTGCGATGGGGATGCTGTACATGATGCCCATCCCCTGTGCATTTGAGATATACTGTTACGAATATACCGCCATCTATTGCCTCTTAAGACTCATATTACAGGAGGAGGTGCTATTTTATTCTGCCGGTACTACACGGCTTGATAAATCAAATATACTTATTTATTTTTTGACAGATGAAGTCAGTGGTTCCAGTTTTGACTGGGTGAAAGGCGTAGTGGATATACCGATTGTGTATCTCTTCGAACTGAGAGACGTCGGTGAGTTCGGATTCCTGCTCCCAGTTGAACAGATCATCCCCAACAACGAAGAGATCATGGACTGTCTGGTCGAAATGGAAAAGACCACAAGAGCTTTGGGCTATTACAACGGTGCTGTGAATACATTTGCTTCATCCTTGATTCTTTGTTTGGGAGGTCTTCTTTCTTTACTGTTCAAATAAAAAGTCAATTATTCAATTGGAAACACCTAAATTGGAAATACAGGTTTATGTTCAGAAAATATATGATATAAATATTTTTATTTAAGATTTGGACTATAAGGCAGAGTTTGATTTATTTGGAATAGAATTGAGAAAGTAAGGGTGAATTTGGTACGGATAGAAATATTACCATCACCATTATAAATTGCGTATTATCATTATCACTTGCAATTTTATCTCGTACATATGTTAAACAACTACAGCAATGTATAGTTTATAAAGTGTTTTATAAAAAATAATGTCATCAGTAAAATTAATAAATGTGGTTCCAAAGTTTTGCAATAACTAAGTTACATTTTATTGTTCCATATTAGATTGTCATTTATCATTACCATCGATTTATCCCAGACCCCAATTTCCTCGCAAATGTATTCCTATACCATCACAATGGAACCCCTTATCCAAAAATAAGCATCCCAACACCGGATGACACAGTGTCACTGAAGGTAAATAAAAATAAATTGCAGCGCCCCCTAGTATCCGACGCATGACTGAAATCAGATGTCGAAACGGGCCCACAAATCATAATGCGTGGCTGAGAGGTCGTAAGGGAAGAGGGAATGGAATGGAGTAGCTATGTTATATGATTAAAAATATCGATAATAATTTTGGCTGGACATAAATACTTCACTTCAATATTTTTTTTCGTCTAATATATTTGCATATAGAAATAAAAAGTCACTTGGTCATCATACTGGACATAGGCCTCCCGAGAAAGGGAAAATTTTGCCCATAATTGCCGTGCTGGGCAAACGTGTTCACAATCGCAGAGCGCAGTGTTCGCGATAGGAATGCTGCTGCCCATCCCCGCCCTGTGCATTTGACCTGCATTGTTTCAGTTGGATTTACCGCCATCTGTCAGTTCTGATACCTTAGTCACCTTTTACAACACCTGGTAAATAAATATATATATAATATCATGTATGTTGAATCAACACAGCTCGGTATTAACACAATTTTTAAACTGGTTAATTGAAAATAAATAGATATTATATTATGTGCACATAAGCAAAATATTAACAGGAATATAAGCAGTTATGATATATTTTAAATTAAATAAATAAGTAGACTTTAAGACACGGAGTTAGGCGTACAGCACGCAAGACGATCATACCAAGTGACGTCACTATACCAAGCCATTTGACCCTATATTTTGGACAATAAATTAAACTGTAATTATAAATAGTTGTTAATATTTAGAAGTTATAACATTATATTACAGTTAAACCTTTCAAACATTGTTCACGTAACTTTTACGCGCCAACATTAACAATAAATTGATCACAAGATGTCGAAAATCTTAAAATATCCTGATAAAAATAATGGTGTCAGCAAAACTGAGTTTCAATATTCTTAAGAACCACTAGTTTCTTCACTAACTAATTGCAATTATAAAGCAATTTGAATTTTAAATGGCATTCTGTTGTACTGCGACTCCATTCAATTCTATAGCCGAGGAACCTTTCCAATTTATATGATAATATTTCGTAATGATCCAGTTTTTATTGTTTTCTTTTCTAACCTTCCGTAAAATTAAATTGCACGGGGATTTGGATCCTAATTACGAGAATCATGTATAAGGACCATTAAGACGCTTGACTAATAATTTTCTGTGTCGTAATAATTTATTTTCTCTTTCCCAATACTAATTTAAACTATATCTTGATTTGATACTCGTCATAGCTGGATATATGTTTCCTGAGGACTAGAGGATTTTTGGTGAAAATTTAGGTCATATCTTGGCTCCAGTACTTTACTTATCTCTAACAATACCTGGTAAAAGGGGAGATACAATTTTACTTCACCGGTACCTTACGTATACTTTTTAAATAAGTTTTTTATTGTCAATGATACCTCACAATACTCTGTCATTATGGATAAAGCTTATTTACCAACACAGCTAATTTTCATCCATTTATCTATTCTTTTCAGAAATAGGAGAATACAGGTCTTGATTTTTTTTTATACGAAACCAAACTTTAACTTCTGCAGCTCATCAATCATTTGAGAGTCGTTAATGAGCTGAAACTAAACACTTTCTTAGAAACTAATTTAACAGTCCACTTTAGTTTGAGCTCAAATACTTAATATTTTGTGCGTGACTTAAGTTTGATTCTAAAGTGGTTAGCTGTTTTATTTCGAACTATGCTATCATTGCTATTGTATGGTTGTAGGGTTCCTTCTATTATGGACCATTTCCAGTATAAATAGACCTTTCTCTCCAAAGAAAACTGCAAGTTTAAAGGGCCTCGCATTCTGGTGTTTAATCTAAAATTAACTCAAAATTGTCGTTTGCGTCAGGGTATATTGTAAAAGCGATAAACAACTGGCAAAGTCGTTTATTGCGGCTTAAAATTTTATGGCCGAATAGTTCTAGAGTTATTTCTGTTAGAAAGGATGCTTATTTGTAATAATTAGTTGTATTTTTGATCAAAAGGGTTGTTTTATTGCACCGGATGATTATGATTTGTTAGAAAATATATTTTTGAAATTGTGTGTGGTTTACGATGCATTTTATAGTGTGTGTTTTCTATTTATTTTTTGTGTAGAGTGTATGACGAATTTTATTTCATTTGGTTGTATTGAAAAAGGCTTTTTACTTTGTGATACTAAAATACAAAAAAATTAAGTTAGTTACAAATTTCGTCAATAGCATAGTTAATCGTGAATTAACTCGGACTAAAAAGATGCGGGTTCTAGTCCCTATTAAGTTCTAACTATTTTTAGCTTTTTTTTTTTTCAAATACAACTAAATAACCATTAGATTTTTAATTGAATATACTTTCTTGGAAAAAAGGAGAAGGAGGAGAGAAATAAAGTACAAATATAGATATATATAGCTTGGTCCTATATAATAATTTTGGTTTATGTATGATACAATTTGCGTGGAATAATATTTCTACGAGAATATACATTATCACTTTGCTTTAAAATTATTCTTTTAAATATTAAAAAAAACCCCACAAATTGAAACGCTTTCTTCGTTCTCTCTTTGAATATGCTGCTTAAACGACTTACTTTATTCTTCTTATAAATCTTCATATGGATCTTTTTTAATATTTATTATTTTTATATTTTATGTATATATTGCAATTATAAAAGTATGTATATAGCGTTAATCTTTTTTTTCTGTACCATATCATCTATTTTCTGTTTCTAATTGTTGCCTGGGAGAATATGCCTGATGGCATTAAATCCGCCATATGTACATTTTTATATAGTATTATTAATTTTGTTTAATTATTAAATAGGTTACTTAACCAACATTTTACACAAAATCTAAAATAAAGTCTAATACAATATCAACTACAAAATCTGATACAAAATCTGAGACAAAATTTGACACAAAAGCTGACATAAAATCTAACACAAACACTTCTTTATAAAACGAAAATTTCGACAGATTTTTAATCAAATGAAGGAAGTGCAGCATATTGCTTCCACCCACATGGTGGACAGACGATCGAATGTAACTGCGAGATCGCGCTGAGTATATTCTACATACAACCAGTGCTATAGGGAATAACTTGGGGAAGCTGATATCCATCAGAAGACATCCTCGGCTGATTACGATGATGACGAACTATTTCATTATAAAAAAACAAAACAAGCAATTTGACCTTTATCAGCTATTGGAAGTCTACTGGACAAAGGCATCCCCAAAAAAAGGGGATATCACACATAACTGTCGAACTGGGTAAGTATGTTGGCTATCACATGGCGCAGCTTTAGCGTCGGGATGCTACTGCCCATCCCCGCTCTGTGCATTTTAATTTCGGGTGGATACACCGCGATCGGTTGGTTCTGATGCCTTAGTCGTCTCTCACGACATCTGGTACAAGGGAAGGTACTATTCTACTATACCGGTACTTTACATTTAGCTTTAGACAGGTAAATAAACAAACAGATAGATTATATACTAGAGTGTATCATTTAAATATAATTCGAGTAATATATGGCATATGAAATATTTTTTGTGCTCCTTCCCCATGGCACCTTCGGGAGTGCTAAAACGTCGCGGTATTTCTATGATATGGCGACTTCCTTCAAATGAGGAGTTTTTGTGTACATTCCTCGTGTTGCGCTCGTAAACAAGTTTGTTAATTAGGGCACTAATTTAACGGCAGTTGTCAGTGTGGTTGGTTTTTTACGTCCTCGAGGGATGACTGGTGACGTGTTAAATTTGGCACTGAAGCATATGTTTGTGGAAACTGCAACCAAATTATCGGCTGTAGATTTGCGTTGTTAATTAATATCTTTTTAAATATGTTTTATGGCAATAAAGTAATTTATTGGCATAACATAAAATTATTTATTGTTTGACAACTCGATGACGCAGTTGCTAATGATCCTATCTTGTGTTCCAAAGATCATGGATCCGATCCTCACACAGGACAAATATTTATATAATATATAATAAAATTCCACGTCATCTTGTATATTGACCTGACTCCGTGGTAAGTCGCTTAAAGCACTTGTATACAACGAACGAACGCCAGACAACATAAGAATTACAAATATACTACTAAAATATTTATATTTAACACCTACACACAGTACAAATACAAATATAATCATGTAAGTATTTTTCGCTGGGTAGAAATCGAACTCACGACCCTTGGCGAACAAGATAGGGTCATTACTATTAGCACCATTAGGTCTGTCAAATATATATGATATTTGTATTTGTTGTAAGAATTTATGAATGTTTTATTTATAAGTCTATAAATAAAATTATTATTAATAAGTCTATAAATAAAATTATTATTAATAAGCTGAGTAACGTTTATTCTATAAGTGTCTGATAAATAGTGATAACAATATGGTTGAGATAAGCAACAGCATTTAGTGGCAAAGCGACAGTAGTTGCTTCCACGCCAACCCGGCAACTATGATCTATGTCTAGCAGTCCAGTGCCACATCCGGACGCTCTATGGCTGTTATGATCACATCACTAAAAGTCACAATAAAAGTTTTATTAACCATGTCGTTTCTATAATATATATATATATATATATATATATATTGAGACTAATAAAAATCATAAGACACAAATCTAAATCTGTTGTTAAAATTTTAATAACATCATTTCCATTATAACGAAAATGATACATTTTTTAAGGAACAGCCATATGTCAATCCATAATGAGATAACTTTCTTAGCTTTTTTTTATTATGATAGTTAATTTTAAAACAATAATACGAACTCCAAGTTTGAAAACACGAAAAAGCAAACAAACTTGTGACATATGGGTTTTTTATTGTCAAAGTCCCTTTACACTTAACGACACCATTTTGTAATTCAATATCTTACTTTTAAATAATTTTTGAATTGTTTCTTTTTGTAATATTTCTTTCTATGTTTCAAACAAGCTTACGAATTATAATTTAACTATTTATTTCTTTAATATCCTACTACTTAATACAAATTAATAAATTATTCTCACGACATCTCATACGTCGACCTGACTTCAAGATAATTAGCTTGAATCACTTGTTTTACGGATATCAGGCAACCAAAGAATTGCAAATATAGATAAACATAAATTATACTAGTCACAGACCAAATATATTCATCATATAAACATTTGTTCCAGGTGGGGATCAAACTCACGACCTTTGGCGCACATGAAATGATCTCTACCATCTGCTTCATCAGGCCCGTGGATTATACGGCTGTTTGATGATGATATTCATTAATGATCATCAAATCAGGCATATAAGTTCCACTGCCGACTGTAGGTCTCTTCTAGAAGAAACCTGGTACAGAGGGAGAAACCATTCTACTCTATACGTCTAATATTCACTACAGTGATTATTGGTGAGCCTGGTTGTCCTGAAACATTCTCCCGTAGGATTGATGAAATATCAGAGGGAAACACATTTTTGTTCTCGGTATAACACGAGTCCCTCAGGTACGAGGTTACAGATAAAGTCACGCATTTTTGTTCACAGGATTTCAAAAATTATTCTAAAGAGTTTATTGCATCCGATATCGGAAGTCAAGTCAATATCACAACGTATCGTATTAGGATGGTTGACCAAAAATCGGTTATCTAGTTCCACCATTCTTTTTCAGATGCGCATTAAGCGCAATAAGGCCCCTAAGTTGATTTTGTAGGGCTTAAATTCTACCCTACCCATAAAAATTAATATACGCTGATAATACAAGTAATATAATATATAAATAATACAACATACAATTTTCCGTGAGGTACCTGCAGGGTATAATAGTACCTCCCCCTTCACCAGGTGCCGTAAAGGTACCAGTCCGACTAAGGTACTAGTATTGACAGATGGCGGTTTATCCATCAGAAACAGTGCATCTCAAATGTAAAGGGCAAGGATGGGCAGCAGTATCCACGTCGTGAAAACTGTGCTCTGCTCTTGCTCAGCGCGGCAATCATTGGCAAAGAACCTCCTTTCTTGGAGAGGTCTATGCCAAACAGTTGTCTTCCAATGCCTGGTATTATATTATAATGACAATATAGAATTATACTTAAAATGCCTACAAAGATAAATATGTATCCAGCGTTGTTTGATTGCACGATAAATTACTTTACATTTATATGGTAGTCATTCATACCGTATACATCGTTCGAGCATTAATTAATTATATTATTTTATCAAACCAAAAACCAAAAACAATAAAGATATCACAAACACTCAGATACAAATTGTATTGTTGTGGGAAATACACATAATCTTGACTATTCTTAAGTATTATTTTTTTTCTTAAAATATCATTAGCTATACTTTTCACTTTGTTTAAGTGTGCTTGAAGTTTATCTTCATATATTTATTGTTCATTAAGAGATCACCTAGAATTAGTTCTTTATTGATTATTTATTTAACTTTATTGTACAAAATGTTACAAAATGTATAAAAAGCGAACTTAATGCCAGGTGGCATTATCTCCCAGTCAAACATTACATAAAACAGAATATAGTGGTGCAGACAATATATATACAAAATAGATAAACGTGGCATACATATTTGTATAAATAAACGAAATTAATGCATATGATATAAAATATATATATATATATATATATATATATATATATATATA
Source organism: Heortia vitessoides (assembly GCA_020976665.1). Lineage (NCBI taxonomy): Eukaryota > Metazoa > Arthropoda > Insecta > Lepidoptera > Crambidae > Heortia > Heortia vitessoides. The sequence continues at coordinate 3,118,254 of JACJUM010002496.1, forward strand.
TATATGTATATATACATTATCTTATTTAGCATACATCATGTCCCTGAACGGATTATAATAACTTTAAAATAGCGAGGGATAAATCCCTTTGTTTGGATACAATTACGGTACGATATTTTTTTATCGTGTCTTGTAAACGTCACTCTAAGCCGTCATCTCAGCCGTCATCGCTAGACGACAGTTGATGAAACGGGACGTCGTTTCCCCATCAATTATCTGTCTGTCTGTTTGTTTTGTTTGTTTGCCGGGTAATGTTACGTAGGTAGTCAAGTAGCTTCCGGTTTTAGAATAGATGTTAATATAGTACAGCTGGTCAGATTTTTAAGTTAAGTGTATATGAATTGGCATCGAATATCACTGTTATGGTTTTTTGAAGAATGTTTGCTAGTTTTCTTTTCTTACATAATATAGATTCAAATAACCCAACTAGGCAATGCTTGAAGTCTCGATCAAATCAGGAATGCCGACATCCGTAACCGGAATCCGTAACGGAACCAAAGTAACCGACACAGTCTGTTTTTGAGGCAATTATCTAAGTATCAAGTCAATGTATGAGATGTTGTATGAATTGATTATTTTATTTTATAAGCTTTTGAACTTGAAACACCGAAATTGGATTGCTATTTATATATCAAGCGAGCAACAAGATGCGCAGCAGCCAATGGACCCAGGGTTATGGTCTCGCTGTTGCCACTTTAGCACATACCTTGCAGCATTTTTAATAAGCCCATGGGCTTGTAAGTGGGAACACTTCCAACAAATCTAACTTGCGAGAACTAACCAAACTAATCCACTTCAACATTTGAAGTTTGGATCCGGAAATAGTTTCAACATTAGAGGATCCGATTGGTCAGGACGCCAAAGATTAAGAAATACTTGAGCGATATCGATAAAAGTTTTGCAATCGAATAGTCGATGCGGTCAGGCGGGCAGGGTCCGGAATGTTGGTTTAAACTTTGATTGCACCTTATTAGATTATCGGACCATTGGTTGTTACAATGAATCTTTAGAAATAACTTAAAATGGATCACTTTCTATCACTACAGTTACATATAATTATATTTCCTTAAATACAGTCCATTCATAATATGTATATTTAATATATTTTTTTCTATCGATCTTGTTGTCACCTCTTACTACCTCTTTCTCTCATTAAGTCTTTCCATCCAAAGGTTGTCTTGAAGAAATATTTGCGATAAGGTCGCCCATTGTACTTATTGTTTTTTTCACGTATTTTTATATTTAGTGTACAATAAAGTATTTATTATTATTATTATTATGACACCATTTTAGAACATTAAACGGGTGAGATGGCACAGATGGTAGATACTTTTTTGTGCGCGGAATTTGTGCCCCAATGGTGGTTTGATCCCCATCGACAGCAAATATTTATATAGTGGATATTTATATTTTGTTCTGTATCTCGGTATTATTTTAATGTGTTTAAGTATAAGTGCTTTAATATATTGATTTCGAGGTCAGGTCCATGTCATATTAATTTATTAATTCAGAGTTAATTTAGAGTTAGAATACCTACTAGCGGTAGACCTATAACAAAGGTCGTCTGCATTGGTCTCACTCTCACCTATTTCAACCTTGGCGGTGGAAATAGGTGAGAGCGTTTGTATTGTGTTTCGGTGTAAAGTGAAAGATAGGCAGTAGAATTACTGGGTGATTTGACATTATATCTTTAAGTTACAGTGTTGACAACGCGGTAGTGATAACCTTGTCAGGTTAGGTCACAATTTAATTAGGGTTTGAATACTTACTTGTGGTAAACATCATACGAAGGTCATCTGCGTGAGTGAGATCAATTCTCACTCACACAAATTTCGACCGCCAAGCAGCATTGTTCGCATTGCTGAGTTCCGGTTTGAAGGGTGAAAGGGGCAGTGAAATTGTTGGGTATTGTGACATTTTGTTTCACATCACGTCACGTCACAAAGTTAACAACGCGGTAGTTATATCTATGTGATATTACATCTATAGACTACAAAGACACATAATATCAAGCGGACCGTATGTTCGTTTGTTAACTTAAATCATATAAAAAAAAAGAATGTTACTTTTTTATAATTTTATACTATTGTATTAGATTAAATAAACTTTTGTAAGTAAGATATTTATGATTCCTTAGTTTTTTGATATCCGTTACACAAGTGCTTTAAGCGATTTATTTCGTAATCAGGTATGAGATTTTGTGTGAATTTATATATTTGAAAATAAATAAACTGGAATCTATCTGCATGTTCTATAAGATGAAAATTGGTAGGTATTAAGTTAATAATATAATATTTTAATATATAAATATAACTATATAATAAAATATAAGATGATGTATGAGATCAAATGATGTATACAAAGATTGTTTATTTGTAGGCAAAGATAAATAATCATGACAACAGAGAAATAAACGTAGAAAAAGACTGGGTTAGTGTGACATGGCTATAAACTAAATATATTTGATACACGATATTAATGTATCAAGGAAAAATGTCCACAAACTCGCAATTGTTCCCGCAACAAACCAACACGGCTACTCCATTAGCCAGTCATGTCAAGTCACTTCTCTTATTGACAGATGATGCCATTTCGGTCGGGAATCGAACCCAACACCGCCAGGGAGCGTGCCTAACGATCCGTATGATTTATTACTGTCATTACTACTTCCTGGCGTGGAAAAGAGAAATATGCGGTGTGATTGCAAACGATATTCGTGTTTAAATCGTATGTTATAAAGTTTATTATTGTAGACATTTTTTGTGCGGTTACGTTTTTTAGGAGCGATTATGATATAGAAAAGGACTTTATACGATGGCAATAATTGCGTTTTTGAACTGTTCCCATGTGATAATGAACTTTTTCCGTGTAGGGTGAGGTTATTGTGATTTTACTACATTTAATATGTTTCGGTTATATACATTATTTGCTATTAAGTACCGGCATTAGAATAGTACCTCCCCCTGTATCGGGTGTTGTTAGAGAAGACTTAGGTACCAAAACCGACAGATTTTGGTATATTCACTCGAATCAGTGTGACTCAAATGCACTGAGCGTAGATGGACAGTATCAATTCCATCGCGAAAACTGCGCTCTGCAATTGCTTCTTCCTTTCTTCGAGAAGCCTATGTCTAGCAGTGGACTACCTACTGACTGATATAATGACATTACACATTACAATTGACATCACATTTAATTTATAGACTTATAAGTTTACCACTACACAAAACAAAGAAACAACAGTTAACAAGTGCCGGACGGCATTATTAATACTAAAAAGTTAATTATTGGTAAACTTTACCAGGTACTTTCAGGCACCTCTTTAATGTCACCAGTGGGATCATTACACTCTCAACAAATTCTGTGTATTCGGTTGTGAGGTAAAATTTAATTAGCTCAAAAGTATCACCTGAGTGATCATCTCGGTATTTTTATCTGAATTTTGGACTGCACGGTAGTTGACTAGTCTCTTGATGATCTCACGAAGATTTTTGGTAATAAAAGTTTCTGCAATGTAAAAATACGCTCCGGAGCGCAGCGTAAGATATCCAGTCACATAGTTGCCATACGATTTTATTAAAACCACAGAGTCTCGTTTGATGCAGGACGCGCACAATCAATCCTTTTGGATGTCTCTGGAGGAGGCATTAGTTCAGCTATAGACGTCCTACAATTGACATAATAAATAAGCGTAAAGGTTTTTAGATAAAACAGTGTATGTTAAAAATAACGAAAATAACATGAGTTGAATATAAAGTTAAGTCGCATTGCTACCTCACTTTCACCTATTTCTACCGCCACACGGCATTGTCTACATTGCTGATTTTTAATTTAAAGAGGCAGTAAAATTACTGGGTAATGTGATATAATACCTTCAAATAACAATGTTGGCAATACGCTAGTGATATCATTGACGAATTCTATTACGGGGACCATACGCTTGTTTTTCGACTTAGTCAAATAAAAAAAAATGCTTTTTACTAACTTCAAGTTTAAAAGAATATGTTGTTTTAAAATAAAAGTAAAATAAGATATTGCTATGGTCAAAACTTATATTAAAATCAAATAAATAAAAAAATTCTATACGACAGTATACGGACGAAACAATGACTACAATCTAGTACTATCAAGACAAACGTACTCTAAAGCCGGTTATCAATAGATTATGGTATCACCGATAAGGCGCGTCGTGTATGATCTATGGGACCCTGATTAATTCCGCTTGATGTTATATTAAATGGCCTTAATTACTTCTTGATGGAGCGGTCAGCCGGAGGATTCCTAATCGGGTTTAGAGTAATATATAGTAGGTACAAACATACGCATATATCTTCAACTATGAATATAAAGTTATACCAAACCCTTGGCCCTCATTACTCAGCCAATTATTCTATTATTTTATAAAAAAAGAATTAAGATAATCTATACCTATGCATGAAAATGTTATATTGATTTGTGAACGTTTACTAAACTATAAAAGTTACGATGAAGGTTATATGCATTTAATTGCAGGTACATGAGAATCACCCCGCTTAGAAAAAACAAAGTTTTATTCATAGAAAAATGTGGAATAATGCTTAAAATAAAAAATAAAACCAACTTATCTTAGTCAGAACTTGATCCTGCATCTTTTCCATGTTGGGATACAGAGCTACCGAGACCTTTGTGTGCTAGCAGACACACCGAATTTTATTAGTGTGCTTTTTTTGTTATCCATGTGATAGAAAATTACCTAAAAACACTCAAATGTCTAATTCTTACGAGCTTAAAAGAATCAATAAAGAAAAAATAGTAACATAATTACGTTGAAGGTTTTAAAAATGATGAATAGAAAAATTCTGAATTGTATTTAGATGCAGTTTCGAGACCCGTCAGAAGCCCGAGAATTCTTTTTTTTAAATTAAATATTATCTTGACCTTAAAAAGTTTACCGTGGGAGTAGAATAGTACTTACCCCTGTACTAGGTGACCAAGATACCAAAACGGACAATTCGTAACAATGTACCAGGTTGTACGACCCGTTCTATTATATAACTCTTGGAGCAGTCATTTCCAGCTCATGATGCTCAGCTACGCTAATTCACGTCCCAATTTATAAGAAGATTTTGTCTTACATCAGTGTCAATAAAGCTATCCAAAACGTCTCACATCATAATTTTCCGAAGGAAATAAACCAATAATTTGTTCTTAGAAGTTATAATTACCGAATTCCAACATCTCTTGTATCACTTCCTAATAATTTAGACTTCTTCATACCTTTACAACAAAGCAGCGTTGTTTTACAAAATTTATGTGACAAACTTTTGAAAATTAATTGGTACTTTACGCAACTCCAATATCGCGTCAACAAATTACAGAGCGAGACGTCTGATAAAACAGTGGGTATATTTTAAAAGCGAAATTAATTTAATGTTGTTTTGTAACTTTTAGATTTTGAATGTTTGATTTTTTCTGTATCGTTAGGTTACTTTTTTAACTTTACTTAATGCAACTACAAGCTCTGGTAAGCCTGTAAGAGGCGACTACGGATTTGGAATCGTCACTTGGCGATGTTCGCATCAAAATGGAATATCTCCGATGAGTTGCCACGCTCTTAGATTGACACTATGTTTTCTTTGTAATTACTTACTTTGTATTTCTAGTGATTAATTCTATTATAAAACATTGTGGAAACCCCACATATGTCCAACTGCGCACATTCTACGCTGTATCCTGACATTAACTCACATGGATATATCCACTGTCCTTCTGTCTAATGTTAGGCCATAGGCCTCCCCTTAAAAAGGGGTAGGTTATCTATATTTTTTGCGTTGAGCAAAGGTAATCACGGACTATAGTTTTAACACAAAGATGACGCTGTCCAATCCCACCCTGTGCCATTGAGCTATGATGTTTCGGAGAGGTATACCGTCATCTTCGGCTTCGGTAGTTCAGTCGTTTCTTACGACACCTGGTATAGTCGCCACCTTTTCATCAGTTTCCTTGTTGATTTTTTTTTGGTGGCTCGAGTAAAGGCTTACTTTAGAGACGACCTAAAGTGGTAAAATGGGAGTGCGAAGTTGATATGAAACTTCCCTGTTTTTGAAGGTATTCAAATGAAATTCAGTGTAATGATTTTTCATTGAAAGTTATGAAACACGTGTAAAATATTTTTTCGAAAACATGTCACAAAGTGGTAAAAAGGGAGTGTAAAGTTAGTATGAATGTTTAACAACTAAACGCGGCTAAAAATACCTCATTATTACGCTTTCTAACCCAAACCAATTAGAATGAAATTTAGCACGTAAATACATGGACCCTTGAATAAGAATACTTAATTATGAATTTAGGTATAAAGCTAGTTTTCAATACTTCAAACCCGAAAAATTGTCAACTCATTAAAATAGGCCAAAAACTACAATCAGCTTTTATGATACAGTGTCAGCTATTAAAATTACTAGCGTTAAATTATATGACTATGACAGCGCAGATTTAGTGAAACGGTCAGTTGCCAACAGGCAAAACTATTTGAACCACCTTTTAAATTGACTAGTAATAATCTGCAGATTGACATGTGGTACCGGCAGATTAGAATAGCAACCTTGTCTGTACCAGGTATCGTAAGATGCGACTGAGGTACTGAAACCGATAGATGGTGGTATATACATCCGAAGAAGCGTAGCTAAACTATTACAAGGTTGCAAGGTTTTACAGCATCCTCATCGCAAAGTTGCGCTCTGTAATTGCCACCACGCCTGCTGAGCGTGGCAATTATGGGCAAAATTCCCTACCTTGGGGAGGCCTATGCCCAACAGTCGTCTGCCTATGACTGATATGTTGAATCCGCGGACCGTATGTCCCGTATTCCAAGAAAATACTAAGATATATTCTAAATATTTTTTTTCGCTACTAATGTAACTTTCCATAAGTACATCCGTTTTTAAATTCCATGTATTTGTTACAAATGCACAAATACAAATATTTTACTGACATTCTTCCAATATGGAAGAATGTCAGTAAAGGGTTCCCTAATTTGAAAAAAAATGTAATACTTGTTAATCTAATTGACGTTGTCCAATTTGAACAATAATTCTTTGTTTAACAAGAAAAACCTATTGGGACTGTATATTGAGATATTGTATATTTTTTACTGGAGAGATTCTCAAGTAGATCTCGCTGAAAACATAATTATTATTATAAATTCCCACTACATCTTAAACATTGACCTGACTGGTAAGTCGCTTAAAGCACGTGTGTTACGGACGCCAAATATCAAAAATAATTAAACATAATTTAACACCCAGACACATAACAAACACAAATATCGTCATATAAATATTTGCCCTGGGTGAGAATCAAACCCACGACCTAGGCGCACAAGATCTGAGACCATCTGTGCCATCGAGCCCCTGTATCATGTATCATCTTTATTGTTAATTTTCTTGGCCTTTGCCGGTTTAATAATAAACCGAGATAAGTAGCTTAAAGCACTGATGTAACGGTAAAGGGCAACAGAGTAAAATATCATATTTAAGTATTATACACGTAATCTGAGTGTCACAGAACAAACAGAAATGTTTATTACCTATATGTTTATTTTGTGTAGGGATCAAACCCACAACCTTTAGCGTTCAAAATAGGAAAACTATTGAATGCGCCAACGGGCTTGTTAAACATTGTTTAACTTAAAACACTAAGATACTCATATCTTACCTCATATAATACCTCAGTATTATGAAGTTACTTATATATTATTATAAGTACCTTACCGACAGATAGCGGTATATATATGGACAGCAGCATCCCTATCTTGAAAGTTGCCAACACCCTTGCCTAGCGCCGCAATTATGTGCAATATTTCTTTTTTAGGGAGGCCTATGTCCAGCAGTGGACTTCAAATGACTGTAATGGTTATCATGAATTGTATAGAAACCTATTTAAAATATTAAATGGGTAAATTTTCATTGCGCATAAATCTGAAGCTCCTTTTCAGGTCATACATAATGCTTACGTATTTAAATAAACTCCACAGTTTTACCCGCATTAAACGTTACTAATTCACATTGACCACAAATAAATTTGTGAGCATTTAGTATGGAATGGTTTATAAATGCGTGTAATACTAATTCTTGATCATTCTGAAAGTTATTAGTATAAAGCATTAATATGTTGAATAAAACACGAGCCAATTCAAAGAGAGATTTATTGACCTGACTCCGTGGTAAGTCGCTTAAAGCAATTGTATTACGGACGGCAGACAATAGAGAAATCACATATATGCTACTTAAATACATATAAATATTTACTCTGGGTGGGGATCGAACCCACGACCCTTGGCGCACAAGATGGATCACTACCATCTGCGCCATTGAGTCTGCCGAAAATTGTATAAATTAATTAGACATATTCGTGAGATTAACTATTTTGAGCTAAACTGCAGCTTGAATTCTGTCTATCACTTAAAATATATATTAATCTATATATATATATATATATATATATATTAATTTTTATTTCATGAAGTTTCATCGTACTGAAAAAGGGGAATTGCCCAGGATTGCCGCACTGGGCATGCGTGGTGGTTATCGCGGGACGTCCATCCTTGCTTGTGTTGAATTTGAGCTTCATTGCCACCATCTGTCGATTCCGTGCAATATAATAATGTTAATGCTTTCACGTTTTTTTCATTAATTTTAATGTTCACAAATAAGATTTCTAAGCGGTATCAAACCATTCGCTTGTCACTCCCAACAGGGTGGGTCGGTGCTTAATCACCAGTCTCGTTCTGCAGTGGAACATGCCCTATTTAGTTAATTGTGTCCACGCCCCAATTTACCCGAAGAGTGACGTACTGTATAATTTTTATCACTACAAATTTATCAACATGGAACATTAACAAATTTCCTTACCAAAGAAATTGAATTACTTGGCCAGGCTAAGCCAACAATAGCGCTTTTTTATAACTCGATATTGTCATAATACTTCCATTTAGGTATTTCACAAATTAGCCGTAAGTAATTCGATAAACTATGGTTTAATGAACACCAAAATGTAGTAATTATTATCAGCATACCAACCATTGGAAGTCCACTGCTGGAAATAGGCCAAGAAAGGAGGAATTTTGACAATAGTTGCCGCGCTGGGCAAGCGTGTTGGCAATCACAGAGCGCAGTTTTCGCGACGGGGATGCTACTGCCCATCCCCGACCTGTGTATTTGAGCAACACTGTTGCAAATGGATGTACCGCTATCTGTTGGCTCTTGCACCTCAGTCGCCTTTTAAAAATACCATTCTGCTCTGCCAGCACGTCACGGTTTGCAGCTCAAGTACCCAAAATTACTGTATACCACCATAACATTGAATGAGTGACTATGAGAAAAACGAATGAAGTGAAGTTTGAGTAGTCACAAAAACCGGGAACCGTTTGGTAGGATTTGCTTCGTGGGAGGCAAAGACGCAAGTCTGAACTAGCTGAATTTTGCTTCCAGTGGCAGTCTGCAGTCAGTATACGGGTATTGACTTCTTGATAAAAAAAGAGCTGCTGATAGATGCATATGTTCAGATAAAGACTAAAACGTGGTTCATTTAAATTTTTATTGTTTTGTTCAACGCATCGGTTACCTGGTGGCAACCATTTGCAAATTTAAAAAAGAAAGTTAGATCTTGTGTTTGTCTCGAGCAATGCAACCATGTATTTGCCATACCGCTCATTGCATGATTTCTTAATAAAGATTGAGTTACTCCATCGGAGTATGTATGAATAAATATTGATGTTGCGAGTAATCATTATCCGAGCAGCTGCAGAAAGTCCACTGCAGGAGATAAGCCTTCCCAATAAAGAGGGAGTTTTATTCAATATTGCCGAGCTGGGCAGGTCCGGCAATTTCATAGCGTAGCTTCGTGAGGGGAATGCTGCTACCTTTCCCAACTTTGTTGCATTTTTATTAAACTGTTATGGGTACCTGGTTTGATTACTTCTGAAAACACGTGGGAGGTACTCTTCTACTCTGCCGGTACCCCACGCTCATTGGTATTACTATAGATAGCACGACGGGATGGCAAAATATAAATCTTATTATTCTTCAGCTACTGTCACTTTTTCCTAGAAAATGAACCTTTTTACATAGAAAAAGATACGGAACTCCACAAAAAACTAAAGTGCTAAACTTTTGAACATAATAAAGCTAAAATGATCTGTTTAAATTAAAAGAAAGCCGAGTTCGGGTGACAAGCAAAGTTTTCCTATTAGCTGGAGTGGGGTGACATTTTTATTCGGCGTGGTAATCTTCTGTTAGCGTCTATAGACAGGACTTAAGGGCCGAAGTTGGCCTATTTAACTGGCGATTTTGAGAAATTAAAAGGGGATTTTGTTTTGAGTTTTCTTTTGAGTTCGAAATTTGTTTGCGTTGGAAGATTTATGAGGTGGAAAGTGTGCTGTTTATTTTTTTAGATATTATTAGATGTTTTCTTACATTTATGCCTGTCTTATATTTATTAAAAAAATTGTCTCCTATTTGAACTTTATATAAAAAAATAATTGAAAGAAATTGTGGCTATTTATGATAAATTATATATTATAATAATTTTAAGACCTCACGTTCCATCCATGTAGTGTCTTGGCAGTGCTGCGATCTGGTTAAATTCCAACAAGAGCAAACATTATTATTCCACATAGCTTTGGATATTTAATGAGTAAGAAGATTATCGAGTAATTCTTACATTAAAACAATAATTGAGATAGTATCAATAACGAATATGTACAAGCCTCCATTTTGTCCGGGTAAACTTCACTATATATTTTGCGAAGTCAAAATTAGTGCGTGACACAGCCTACAATACTGATTGTCCACTCGCTAATTTATTTCAAATCAGTTCTTTGTTTAATTCGAAAGCGAAACAAAATACAGATAGATAAACTTTTTCATTATTAGTGAATGTGGGTCTGGTGATCTGGTGGTGGCTATTCTTTAGTGTTTCTGTCTTAAGCCAAGGCTGAAGGGTTCGATCGCCGCCCAGGACACATATACATATATAAATATATACAGTTTAATCCAACTTCAGAGATCGGATAGTTTATTTCAATTAATAATCACAATTATTTATTTCCGGATTTTTATTTATTACTAGCTGACCCGGCGAACTTCGTACCGCCTTAGCGTAGCTTTGATGCACTACTTTATTTTGTATAGTTGACCTATCTTAGGTATGAGTACCTATTCAATTTAAACTGGAATCTATAATATCCTCCATATATAAATTAATCCCTATTTCCCTGGTCTCGCCATATCTGAAAAGGACCTAATTTTATTAAATACAAAACAAAATATATATTATCATAATAGTGTTTATTCCATAGGATTCAATAATTCCACTTATATTTTTACAAATCGCTATTGAACAACTTGGCATTTTGAAGTAAATACTGAGCTTAACACCACGCGCGCTCTAGAAAACAACTAATAGCCTCTATACCATTCACTGTTTCTCTCTATTCTAATGCTGCTGTTTCTTTAATCTAATGCTTTTTGGTACACTATATTTTTAGTTTTATGTTCTGGCGCGTAAATAAATAATGCTGATGGTTTTCCGACACGGGAACAGGCAACATATAATTGGCCATGTGAAAAACATGGATTTTCTAGATTGATGCCACATACACTTAGCGACTGCCCTTGTGATTTATTTATTGACATTGCAAATGCAAGCCGCACTGGAAACTGTAAACGCTTAAAGCTGAATGGCATATCGTTCGGTATCATAGGGATGCGTGGGATTAAAACATCTTCGCCTTTGTACTTCCCTTTCAAAATTGTGGCTTCGATGACGTTGTTCAATAATTTCTTCACCGCAAGCCGGGTGCCATTACACAGACGTGGCTGGTTTATGTTCCGTAACATAATAATTACTGATCCGATTTTTAATTGCAGATTATGAGGTGGTAACCCGGGCAATTCCAGCGAATTTAAAAATTCTGTTGGATAATTCACAACTTCATCTTCATTAGTAACGGAATCAACTGATTTGTAATTCTTCAATTCGCCAGCTATTTTCTCTTGAATCTGAAAATTCATTTCGTTCACATCAACATTTTTTGCGGCCAATATAACACGTTCGCTTAACCAAACGTGATTTACGTAATTTTGTGCAATGTTTGGGAAAACCTTCTCCATGAGTTCGGTCTTTGATTCACAAAAGTTACAAAAATTGGTAGGGAATGTAATGTATCCAGATGATCTATTAACAGCAATATTACCATTACCAATATCGAGTAGTTGTTTGGAAAACACTTCTCCTGACTGGTCTTCCTGCAATTCGACTCTCATGTTTATACTCAATTTAAGTGTTTTAATGTATTTCCATAAAATGGACGACTTCAAACATGCATTTAGTTCATCAGCTCAGCTGGCGTTGAGCGTGGAACAACTGGCAATATTTGTCGAAAATCACCTGCAACACAATCCAGGGCCTTCATTTTTGAATTTCAATGCCTTGCAATGTGGACACACAATATTCATTAGTCCAATAGCAACAATTCGCTCTGAACTGTAATCAATTGCCACATTATAACTGAATGCAGCTCTGTGGGGATTAAACACAACATTTCTATGTTGATTTCGATTCCGTTGAAGTTCATTTCGCGCTTCGCGTTGCTCTTCAGTTTGATTTGCTCGTAGATTTCTTTGACTTGCCGTATTTCGAGTTCTGCGGCCTAAATTTGTACGTCTGGTTGGTGGCATTGTTAAAAACTGAAAATAAAAAGCTCTCATATATTTTCTGTATAACCAAATTGTAATATTATGTAGTCACCAAAAGTTACCAAATACGATATGAAGCTGTCAACTTACCGTAATTATCAAACAAAAGCGGTTATGGATGTGATGCCACAGATTACCACAGTTTTTTTTTTTTTTAACTGGCTTGGCTGTTCAGCCATTCGCCAATGACGCCAATGTCAAGTTAGGGAAACAGATACTACCACAGATTACTAAATAGGATATGCGAAATTTGTATAGGTTTACTATTTGTATTATTTTCAGAAAATTATAAAATAGTGCAATAGAATTTAATTAAGTAACCACGTTTCCGAACAAACTTATTAAGTAACCACGTTTCCGAACAAACGATGCTCTTTTAATATAGTCTATGGCTGTGAATGACGTTGACATTCGTATAAAAAAAAAAATTGACATTCGTAACGCGCGTTTTTTAAAATATGCAAAATTAAATGTATACTTTTCAATATTTCTCAGAGATTTTCTTAATATTTTTTTCCGTAAGAACCATCCTTGGACTTCCACAAACATTTAAAAAAAAGAATTATCGAAATCGGTTCAGCCGTTCACACGTGATGCCGTGACAACGCGAAACGGGTTTCATTTTTATATATATATAGATAGATGTGACAAAGAGTTATTAATATCTGTGAGTGCTGTAAACTTCTAACAGATGGCAGTGTAGAATTGTACATCCCCCTGTACCGGGTGTCGTAAGAGGCGACTAAGGTACCAGAACAGACAGATGGCCGTATATCCATCTAAAACTGTGTAGCTCAAATGCATAGGGCGGAGATCGGTAGCAGTATACCCGTCGCGAAAGCTGCGCTCTGCAATTGCCAACATGCTTGCACGGCAATTATGGCTAACATACTCACTAGGAGGCTTAAGTCTAGCTGTGGACATTCAATAGCTGGTATGATGATGAAGATATCTCCGGACGGGAGGCTAGTTAAAGCGTAAATAAGAACATAAATTCAAATAATACGGTATAATACAAACGTACAACAAAACACTAACAATTTAATTAGTCGAGAGATTAAAATAAATCCGACAAACAGATAAAGAGCGTCCAACCCGGGCTAATTAAAAGTTGGCATTAATGAAAATAACTGAAGAAAAGCAACTGTCTGCAGGCGCAAGTTTTTTTGAATAATCCGCGAAGTTGGTCGGCCATTTTTAATTCAGATTATTAATACCAGTTCTTGGATTCTACGGGATGAGAAATAGTTTATCGTTCCTTGTCTTTACTAATGTTAAAAACTGTTTGTGTTTTTGCTTGGATCATAGTATTGAAATGTTTGTGTACGTCGAAAGACTAAAATAATCCTTCAATTAATCTATTTTACCGGCCTGATGATGCATTTGGTAATGGCACTTGCCCAAGGGTGGGGTATGATATAAATCACTAAACACATTTGTAGCCAATATCAGAAAATAGCTGAGGTACAAATATAATACGTTACTATATTATATTTTTAACACCTAGACACAGAACAAAACTAAATGTTCTTTACAAAAATGTTTATACTGAAAAGCCAATTTTCTGTCGTTTATATTATCTTTAATGGGACGGAGGGTCGATTGGTGGGGCCAAGGACTTATATTGATATGATGAAATTTGGCTTTGTACTGTGTCTGGCTGTTTAATATATGGAATTTGGTATTATATTAGGAATGCCTCTGTATTCCAAGACATGTGCTTTCTTGTTTCGTAGCACAAGGTGACTTATCTTATTATATATTCCAAATGCACGATCAATAATTAAAATAATAGATATAAACCATCAAGAACAATTAATAGTCTTAATCTTTAAACAGTGCCTTCAACTCTAAAACAGAATTAAGTCCAGGATAGTACTCCAGGGGGTCAAAGAGCCAATACCTCTAACAATATCTTTAAACGTATTGATACCGGCATGACATATTTGAGTCAACAGGTTAGAGAGATGCTAGTAATAGCTTTGCCTTTACCGTATATTTTTATAGGTCAAAGAGAGGGAATTTATAACTTATACGTACCGACAAGCGCAGCGTAGGGCGTCCACCCGCAAGATGGACAGACGATCTGACTAAAACCGCAGGATCACGCTCGATAAAGGCCGCATACAACCGGTCCTATTGGAGATTAATTGGGAAGGCCGATGTCCAGCAGTTAACGTCTTATAGCTGATACGATGATAATAAAGAATGTTCAATATGAATAAGTAAATAAACAAACACACGGTCCGTATGATAGAAAACGTCTTTGTGGTTTATAGACACTGGTAAAAACACAAGAATATTACTAGCGCATTGGCAAACTTGTGACTCAAAAATATTATTTCACATTACCGTCACAACAATACGAATTGCTTTTTGGCGGAACAAATAGGTGAGAGTGAGTCAAAATGTCAATGTATATAAATCAGTTGGAAATTAAAACTCTTTTATAAAATACATGATAAATCAGCAGCGCTCGCTCAAATGAGGTATGAAAGGTTTTTTTATAATTACATTTACAATAGCTTAAACCAACAAAGATAAGTAAATAATCTAAATTAAATTAATAACAACTAATATCAATGAAAAAATCGGACCAGTTTAAACTAAAATACCTAAAATACCTAAAATATTAAAAAAACAATTATATTAAAAATTGATTATCAAGAATATCTAATTCCTTCATTGGTATAAATTAATTAGGCCATGAGACCGTAGTACCGGCAGAGTAGAATAGTACCTCCCTCTACCATGTGTCGTAAAAGGCGACTAAGTTAGGGCAGATGGCGTTATATAACAGTGTAGCTTAAATGTCCTGTGCGTGGAAGGGAAACAGCATCTCTGTCATGAAAACTGCGCTCTGCGATCGCCAACAGGCTTGCCTAGCGCGGCAATTATAGCCGAAATTCCTTCTTTTTTGGGGAGGTCCATGTTCAACAGTGAACTACTAGTAGCTTATATGACGATGATTATATTCATTAATTGAAATAGCAATTCAAAGTCGTTTTATTACGTGCATCTAAAGCGATATTGCAAACAAATCATTCACTTTAATAACTGAGATCAATAAACCAAAAGTATTTACAACCCTAAATTACATCCCCAAAGATCATCGCCATATTGATTGTACAGCACTAATAACATTAATTTATTATTATCGAATACAAAAGCCCAATCCTTGGTAAGTGCCAGGGCGTGTATCCCAATTGCTGCAGATTTATCGCCTTCCCATAAATTTCTTGCCCTTTTCTGGCCCATTAAATACCATGAAAAGTATCTAATAAGGCGGAATAATTCTGCGGTACCCTATGTTTGTTTCGGCTAGTGATTCAGATTCGTGATGGCGTTGACGTATTTTATAGATCTGTCTTCATATAACAAGATTTTATGCATGTTATGTTTGTCAGAAATTTAACAACCATTAGGGACGTTTGGTATTTTGAATTCTCACTCAGTACTTATCAAATTTGATCGAACTCACCGCTAAAATATGTACTCAATAGAAAAAAAAATAGCTGAGTACGTTCAGATTATAAATCACTAAAATTTAATAAATAAAATTCATACAACAACTCACACATTGACCAGGATCCGTGATAAGGCAATATTTAAGATATAACTTCTCGTATTTATAGATAAATAAATAAATAAAAATATAAAATTAATCTGACATTTCATACGTTGACCTGGATCAGAGATGGGCCCTTGATAAAACACTTGTGATACAGCCATCAGCCAGCAGAGGTATCACAAAATATAATACTTAAATACATAGATTCACCATCAGCATACCAGCCATTGGAAGTTTATTACTGGACATAGGCCTTTTCAAGAAAAGAGGAGGACACAACAAACACAAATATCTCATATAAATAATTGCCTTGGATGGGAATCAAACCATCGGGCCCGAACGCTTTTATGGCTTTACTACACAACCGATTATAATATAGTATTGTACTCACATTCTTTAAGGTTGCATAGCAGTGCGGTACCGGCAGGGTAGAATAGTACCTACCAGGCAACGTAAGAGGTGTCTGAGGTACCGGTTCCAACAGATAGCGCACCGCACACGCAACAGTGAAGCTTAAATGCAACAGGGCGGGGATAAACAGCAGTATTCTCGTCACGAAGGCAATTATGGGCTAATCCCCCCTTTCTTGCGGAGGTTTATGTTTAGAAGTGAACGTTTTACGCCTTCTATGATGATAGTTATGTCCAGCAGTTGACGTTATAAGGCTGCTATGAAGAAATAATTATTTTCCTGGTTAAAAGAAAGAATTATAGAGAAGATAATTATTGTCACCAATGATAGAACATCAGTGAGCAATAACGTGGATAAAAGTCAGTAAGTAATATATAAAAACTTAAAATTCAAGTTCGTTTCATCATAACGAGAAAAAAGTACTGTCAATATCTATGACAATTATTTCTGAGATAGAAGAAAATAAACACGTCATGTTGAAATGACGGACAAAGATGTAAATTTTTGAAAAATTTTGCTGAGTATTTAAAAGCTTCATGTAGCATGTTTAAATTCACAAAATATGAATGCAAAATATTTGACATTACTTATATTATTTATAACAAATTTTAAGATATACCAAAGCAAAAGATATGATAATTACCAATTGTATGTTGTCTATCCAGTGGAAATGGAGCATTTGAAGTTTCTTCAAAACTTAGAAGAGAAAAAATACATCGATGTTATCTTTTGGAACAGTCCAAGGAAGTTATTTCACTATGTGCATTTCTTAGTTAATCCTCAAGGTCTTGAAGTGTTCTTGGAAAGAGTGTGGCATTTTAAAATCAAAGCAAAACTATTGCAAGGAAACATACAAAAGTAAGTTGGAGAAAAATATAATCCGAGATATTAGAATTTCTACGTCAAACGATAACCTTTATAAAGCAGTAGGTTGAGACACGCCTTTGTATATAATTCCGAAACACGCGCAATATATTATTGTTATTTCTGGGTATAACACAAGTCTATCACAGGTGACAACACTAGGAGAACCAGAGTTTTGCTACTTCGACTCATGTGTGAATTCATCAAATTTATTACTTTTAAATAAAACAATCAGTGTAATTATAACATTGCCTAAAATAAAGACTTTAAATACTTCGTTAAATTTGATATTTTTATATTCTTATTTTTATTAACATAATTTGAAATTATTAATTCCAATCGGTATTTTATATTAATTTCGATTTTGCTATGCTTAATAACAGTTTCATCATGACTAAGACAATACACCACTTAGGTCAAAATATCTAGTTAGGGTTACAATATTATGATTTCAAGAATACATTTTAACATTAAATCAAGACTTTTCCAATGTACATGGATCTCATACAATACCAACCTCGTGGTATTGTATGAGATACTATTTTTCTCGTGGTACTATTTTTACAATTCAAAATAGGTATACACCAGGTATGAGCGGTGCTGTTTGGAGGTATAAATAGGATGAGGTAGAGTAGAAAGAATTATACTCCAGCTAATGTAATTTAATTGCCCTAACAATTGAATTTCCAGAGCATTTGACGAGCAAACCATTGGCCAATACACGCGTTTCCAACCTGAATCCTATAAATGGGACTATTACCACTCCTTAAAAGATATATACTTTTGGGTGACCGATCTAGCTTTGAAATATACTGACATAGTTGAACTGTACAGCATCGGGAAATCTGTTGAGGGCAGAGAGATATACGCAATTAATATCAAGAGAGGTAACCCTAAAATCAAAGTGGTTTTGGACGGCGGCATACACGGGAATGAATGGATTTCTACTGAGTTTATTAATTATTTAGCTTCTGCACTTGTGGAGTGCAACCGTACTGATGAGCATTTGTGCTATTTGGCGCAAAAGTATGATTGGTACCTCATTCCTGTTTTGAACCCTGACGGATATGAGTACAGCCAGAAAGAGGTAATATTACTTATGTTGAAAGTTATATCATACATTTTTAAAGGTCCAAGTCGACAAACTAGCAAGCATACAGTAAAAGCAAGCGACACCGCAGCCTACAGACGTTCGTATTATAACAAGGTTAACACTAGCGTGTTGCCATCTTTGCGACTTACGAATATTATAATACATTACCCTGTAATTTCACTGTCTTTCTCACCAATCAAACCGGAATACAATGCGACTACTACTGTTATAGACATAGATAAGCTTGATGACCTATGTATCATATCTACCTCTAGTATTTGTGTTGTCTATAACACTATAAAAGAAGTAGTTACTCATTATGTTTGTTGAACGATAAGCGTAGCGTTAACACTTATTCGAGACACAAAATTTGCGGGTATCTAAAAACTTTCACGTGGGTATCTGAAACTGTCATAAAAATTTCTTTTCAGATTTCTTTTGGGACCTGATTACTAGAACACAAATCAAATTTTAGTTTCAGTAATTTATTGATTTATTGGTTACTATCTGTATCTAGCTATAACTACAAATATGTTATTTTGTCAGGGTGTAGAGGAAGGAGGGGGAGATGATACATCTCCCTCTGTACCTGGTATTTTAAAAGGCTTTTGACAGATGGCAACATATCTTTTCCAAACAGCGCAGCTTGAAAGAACAGCATCTCTGTGGTAAAGCTACACTCTGGGATTAGTACCACGCTTGCCCAACATTCTCACAAAGGCAAAATTTTATCAGATTCTACAACCAGACCCGTACAATATTAAACGATATCCTAAAAGGGAAAATCTATGCTCAATAGTGGACGTCCAACTAATACAAATAATCGTTTTGTCACAGGATCGTCTCCATTTGAAAAATATGAGGCAATCTAATTTTGGCACCGGTGTGAATTTGAACAGAAATTTTGAATACAACTTTGGAAGTTAGTATTTTTATATATTTGACAGTGATAGTAAGTCTTGCTCATTTGAATAAAGACCAATATTTTATCTACTATCGATGCTATTATTTATAAACGCAAATCTAGTAACAGTTTTGGTTCTATGTTGATCACCGTGATTTATTGTGCACACAATGTCGAATGTATACAGTAAAGGCAAATGGTACTTCTTACCTACCAAAAAAGACAAAAGTACTTTTAATTTTGACTGTCTGAGATCAAAGTCAACAAATAAGACTGCATTCGCAATATAAGACAGCAGAATAATTGATAGCGTAAGAACAAAGCTCTTTATAATATCTTATAACTATTTTTCCAGTGTACGATTCAAGTACAATGCCATCGGAATCCAATTATTGTGGATTAGAAGCATTTTCCGAACCAGAAACAAGAGCTTTTAACAATTTCATGCTACTCAAAGCAGAATACATGAAATTTTATTTTTCCGTGCATGGTTATGGCCAAAAATTTATCATACCCTACGGTGACAGGGTGAACCATTTTGATGACTACGCTGAGATGGTAATGTTATGAACTCTAATTATACGGCACGTGACGTAATATTTTCTGTTAATTTATTTGATAAATTCCATTGTTAAGTGTGTTTTACTAATGTCAATTGGTTAAATACATATTTTCTTCAAAGACTAATATTTTGATCCTTAGTTTAGTAAAAAAGAACTACGTAGTTTAAGTAATAAATTACACTATCCCTACTAATATTATAAATGCGAAAGTAACTCTGTCTGTCTGTCTGTCTGTCTGTTACGCTTTCCCGGTTAAACCTCTCAACCGATTTTGATGAAATCTGGCATAGACAATCTTTAGACCTTAAGAAAGGACATAGGCTATTTTTGAACTCGAAATAAGGGTTGTAAGGGGTTGCAAGGGGGGATGAAAAGTTGTTTGCATGGATCGCTATTTTTAGAGCTAGAAACTTAAAACTTATTTTTCAGGCCATTGATATTGATTCGATATAAATAAACGTGACATTCAAAGTTTATATAATTTGAAGTAAATAGGTATGGTACCCAAAAACCTATTCCACGCGGACGAAGTCGCGGGCACAGCTAGTAGACTATAATTTAAAACTGAAAATTTAACTAACATTAATTCTCACCCATGTGAATGAGGCTAACAAGAATGAAAAACGCAGATCAAATTGAAAATCTCCACTCAAGTCTTCGTCCTGCACCAATATGAGAATATTCATGAGACATTAAAATTTCAAATTGGTTTTTGTTTTCAGGAAAATTACGCTAAGCAGGGAGCATTAAAGATTTATAAATTGTACAACAGCAGATATAGCGTTGGCACCTTTTATGATACTATGGGTGAGTTTAAGCCTTATTGTCATTATTTAAGAGCCGTGAGGTACCGGCGAAGTAGAACAGCTACTCCTTCTGTACCAAGTATCGGTACGAGGCGAATAAGGTACCGGAACCGACAGGTGTTGGTATATCCATACGAAACGGCGCAGGAATAATACGGATGAGACTGGGCAGCAGTATCCTCGTCACGAAGCTGTGCTCTGCGATTGCCAACACGCTTACCAAGCGCAGCGATTATGGGCAATAAACCTACTTTCTTAGAGAGGTCTATAGTCCAGTAGTGGTCTTCCAATAGCTGATATAATTGATGATGATTTGAGAATAGTTCTAAGAGAATCTGGGCTATTTACTCAATGGCAAACAGGCATACAGTCTGATGGTATGCAATTACCATAGCCTATAGGCTATAGGTGATATATCACATGCACGTTTCCAACTGCATAAAAACCTATTTTACTCCGTATTTAAAGTTTTAAGAAAAACCAATGAAAAGAGCTCATTTTACATTTGCAGCGTTATTAAAAGAAAATCGTTGTGTACTCTCTGTCGATAGCAAGCAATATGCCGGTGCGATGGTAGAATGTGTTAGTACTCGTAGAGAGATCCTTTATATATATCAGACGGAGCTCATGCCCAAGTTTATGTCCATAATTGTGGTAGATAAAAGTGTTAGTGATCGCTGAGAGTGGCTTTACGGGGACACTTCCAGATAGATATACCGATAGCTATTGACTTCGATCTCGTTTGCCACGACACCTAGGACAAAGAGAGATATAATTCAATCCTGCCGTGGTGTATACCACGAGAAATAATTCGTGGCAGTACTTTATTGTTATAGTGAAACACAATGTGTGATTTACGAAATATTTATTATAATTATGCTAGCATCTTTAAATAGCCCATTTATTTATGAAGCAAAAGTTGAGATATAATTTAGATATACTTGTATACAGCCAAAAGTATACTTGAAATAACGTGGGCGGATTTTTCGTTTCCTAGACTTAAGTAAAATTGTAACTTATCTTGTGGTAGCTATACTCATCGATAATGATTAAATGCTTTCATTTGAGTGCTTCGACTGTTCGCTTTTGAAAATTTTTGTATTTTAGTAATTAAATTAATACCATGATAGAATGAAATCGAAAAATTGATAATGACAATGGAAGAGTATATTTTAGTTTAATATTTTTAAGTAATCCACGATATTTAACTTTACTCCACTAAAGGTTGATGAGGTGTGTAAAGCAGATAGATGAAAGAAGTATCACAAAACTAGTTTATAGCAATGGAGAATCATTACAGTTAACCCCAAAGAATATTTTGCGAACAAATTAAAGAATTTTTTTTTTGAAAACCTCAATGGCGTCCTTCTATGTAGGGATTAAATGGACTTTGCTTAACTCTTAACCAGCTATTTTCTTTCAGGCACAAGACTTTCTGGAAACAGTGGTAGCTGGGTAAAAAAATTTCTTGATGTCAAGTAAGTGTGATCCTCAATCTTGAGCTCTGTAATTTTGAATACAAAGTATACTTAACAAAAAATTAGAAAGTATCTTATGACCTTTTAGAAATATATTTGTAGCGCGTCTATAGCTTGTTAGAATGGTACACTAAAAATATTTATGTAAATGGCATTTTCTGTTAGCAAAGTCAATTTTACAGGCAATTTGAAAATGAACCTTAATCAATGATATCTCAAAATCTATTTTTCTCTTAAACCCGTCCTTTATTTATAGATACGTGTATACAATTCTTCTACGGGACAACGGAACTTACGGCCTCGCGTTACCAAATTCTCAGATTTTGCCAGCCTGCAAAGAAGCCCTTGTGGGCTTAATCGAGATCATGACAGCTAGACCGGTGGCTCTAAGGGCTGATATATTCGACAATTCTGGAGTCAATGTACGTTTTGGTATTGTAACACTTGTTTTGGAGATTATTGTTTTACTGTTCTTGTAAATAAACTGTTTGATTTGTTTATTGACATTTCTGTTTTACCAGTGCTGTTATCTCTTTATTAAGTTTTGTTTAATAATGTGATCTGTTTCGTTTTTTGTAGTATTGACAATGCGTGAACAATTTTTATTTATTATCAACTAAGTAGTGAAATCACAACAAAAATACAGACATTCTTTTTATTTCTTTAAATAAACATTTATTGCGCCTATAGGTCTGTGGTATTTATTGGAATCTGAAATTTATGATATGATGATATAGTGAGCATAATGGTAGAAGGGATTCCTGATGATACTATAGACATTATCAGGTTATTTAGTTTTTATTTATTATCAGATAAATGCAAGCAATTTATCATCTATTAAAAGAGGCCTGTGTCTTGGAGTGAACCACCCTACTTCTGACATGATTATGATAATAATAAGAATATTTTAAATAAGGTAATATTAAAAACGTTTTACCAAAATACCTACTGCAATTTTAAGATCTTTAGATGTTGTTTAACATTGGTTATTTTTTAATCCAATATCTATGTTAACGATTCCTTACATGTAACTTATTTTTTTAACTTTGTTGAACAATTAAGGAATTTTTTGTTTGAAATAAAATAATTCATCTGATACTATCATCATCATAATTATAACAGACATATAACGTCCACTGCTGGACGAAATGAAGAAATCCAAGAGAGAGTGAATTTTGCGTAGGGGCAAAACTGGAATGCTATAGCCCATCCTAGATCATTACATTTGAGCTAGGTTGTATTGTGAATATACCGCCATGTATCGATTTCGGTACCTCAGTCTTCTCTTATGACACCTGGTACACCTGAAGACTACTATTTTACTCTGGCGGCATCCCACATAATAATGTTTATTTACGAAAATGTCATGTCACGTGGTTTGTTCGCGATGGAATTCTAAGCTACTGTACCGATTTTAATCAAGTTTTGGTCAATATTTGCAGTTTGAGTCAACGTGTGAGATAGGAAAGTTCATATCTCAACTAGCAGCGCCCTGCGGTTTCATCCGCGTTACATTCTAGAACTCTCATACTAACTTTTCACCCCCCCTTAACTGGCTTTAAGGATAATTTTTAAAAAAATATTTTACCTGAGTTTTATGACTTACAACGAACCTTTACACAGAATTACATTAGAATAACTTCAACAACGACAATGTTTCATACTAACATTTTACCCCTTTAGGAAGTGAATTTTCAAAAATCCTTACGTAAAACTTTCAAACTTCTTAACCCTGCGTAGATTTGTCCGTCAGTCAGTCAGCTACTTCATTTATGTTATAAAAAAGTCGCAATTTTTATTTTTATTAAAAAAATATTGGCTTATTATGTGGCAACAATTGAAATAGCAGAAAAACGTACAATATTCTAGTAATAGAGAATTGTAATAAAAACTCTTTCTTGCAATATCTCGATGATCTTATCTTTTCAAGAGTGACAAGGCATGGTAACTAACTCGATTCGAATTGATCTATTTTGTGTCACATTAATATAATAAATAAATATTAAATGATATTTAATATGTGGTATTCCGTTATGTTTTTATATATGTTAGATCAATGTTTTTGCAAGAAATATGATAACTACTCTTTAATAAGAGCAATTCCTCAAACTAAGACGCAGTTGCGTTTTTTAAAGAATTTAAGCGAAGATACAGTTAATATTTGGAAAGATACTGATGTGATAAAGAAACCGTTTGATTTTGTCATCAGCCTTGATAGTTGGAAGAATGTGAAGGAAGATATGGAAAGTATGAAAATTGATATGTGGACCTTATTGGCAGATTTGCAAAGGTATATCAACATCTAACCTAAACATACTAATATTATTAAGCTGAAGAACTTGTTTGTTTGTTTGAACGCGCTAATCTAAGGAACCGCCGGCCTAATTTATATTTTTTTCAGTGTTAAATAGTTTTTTTTATTGTAAAAGGCTACTATATCTTTCAAAATTCATTATTCTACGCGGATAGTCTGGTACTGATAATATACAATAAAATCAAATATGATCATATGTTCTAGATTATAGGATCCTAAATTTGTACAATTACACTACAAAATTCTTCAGTTAATTTGGTATTTTCAAATGACGAAGTTTTAAACGCAAAAATAGTATTTAATACCCTTACAATCCTTAAGTACACGGCGGGATACCTTATATAGCAATTAGATTATCCAGTCACAGTTGAGTAACGGCAAATAAATCATAAATGTCAATTAACACAATATCACAGTCCGAAACAAGTCACTTAAACCACTTATGTTACAAATATCAAACAACAGAGGAATCACAAATATAATTAAATACATACCATACATTTAACATCTAGATATAGAACAAATACAAATATTAATCATAAAACAGTTTTTAAGTAAAAATGGGTTGTAGCAAACCAATGTTGAGGTGGTCAAATCAAGTTACTAAATCTTGAAAGACTGTCTTTACACTGTCATTCAGCACTATAAAAATAATGGATATATTTATTTCTTGAAGAAAACTGGCAGACCTTGTTTTACCAATGAAGTTTTACCAGAAAACAGAAAAAAAACGTACTCGTGCAGGAAAACTCACGGTGCAATGGACAGACATGGTTAACAGAGTTGACACCTGCAATAGAGTGTTGAAAGAATAGGCTACGGATTTTACACAGCTAAAGAGAAATCTCTATTGACAGCTTTACAAAAGAAAACGAATTGAAATTTGCTCGTGATCAGTTAAATTGAAACTTCTGATCAATGGAGTAGTATCATATAGAGTGACGGTCCCAAATTTGAAGTCACAGTCGGCGATTAAAGAAAAAAGTGGTTCAAAATAAACATGAAGCATTACATACTAATTTCACTAACGACAAGTTAAGTTTCCAGTATCTCTTATGATATGGGGCTGTATGTCTGCAGATGTTGGTGGGATGCAGTTTGTAGATAGTCCCGCCCCATCAATGCAACAAGATATCAAACTATATATATAGCAAGAAGGCCCTCCATTCTGTCACTCTAACCTTAAGATTCTTTCATGTTTCAATAAGACGGTGCTTCCTGCCATACTGCAAGGACAACAAATGGTTACTGTCAAAGAGCAATTTGACCATCGAATGCCCAAGCTAACAGTCCGGACTTATTACTGATTAAGGTTTAATGCTGGAAAATGAAGATAGTCCTTTGCGAAAATCCATCAAGATCGAAGAGTGACTCGATGGCCAAACTCTTGGCTGTGTGGAAGTGAATTACGAGTGTGCAGCGTTAGTTGCGATCATGCTTCTTTTTGATCATGCCTAGAGAACCAATGTTAGATGAACACTTTTGTGACATGTGTTTCAGTATATTTTTTTATTTATTTATGTTGTGTAAGGTCTTGAATGATTTTGAGATACGTTAAAATCAACATTGGAATGTTATTCAAACTATAGTTAACCTTTTTCTTGACATTATTAATTACTTAACCAAATTCACTTTACATTATTTCAAGTACTAACTTATCTTACCATACTAGACGGACTATTTGGCATCGGGGCTCATTAATGAAATAATGGATTTTAAAAAAGATTTAATTTTGCATACAAACAAATTCATATGCTTTTACAAATAAATAAAGTTTGATCTGACATCTGTTACAGGTATCAAACTTGAGTATACATTTAATTAACCCTATAATTCAGAAACATGATGCAGTTCAAGTTTTTGTTATCACAAGTTTTGTTTTCGTTTGCGTATTTTTTTGTTGTTGCTAGTTTCAGTTTATGTGGTGTTCCCTTACATTCTTCGAAGTTTTATAGTGATGTGATATATCAACTATTTTCTAATTAAAAGAAAGTAATGTAACATTCGAAACTAAATAGTTGTTGTGTACTTATGTACAAAAATAATAAAAACATAAATACTAAATATAAATCAATTCCCACAACATCTCATACATTGACGTGATTTTGTGATCAGTTACTTTAAGCACTTGTGTTACAGACATCAGACATCTTAAACAAACAGACATACAGAGTATACATAAATATCATGATATAAATATTTGTCCCGGTTGGGATTACTACCATCGGGCCCATCAAGTTAAGCAAATAGTTGAATTGATAGAATTCATATTTTAATTATAAGTTAATTTGTTTAGGAAGCAATTGATTATTAAAAAAAATATTTTTTTTTACAATTTAGCGCTTTCGATAATCAGACAATCATGACATACGTCAGAAGAAATTTGCAATCATTCAATTGGAGTACATACTACAGATTAGATGACATTTATAGCTGGCTTCACGATTTACAAAAGAAGTATCCAACCGAATTGCATATTATTGAAATAGGCACAACGGAACATAAACGAAAAATATATGCAGTCAAAATTGTCCTACAAGGTTCTAGAAAAAGGTATGATGTATTGATTCTTTTGTGTGTTTTTCTAGAACAAAAATTGGCATAAACCATTTTTTATATTTTTTATGCAAGCACTATATTAATTCCACCAGCTTAAACCTATTCAAAGTTTGTCTGTAAGAAATTGCATTTAGCGATAAGGCCGCCTCTTGTACCTACTATTCCATGTTTTTGTGTTGTTTTTCTTGGTGTACAATAATAAAGAGTATATTATTATTATTATATGTGAGAGGTCTTTTCAATCGTTATATGATCCATAGAAAGTGCACTGTCAAACACATATAGACGTCTCCAAGATTGAGGTATTTGTTCATAATTGCCGCGCTGGGCAAGCTTAGTGACAATCACAGAGCACATGACCTAGATGTGGTTGCATATCCGCTCTCAGTAGTTTTACGGTGCGCTGTTTTGGATGGATATACCGCCGTTTGTCGGTTTCGGAACTTTATTCACCTCTTAGAACACCTCGTATAGAGGGAGGTACTATTGTACTTTACCAGTACCCCACGAATCTTACCATGTTAGCGGAAGTCCAGTCTTTCTTGGCGAGGGTTGTGCCGCAGACTAAAATTTGACTTCATTCTAATTCTTATTTAATGCTTCGGAAAAGCTTACTTCTCTTTTCTAAGAAGTGGTGGAGTGATCGGTATGAGATTGTGCTCCGTAAGGCTGGCTCATATCTTGATATACAATACATACTATATCTATACATCTCTTCAGAGCTTCCTTAATCTGCTAGGTTCAACAAACTCATGCTAGCAACTTATTGCACTTCCAGCTGTTGGATGCTGATACCGATGGCTTCATATTGTAAAATATCAACCCAAGAAATGCTTATCGTGCTTTGTAGTCATTGTCCGCAATACGCTCATCGCTATCACTTCTTATATCATATGCCAGATAATATGCTCACCTTACACTCAGTCTACATCAGTCTTACGTTCTATGTCTGTCCACTGCCAAAGTGCATTCTAATGGATTAATACATTTTAGATCCAATGTGATGATAGAAGGAGGTATACATGCACGAGAATGGATCAGCCCGGCATTCGTCACGTACATGATAAACGAAATAATAAATTCACGCAACAGTCCCGATGATAAATTGTACGACATCGCCATGACTTATGAGTGGTATTTTGTACCTGTTATTAATCCTGATGGATACGAGTACAGTCACACAAAGGTTGGTAATTAAGAAAATTTTTACTTCGCCGGTGTATTTAGAAGCGGGGGTGTGCTAACCCGAGGATGGTATAGTGCCCACCCTACAAAAATTTGTATCTATATTGAATGTCAACGGCGTGAGTGACTGCGTCATTGCATCGGCCTTGGCCTCCCCTAGAAATTAAACCTAGATACACCAATTCTTTTTATGAATACTAAACGTTATTTAATGCCGTGAGTATTGGCGGAGTAGTATAGTATCTCTCTCTATACCAGTCATAAGAGGCAACTGAGGTACCGGAACCAGCAGATGGCGGTATATCCATCCGAAACAGAGCAGCTTAAATACTACAGGGGAGGATGGGCAGCAGCATTCTCGTCGTGAAGTTGCGCTCTGCGATTGTTACCAGCGCGGCAATTATGGGCAAAAGTCCCCCTATCTTGGGGAGGTTTATCTCCAATAGTGGACTCTATGACTGATGTGATGATGATAATTTTTTATTTAGAAAACCAATTGATAATATAATTGTGAAGTATATTTTTTAAATATTGGTAATTAGCAGATTTGATTAAAGTTTCTAATAAGACTAACATTTTCTCTACTCTTAACTAATGCAACTTTTAACAGACTTCAAAAAAGGGGGAGGTGCTCAATTCGGCTAATGACTAAACATTTTTCTGTCTTAGGATCGCCTTTGGAGGAAAAACCGCTCTCAAAACAGAGGAGTAGACTTAAATAGGAATTTCGCATTCGCATTTGGAAGTAAAAATTAATATCTAAGTATTTTAAATTCGTAGAGACAAGATATTTTCACGCTTCTAACATTGTAGTGCTGACGTGTAGTGTTCATTGTGAATTTGAGTTCATATGTCAAAAAGCTGTTTTTATTTATATTATTATTATTATTAATCAACAAAATACGCATTGCCTTGGCATTTTATTTCTTATGAGAACATACATATTATGAACATTAAAAAAAAATATATGATTGAATTTCCTTGCAGCTGTTGGCGTCAGTCATTATGTTCGGTCAGATATATATTGTGGTCCTAAACCATTCTCAGAGAAAGAAACTCAAGCTCTGTCCAAATTTATAAAAACCATTGAAAACAGGCTGGAGTACTACATGGCTTTCCATGCATATGGCCAATACATGATAATACCATACGCATTTTCCGATAGGCACCAAGACAATTTTATGGATGTTGTAAGTATGCCAAAGTAAAATAGCTTGTTTTGAATGACAGGTGTCAATGTAAAAGCGTCGCACGAGTTTTATGCTGACATTATGGTAAATGGCATCATAATTTCTTATTTATCATTATATTATTCATATTATTATATAAATAATGTATATTTCTATTATTATATAAAATCAAGCTTAAATTAAGACAAATAACAAATATTAGTAACATTCAATGCTTAATTTTTTTTCTGACCAAAAATAATTTTTATATATATTTTTTTAATTAAAAAAAGACATATATATGTTCAAAATCTGTGGC
The DNA here is from genome assembly GCA_020976665.1 of Heortia vitessoides. Lineage (NCBI taxonomy): Eukaryota > Metazoa > Arthropoda > Insecta > Lepidoptera > Crambidae > Heortia > Heortia vitessoides. The sequence goes on from JACJUM010002496.1 coordinate 3,148,224, forward strand.
TCTTGATCTTAAATAATATATTATATTATAATTTTTCCATAAACGTATATTTTCTTAACAAGCTTGCTTATGAATAAGATTTTAATAAATGTTCTAATTAAAAAGATTTAAATGAACCTTGATTCTATGAAAAGCGTTTAAAGGGAAATGTTAAGGGTAATATTGATTTTGGATGGGAAAAAGTAAATTATAATTTTTCAACACATTTGAAAACCGCTTTCAATACCAAAAGGAAGTTTTAGAAAATAACTAAATCACATCGTAAGTGCCAATAAAACTTTAGGATAGCCGTCGATTTTCCTGGTATCGCAACATGACTTGACACCAACGAGACCATCTCGAGATCATAACAGTTCAAATAAAAAAATAATATCCAAGAATAAGTTTACAATTCTCGGAGATAATAACATACATCCAAAAAAATAGAAAATATTCTCCTGTTTTTTAACAGTAAAAAATTGCGACAGTTACTTAAAAAGCTTAGAACAATTAAGCAACTTAAGTTTTATAGATTTCACAAATTTTAAAACAACATATTAATATACTCTATTAATTTGATTTGAGAACTTTCCATAAGAACATACTAATCCAAGTCATTTGAAATAAAGTCTTCTCACGTGTGTTTAAAGTTCATTATTCTCATACGAACCTACATTCATTTACAATAAGATATCATAGTTTTAACAAATAATATACAAATGAGCCGGTACTCGACTCCAAATTCAATTTCAGCCTATTCCGAAACATATTTATACTCTCACATTCCTATATGTTGATAGGCAGCTCATTGAACAGCTGTGCTCCTCCAAACAGTACAGTCTTCTTTCCATAGACAGTTCTAGGTGCTGATACTTGCACTTTATTATTAGTTCGGAGATCGTGGGGGTTGTCTTTTATAAACAGTCTTATATTACTCTTGACAGAATTCGTAACAATTTTTTTTACTAATATGCATGTATTGTATTTGTATAATTGGGATAGATAAAATATTTTAGTTTTTTCATATATGTGAATAGTTGGTGTGTGGAAAGGATGTTGAAATGAGGTTTTAATGACTTTGTATTGTTTTCACGGTAATGAGTAAGCAGAGAATACTAATCTAAAATGATTTCTTTGTTGCAGTACGCTATGGGAAAAGAAGCAGCTAAAAAGATTGCTGAGCATTACATGACGAACTATTACGTAGGAACAGCATATAAATCTGTTGGTATGTTTATGTTAATTCCATACTCACATATATAATTATAAATCTTTATTATCATAACAGCAGTCCACTGCTGAACACAGGCTTCCCCATGATGAGGTATTCTACACCACAAAAATTTTTGCGCTAAGCAGGTTTGGTGGCAATCGAAGAGTGTGCTGCCGCCATCTGTCAGATCTTCAACCTTAGTCACCTCTTACGACACTTGGTTTAGGGAAGCTAGTATTCCCTGCCGGTTCCTCACAGCCAATTATTCCTCAATTACGAACTGAAACTATTTACGATCTTCACATTGATATCTTGTGTAATGTGTCTCGTTTTAAATTTATGATCTCGGTTATCGCAGATAACGTTTAAGTCAAACGAGACTGAGACGAGAATCGATGACCTAATGATCCTACGAGATCATGACAGTCATCTAGCATATGTAAATTAGGCTAACCTTAAACTAGTTTTCCGTTACCAGTTGGGACTTGACACAGTGTTTAATGGTATTACACTAGCGACTAGAAAAGAATCTGCAAAATTGGTGTTGATAAAGGTTCAATTATTACCAAGTATTCATTAAGACCAATGGTATGGTATATATTGCTGGCGTTGGTGCTAACAAACCAGTCTTAAAGCTATGTTAGAGCAATCAATCCCAGTTTTATCTATAATATATTCTTTGACAAAAGATTATTAGGGTTTATTGGAAGGATCTATTTGCTGTTCTTTTGTAACCTTTTATATTTCAGGTTATAAAACGTCAGGTGGAAGTGCTTGTTGGGCGAAACATGAGTATCGAATTCCGTAAGTATTTATTGATATCAATAAACCTAGCTAGTTATAATATAATTGACGGGCCCGTAGGCGCAGATGGTAGTGATCCTGTCTTGTGCACCAGGGGTCGTGGGTTCGATTCCCACCCAGAGCAAATATTTATATGATGATATTTGTGTTTGCTCTGTGTATGGGTGTAAAGTATATGTATTTAAGTAGTATATTTGTGATTCCTCTGTTGTCTGGCGTCCGTAACACAAGTGCTTTAAGCGACTTACCACGGAGTCAGGTCAATGTATGAGATGTTGTGGGAATTTAATTTATAATATTAATTTTATATAAATGTAATATCACGTTCGTACGGTGGCTCTTTTGACTACCTAATATCGGTTATTTGGATCGCCATGTGATACCCATAAGAAGAAATGATACTGAAGAATAAATAAAACTTACTATTACTTAAATGAATTGACAAATATCTCATACATTAACCTGACTCCGAAATAACACCCAGACACAAAACAAATAAATATATCATCATATAAATATTAATTCCATATGGGGATCTAACCTTTGACGTTCAAAATAGGATCACTACTATTTGCACCGTCTATTGATTTTGTATTTATTAAGTTGACAGTAACAGCTGTTTTTTTTAAGTATAACTAAGGCTTCTGAGGCAATATAATGTAATATGATGTATATAAGTGCAAAGAATATAAGTAATAATTTATATTAACAATTATCATTATCATCATCATCATATCAGCCTTTGGAAGTCCACTGATTGACGTAAGTACAAGAAAAGAGGAATTATGTCTATGATTGCCGCGCCGGAGTGTTAGCAATCGACGCGACTTTTGTGACAAGAATGCTATACTATTTGGAGGGATATACTGCTATCTGTCGGTTCTGATAACTGTATCCTGGTACAGAGGTAAGTACTGTTCTACTCCAGCGGTACCTCACGTCATTAACTCATTTACGGTTATATTTATTTACATTTCAAAATAATAATATTTTTTTGTTCTACTCGTAGAAAGAAATTTGGTTCGCTTGTTCTTTACTTATTATTACACTTGATATTGACCGTGAGGTACCGACCGAGTGGAATAGTACCTTCCCCTTAATCAGGCGTCGTGAGAAGCGACTGAGGTACCAGAATCGACAGGTGGCGATAAATCCATCCGAAACAGTGTAACCCAAAAGCGCAGAAGAAATAATCCGGCTAGAATCATTACCGTCACGAAAGCTGCCCTTTGCAATTCTTATCACGCTTGCCCAGCGCTAACATTATAGGCAAAATTTTCACATTCTAGGGGAGGTCTATGTACAGAATTGGACTTAAAATGGCTTATACGTATGATAAAGCTTGGTATTCAATTGCAGGTACGTGGTTTTTTTCGAGCTTCGCGACCGCGGCAACTATGGTTTCGCGCTACCCACACGCCAGATTCAACCGACTTGCGTTGAAACTCTGGACGGAGTATTATCATTTCTCACACCTCGTACTAAACATTTTCAAAAGCTTGCAGATGTAGAAATTAGATTCGATCGTGCTTATATTAATACTGCAATGAATATACCGATATTTTCGGTTTTATTTTTGTTTGTTCATTATATTGTTCTTTATTATGTATGTGTTTTTTTGTTTCCACAACAATGATGAGGATAATGTCATGACAGCATATAACTTGAAAACTAATTATTGTATAATTTACCTATCGAAAAAACCCTCTAATACCAAAGAAATACTCTCAACAATCAACAACACAGTTAAAATCCAATGAATTGCTTAATTTTTGTTTTTCAATTGAATGTTTCCTTACTCGCAGTTGACTTGAGAAAAAACAGCGAAAATTGGCTCAATGATTTAACATAAAGGTTTACGGTTACTATTTGCACTATAACCGCTACTTTTGGTTTCGGGTATAGACAGGCTCGTCACTAAAGGTAGACCTAAAACAATAGATCGTCTGCATTGTCACCTCACTTTAATCTATTCCTGACAGATAGCAGTATATTGTTGTTTTCCGGTTGGAAAGGTGAAAGAGGCAGTTAAATTACTGGGTAATGTGATATAGTAAATTCAGTTTATAAGGTTAGCGACATGCGGAAAATGTTTTTGGGATGACACGAGCGTCTATATCTTACTGCCACGTTTACCATCAAGGGCCGTATGCTTGTTCGCTGACTTCGTAATATCAAAAAAAGTAATACGTTAAAATAAATTAAGAAAAGCTATGTTTTTATATTATCGTAGTATGTTAATTAATATCAGTCCCCACAGTACCTTGATTAACTTATTACTTGACGCGGATGTTGCGGCAAGCGCCTACGAACAGAGCATTTGCGTGCTATCGGGGACATACCTGCTCAACACTAAATTAGATCTATTATCAGGCAGTTTTCAAAGTTTGTGTTATCAATTTCGAATAATTTACAATGACATGGAAAATTATAATTGGCAATTACACCGTTTTATTTCGTATTTTACGCGAAATTAGTTCTCATTTCTTTTTGTATTTTGACTTGCAGTATATAATTTGTTTTGAATTCTTTTTGTTAATTGACTGCAATTATGTAATTTAATTTATACTTTTAAAGCGTATCTAGTAAGTAAATATATATTTACTTGTTAAACAATACATATCGAATGACCTTTTTATGACGTAGACCTTATACAAAAGGTTGTCCTCATTTATTTATATATAGATATAATAAAAAAAATATAAATTAATATATATAAGTTCGCATTCCTGTTTTCTGGTTTGAAGGGTTAGAGAAACAGTGAAATTACTGGTTTATGTGGCATAATAGCTTCAAGTCACAAGGTTGGCAGTACGTTAGCGATCCTCGTGCGATGCGAGCGTCTATCGACTGCAGAACGCTTATTTATTTTATTTATTTAACTTTATTGCACAAAATGTTACAAAATGTACAAATGGCGCTTATGTAGATTGTGTGCGTTTTCGTCGACCTAGTATATATGTTATTTTAACGTGTTTTCATCAAATTAAATTAACATGGCAACTAGTTTTTAAATCTGATAAACTATCAGAAATATGTCTATAAGAGGTTAAAAAATCACGAAATGCTTAGAACTCTAAATATAATGTAGTAACCATATATTATTATTTATTTGAAAAAATGGATAATTTTATGACTCAAATATTGAATATTTAAAGATATTCACACGGGAACCAAGTGACGTCTGTTAATCGTGAATTCTAAACAATATAATGGTGTATTACAAAAAGCAATCAACTAAAACCAATTTACCGCAACGTGAAAATATATTTCGTAACCGAACATCATAAATTGTATAATGAAAGCATAAATGATGTTATCAAAGGTGGTAATATGACTAATGATCCGAATAATCGTTTAGGCGTCACGACAAATCGTCGGATCACGTGATCTGGTGCCATTTATTTTGGGACCGCCAACCAGATGTACCAGATCTACTCACCCTCCCCAATCATTAACAATCTCAGACGAAATAACCGTAGGAGTACACCGATCCAGGTGTCTAGTGATAATGGTGGGAAGACAGTAGTGGCTGCGCCATGAGTATCATGCTTTATAAGCTGTGGCATATTAAACCGTCATTTACTTGTGCTAATGGCGAGTTTTGCTTGCGTTCCAACTAATCGTATATCCGTTTTAGGGCGTTTTCGTTCCTTTTGTAAAAGGATTAATTGCATACCACTGTTTATTGGGCCATCCGTGTCTTCATTTTGTAATTTCTATCGGTAACTAAAAAGGAATCAGGAAGAGAGGTTATAACATTAGTTGCTTTTACATCTTATACATTTCTAAATCCCTTATGGCTTGCAGCCTGTTGCCACTTTATTTGTACTTTATAACATATTAAGTTGTTATTACATTTGTACTATTTTTTAAATAATTATAATATATATATAAGCAGAAGCTGACGGACTGGCTGACTGCCATATCAACGCAGGGCCTAAACTAAAACCTCGCACAGGTGTTCTTTTGTCCAAATTCCAGAAATGATTTTTAAAAATTATTACCGATTTAACTTGGTTGCAAAGCTAATTTAAAATATTACTGCTTTAGAAGTTATTTAAATAAAAATAAAAGTTCTTTATTGTAAGTCATGAAACACTTGTATAATATTTTTCGAATATCTTTTCATTAAGGGGGTAAAAGGGGTCTGCAAGCTTAGTATAAAATTTATACAACTTTACACTAAGTTTGCAGCCCCCTAAACTGCGGGGTGCTGGGCGTAGTTTTATAAAAAGGTTAACCAACAATTGTTACATTATCAGTACTTGCTTCGGCAGCACATATACTAAAACTAATGTTTTTAAAAAGTCTTCCTATATTTTCTTATTTGCCAACAAACACCGTATATATAATTATAAAACGAAAGCATGTTATTCATATTTCAAATAAATAAATTTTAGTATGCATAGAACCATGATTTTACTTAAAGGTATATTCGAGAAACTTTGTTGGACTTTCCGATAACCTTTCGGCCATTATTGTGAAGATGAAGTCCAAACAATTAAAAAAAATCGCGTTTTATAGCCATAGAGGTGGCATCATGAATTGTAATAATAAAATAATGATACAAGTAGGTTAGATGAAGAAAAATACTCAAAGTTTCAGTGACCCGATGAGACATCATACTTTGTTCATAAAATTGTTCCATTACACAATTAATTACCGTGCCGTAAGAAGTCAGAGTAGAATAGTTCCTAAGCTACTAGAACCGACAGATGGCGGTATATCCATCCGAAGTAGAGAAGCCCAGTAGAGCGGGAATGGGCGGCAGCATGCCTATCGCGATAGCTGCGCTATATATCCAGCAGTGGACTTCCATTGGCTGATGAGATGATTATGATAGATCAAAAATGCTTTTATTTGGCCTCCTGTTGGAATGTGGCTTTTAAAAGTAAACTCATTGCTGGTAAATGGTGCCAGTCATTGGTAATGTTTTAAAAACTGATAGTCTAGTTGGGACAAATTCCATTATCATGTTTTTAGTAAAATACAATCAGTACTAATTTTTAAATAGTTAATTCAAAAATTTATCTTTTATTCATTAAATAACATTGTAGTTTTAATGATGTAAACTATTTATGCAACTTTTTTGTGGGTAGATAATTCCATTTACCATTATTTACCATTGCCTGCATTATTTACCATTGCCATAGGAACCGGCAAAGTAAAATACAGCGGACCCCTGGTAGTCCGACAAACATTTTGCAGGGCAGTGTCGAACTATCTAATTCTTCGGATTATAGAGTACTGCCTATGACCCCCTATAGTCCGGAATTTTTTATAAAAAAGTACCTTGTAATCCGACAAATCACAGATCCAATGATAAGATTCTTTATATATATTATATATACATATATGTATATACTTTGAAGTACAAATCATACTTGTAGACCATGTCGGATTACAGGGGGCGTCGGATTAGACACTGTCGTACCTCCCCAAAACAAACTGTCGTAAGTGATGACTGAGGTACCGGAACTGACTGATGGCGGTATATCTATCCGAAATAGTGTAGCTTAAATGCACAGGACGGGGATGAGCAGCAGCATCCCTGTCGTGAAAGCTGCGCTCTCCGATTGCCATCATGCTTGCACAGCACGGCAATTATGAGCCCCCTTCTTGGGGAGGCCTATGCCCAGCAGAGGACTTATACAGGCTGTGAGGATAAATAGTCTATAACGGTATTTGTTAACAAAATATAATTTCAGAAAACTTAACATACAGCCCACAAGTGCGCAAGGCAAGTCTTCAATGAAATGGAATATTTATTCAAAGATACATCTGAAACTTTGCCAAAGGCGTAGTGGCCTCAAACCCCTCCAAGAACTCTCAGGCTGTCGAAAGCATTACGGTAACAACTTCATTTGCTTGACCTGGATAAAATTTTGTTACGAATTCACATTTTACATCATAAAAGTATGAATTATTATAACATATTTTTTTTCTTTATTACACTTGGATGACAAACAAGCATACAGTTCACATGATAGTAAGCGTTACTCCAGCCTATAGAAACTTGTGATATCACGAGAATATCACTAACGCGTTGCCAACCTTTAGACTTGAAGATATTGAGTCAAATTGAGCAGTAATTTCCCTGATCCTCTCATCCTTAAAACCAAAACATGATATTTGACGATAGAAATTGATTATATTGAGGTACTAATAACAGACGACAATTGTATGAGATCAACCTTATATGTAACTTTGGAAATTTATATAGGAAAATCTAGTTTACCTTTGGAAAAACTAGTTAATCGTAAATCGGGTATAGCTGGATATATATATATCCGGTTTTTTGCATGTATACATGCATAAAACCAAGGTGTGTGTGTGTTTTCTTTTTAAAAGAACACCTTAACCTCAAGGTTATGTAGAGATTGATTGTAACAACAAACAGGTGGATTCAATTTATAAATAAAGTTTAATTTTGGTAGATTATAAATCAGTATGATATCAATATATAATTATAGAACCAACGAATAAAATATTATAATAAATAAGAAGCGAAATGGTTGCGCGCTAATTAATTTAATATTATTTGCAGTGTTCTTCAATTTAAGCAAAACGTTTAAGCTACAGCGAAATTCTTGCCAGTGCTTTTGAGAGCTTTTAAGATGCACTTCAGTTTTCATGCAGTTGAAATTGTTATAATAACATTTAATTGCAAAATACCCTTCAATACATTTGTGTGTCTTCGAAAAATAAACATCTATATTTGCTATAGTTTATTCAAAAGATTTATAATAAAAATACTCAAGTATGTTTCAATACTTGGTGATAAAAATGTATTATGTTCTTTTGTATTTGAATAGTTCGACAAACATACAGTGTACGTAATAGTAAATGACACCGCACCGTATATACTCTTGTATCATCACAAAAATATCACTAATGCTTTGCCAACCTTATTAAGACTAAGACTTGGAAATATTATGCCAAATTACTTGGTAATTTCAATACCTCTTTCACACTTCAAACAGATATACAGCAATGCATATACGGAGAAGCAGTAAAATTACTGAGTTAATGTGCTGTTATATCATCAGTTAACAGGGAGCTGCGGTCAAGTTAATCATCAAGCGGACCTTTGTAAATTTGCTTATTTCATAATATATAAATTAATCAGGAAATAATGGGAAACTGGCGGTAGTAGTAGATCTATTTTTACCTTATTACAATAATTATACTATTTATTTAGTAACATTATTTTATTGTTAACAGTACGGCATTTCCATGGAAACTATTTCTCAAATTAATTACCCCGTTAGCGATAAATGACAAAGAATCCCACAAATTAGTGCCACTAAGCAATTTATTCCACTGAGAGCTTTAATTTCCCACCATCTCCTAAGCCGCAGATCTAGTAAATTAGTTTGCTTTTTAATAGAGACTGGTCCAAAGAGCCCATTGTTCGCCCCTGGCCGGGGTCCAAGACCCGGGATTAATTAATTGGGACACCGGGACACATCCCAGACGTCTTAGTGGCTTTTAAGGAGTTTAATTTTTAAACTCAACGATCTTGAGCTAGCCAATTCAAATAGCTATTTGAGATAAACCTTAGCTTCTTTCGTTTGAATGTTAATAAATAATTGAAAAGCGATATTTTTGAGGTCATATATTTATTATTTAAATTCACATTCTTGTTATTAGTGATATGTTAACTAAGTAGGTACCGGTACTGTTTTTATTATTTTATAAAAAATACTTAAACACTAGCACATGAAGAAAGATAACAATTGATCCATCTATCGTCATTTAATTTTCTACTTTTGGAACTTTGTTTTATTATTTAACTATTGGACTACTGAATTTTGCCTCCAAACTTATACAAGACCTTCGCAAAGTAAACAAAGCCCTTAGACTTGATTAAAAAATAAAACAGACTAAAAAAGTTACAGCACCCGTTAATGAGGGAAAGGAATGGAAATGATTTCTAACTTTGCCGACTCAATTAAAAATCTTTTTTGAACTGTTATGAAATTATTAATTGGCCCAAGACGAATTTTGTGTCACGAAAGTTCGGGATCAATTATAAAATTAAACTGTGCCTTTTTTATTGCGAAGTTGGGAGATACATTTCTCGTATTATATGCTCTTTTTGATTTATTCATACCTGACAATTAATTTCAAAGGTTAAAGTCTTCAAAATATTCTTATTCGTTCTTGAGTAAGCATCAAATACCGACAAATGCATTTATTTATTGTTATATTTGATTCTATCATGATCATATGCTGCCAAGTCTACCTACTATGGTAGATATGATGCTGAAGAAACTAGCAGTAATATAGTTTTAAGAACTGGTAAAGAAAAATTGTAACTTTAAATTATTTTATGCCATTATTTCTGATCCAATCAAATAACTCTTGACTTACTTAGAAGTAATGATAATAATGAATACACACACCATCTCAAACTTTTGGCCTAATTAAGAGCTAAGGAGGAGAAAGTACTTGTGTTATGAATACCTGAGAATAGAATTATATATACTTATTCAATACTCAGACCATTGTTTACTACAAATGATTTTTCTGGATAAAGATCGAATCCACGACTGATAGCAACTTACAGTCAATCGTCACCATATAAGCCATAAAACGTGCACTGATGGACATAGGCTTTCCCAAAAAACGGGGAATTTGCTCATAATTCCTGTCCTGTTGCATTTGAGTTACCCTGCTTCAGATAATTTCGGTATCTCATTCGCCTCTTACCTCACCTGGTGCAAGGGAGGTACTATTGCAATGCCGGTACCACTCGACTACAGTCAATAAACAATTGATTTCGTGTCCTTCGATCAAAGTTTCATGTTCCTTGCTAAACAAGCGGAGATTACTAAAACCCAATAAATCCATTAAATCTTGTAACAAGCAGATACAACAGAACGGGTGTACCAATTACCAGTAGAGTTTGGCCTCGTTCCAACACCGGTACAGTGAACAGGTTACTCAGTATCCTAACTTTGTTCATTAATTATATTCAATAGGATATACTCCTCATGTGCCAAGTTCGATGGCGCAATTAGTTATAATTCCAACATAAGCACCAAGGGTCCTGTGTCCGAAACCAACTCAAAATAAATGTTTAATAATAATTATAAGTTCATATAACATCATACATTAACCTGACTCCATGATAAGTCACTTTAAGTATATATATTACAGACGTCAGACAACAGACGAGTCACAAATATAACATTTAAATATATACTTTCAATACTCAGACACAGAACAAACACAAATCGTTAGCATACAAATATTTGTCCTGGATGGGAATCGAACCCACGACCTTTAGCGCACACGAGAGAATCGCTACCATCTGTGTCTTCGGGCTCGTCATATTTATTAAATGAAAATGTAGTTGTCCTGCATCTGGGTATTTAATATGTATTTAAGTATAATAATAGTGTGATGGTCGTTAATGTGTGACATGTTGTAATGAGCAATTTATCATAAGTGTAAGTTAAATCTTAATGCAATTAATAAGTTTTCCAAAGTCTAGTTATTTTGTTATGGAAACCGGAACTAACAGAAATAGAACTAAGATCTCAACGTATATAGTTGGAGTAGAAATTAACCTGGCTTAATTGTTTGAATATTTTAATTTAATTACACATGTGTGAAATATTTTTTTGCTTTTATTTATTACGATATGTTTTATTCATAGCAGTCCGAACTTAAGTAAATTCCTAACGTGTGTGTATTTAATCATAGTTATATAACAAAATTGCAATAAATTCGAAATAAGTTATATTAAAATCAACACTGACGAAACATAAAACAAAAAAACCTGAGTAATATATATTGATTGTTTTATAGACTACTTTATATATTCATGCTGGATATAGGCCGCATACAACCGGTTCTATTAGGAATTACTTAGCGAGGACTACGGCTACTGACGGCTACTAACGGCTGATTTGATGTTGATGAAATAAATGAAAATGGTGAAATTTATAATACTTTGCTTACAATTTGCATCAATCGTCCAAATATAAAAATACCCAAAACTATTCCAGTATGTATCATAATTATCGATTCTTTTGAATCGTTGGATGTCCATGATCGTGTTGGATGTGGATATGTCTCGTATGTCTATTTTCCCTTCCCCAGTAAAATAGTAATTTCTCATCGGAGATTCTGTAATCTATCCCTGTTCATTTTGCATTTGGTTATACCACCATCTGTAGATTTCGGAACCCCAGCCGCCTTTTACGACACATGGTACAGTAGCAACCACAATGCATCTGTGTCAACTGAATTTGGTGGTACTGCTTATCAATTTACATCGAACAGGTTTAAAGATTCGCTTAAAACAATCGCATAGAATGAGACGGCTTGAATTAATGCACCATTTTGATGGATTGGTTACCGTCCTGGACTGTTTGCTTTCCATGCTTTTTTAACGTCGATACGCTAATGGAATGAATGCATTAGTGCTCGTACAAAATTTTTCCTGGAAATAAAATTGCTGAATTGGTTTGTATGGGCAATTTTGTTCGAAAAAGATAGATGGATCCATGTTCATACTAAAAGTTATATAACAGTAAGAGATAATAATGATTATACAAATCGATGACTACGTAACGCACATTCAACTTTTTGCTCATCATTAGTGGCCATAGAACGTCCACTGCTGGACATATGACTCCCCGAGAAAGGGGAATTTTTACCCATAATTGGGGGGGATTTTTGCCCGCACGCGCGTGGGCAATCGTAGAGTGTTACTTCGCATGGGAATGCTACTATCCATTCTCGCCTTGTTACATTTGAGTTATACAGTTTTGGATGAATATACCGCCATCTGTCGGTTTCGGTACCTTACTGACATTTTACTACACAGAAAGAGGTACTATTCTACTTAGCTGGTTTTCCGCTATATATATATATATATATATATGCTCGCTTTTCTTCTGGACTATATAACTGTATATATATACATATATATAATCCAGAAGGAGAAAAGCGAGAAAAACTGTGCTAAAATAAAATAAAAAAAGTACACACACAAAGAGCACTTCTCATAAACAAGATATTGTGAAAAACAAAAAGCTTACTATAAACAGTATGCGAAAACAACGTACCCCTATTCTCCAAGACCATGTAGAATCTATACGAAAGCGTATATATTTAAAATTCAAAACAAAGCCGTGATCTAAAAATTGCCGGCAATCGCACATGATCTCATTCATTACAGTGGCACGCATTACTTGACTGCAGGACCGACAGACGACGGCGCCTGATTTATAGGGCCACCTCCTGCCCTTAACGACACGGTGTGATGTACGACATTTTTGTGGAGACTCAAGCGATGGGTGGACGCGAGAGGATACAGCGAGATACTATGAAAAAGGCCATAACTGAAGATCTAGTGAATTTGTATTCAAGAGAGCCTTCCATTCTCTTTAGTTCTAATGTCTTTGCTTAAATTATCTCCTCTTATTTCTCTCACCTATATCATTATTACAGTCATTGGAACAGTGATATAGGTAGTTAAAAGCCTATATCAACAAAAGGAAACTTGAACTAAAATACATTTTGATGCTTAAGTACCTAAACTATATGTATTATATATTAGTTTTGTTTGTATATATTTATGTATACCGCTTTGGTTCCTTTTCTGCTTTGCCCGATGGATAACAGGTAGATAATGACATACCATCAATTTATAATAATTAGTTCCCACAACATCTCATATATTGGCCTGACTCCGTGGTAAGTCGCTTAGAGCTATAAAAATAAAATGTCATGTTGTTTGTTCCGGATAAACTTCTAAACTACTGAACCGATGTTAATATTTTTTTGCATACTGTGTACAGTTTGATCTTACTTCAGTTCAGTTTCAGTTTCAGTACTTGGTTAAAACAGGACGTCTGTCAAGTTAGCTATTTTATATATAAAGGCTAAAAAATTCTTAAAATGCATTTGTCAGATTCTAAATCAATACAAATATGTTCGAAAATATGTATTGTGTAATGTATCGTTAGGTTGTTGGCCTTTTGGATCAAAAGTATAATAGCATTGCGATTAAATTTAAAAGATGGCATTTTATATTGTTGCCGTGAGGTACCGGCAGAGTAGACTAGTACGTCCCCCTATACCAGTTGTCGCAAGAGGCGACTAAGGTACCGACAGATCGCGGTATATCCATTTGAAAATGCAGCCCAAATGCACAGGGCGTGGTTGGGCAGCAGCATCGTCGCGATAGCTACGCTCTACGATTGCCAACACGTTTGCCCAGTGCAATATTTATGGGCAAAATTCCCCCTTCCTTAGGGGGGCCTACGTCTAGCTGTGGACTTCTAATGGCTGTTATGATGATGATGAAGATTTATATTGAATGCAAAATTGATTTAGAAATTGCTTGTGAACTTCATATTAAATAATAACAATAGATTCTTCTTTGTAGACCAAACGAAAATCTTCATTGTATGGAAAGCAGATCAACAACAAATGCGTCACAACCACCCAGCCCACCATAATTAACACATTTGTATCTAAATCATAATCGATTACCGACTTCTTCTGAGAGCGAGGAGAAATTATTTTTTGACGTGACAACGTCTTATAAATTGGTTTGCCGGGTGACACTTCAAGAAACTGCGTTACGCTCCGCTCACGTTATGCGCTCACAATGAGAGCGAGTGAGAGGCGCGCGTCCCTCTCACTCGCTCTCATTGTGACGTGTGTTACGCAAATGTATTGCAAGTTATTGTATGTATATTTGTATATAAATACGTATGTATGTGTAAAGGTAAAAATAAAATTTTGTTAATATGAAATTCAGTGCGAGATTCTTTGTATAAATTAATGTTTTAAATATAATTCTTTGTATAAATAAATGTTTCAAATTGTTTCTATTATTTCATTCTTATTCCTACTATACGAATGAATATTCACATTAAAATTATTTTACCACTCAAAGTCGTTGTCACGTAAAACTTTCGCCCGTATACCGACTTTACAGGCAACCAATTTTTTGTGATAAGATCATTCATAGTACTGTATGATTATTGTTTTTGTGTTTGGTGTACAATAAACAATCTAATGTTATTATTTAATATAATGCCCATAAGCATTAGCACCATTGCCCATTAGCACCTTCGCGAATGGAAATTTGAACATTCAAAATTAAAATTTCAAAATTGTGCAAGTAGTAATAATATACGCCACACATTCATTACATCTGTCACTCTTACGAACTGTCGTGATATGATAGCGTCTATGCAATAAGAACTTCAAGCGATCTATCACCGAGTTGGGAATTTAAACGGAACTATATACATAAACCACGTTTTATTTAGTTAGTTTTTATTAAAATAGTAAGCCATTGGAAATCCACTGGATATAAGCCTCTCCAAGAAAGGAGGTTTTTTGCCCATAATTGCTGCGCTGGGCAAGTGTGCCGGCAATTGCAGAGCGCAGCTTTCACGACGGGAATGCTGCTGCCCATCTCCGCTCTGAGCATTAACGCTGCTCTGTTTCGGATGGACAAACCGCCATCTGTCGCTTCCGGTAGCATAGCCGCCTCTTACGACTGCTCCAGCAGTGGACGGTACTATTCTACTCTGCCAGTACCTCACGGCAAAGGAAATATTATATACTTCAAATATGTTCTTGCTACCAAAAATCAGACAAACCAGAAACAAACGAACTCCTTTGACTTAGACCTTGCCTTACCACGACGAACAGCGACTGTCAAGAACAAAGAGAATTATTCGAAGATGAAGTCAACCGCGTTATTGTGGCAACGCGAGACGTGTCTGATAAATGCTCAGTGCAATTTACATTGCTTTTTTGGTCACCTATCTCATGGTTATTTATGTGTGAATGTGTATGTCTTTGCGTCTATTCTGTTTTGTTCAAGCTGTTAAGCCGAAGTAGTATGAGGTAGCGATCTATAAAATAATGCACATTAGTGTCTATTCTTACACGGTAAGCAACATGCAAAAGAGATTGAGCAATAAGCTTTATATAATATGGAATTAAATTTTTAACATATAGAAAGATACATTAAAAAAATTATTAAATAGGTGTCCATTTTTTTGTGGTTTTGACTCTATTGCTTTTATAGATGTTAGATATATGTATGCACAAAACGACAAATATTAGTACATTAGAATAAAATTTATAATTTGTCAAAAAAAGACTCAAGTAGCATGAAGGCTATTTATTTTAACTATTATGTATGTATTATGACATAATCATCGTTATATCATATCTGCCATTGTAAGTCCATTGCTGGGCATAAGCCTCCCCCAAAAAGTTTATTTACCAATAATTGCCTCGCTGGGCAAGCGTGTTGGTACTTACAGAGCGTTGCTTTTACGACAAAAATTCCCAAATGCCTATTCCCGATCTGTGCATTTGAGCTATACTGTTTCAGATAGATTTATTTCGTATTCATGTTAATGTAGAAGACGTTACAGTCCCAGGGATAACTTATGTCAACTTGCGGGCTGTCTACGACTGCTATGATGATAGTGTAAATTATTTTATAAGTGATATTCTCAAGTACCTTTTCCACAGAGTTTACTTTCTTATTTTATGTAATCTGTAACTTAAACATCACTGTTATCCAATGATCTAAAATCCTTAAAATATAAGTAAATGTTCTGATAAATCAAGTGACTATGTAAAAGGTAGATAATGGTTGGCAAATTTTCCGATTAATTAATTTACAAGGAGCCCCCAAGTTCGCCCGGACTCATAAATATTAAGAACTATAAAAGCCTCGACCTTGGAAAATTATTTCAATAAAATTGTACCTTCCTCTTTTCATAGGGAGGCTCTTTAAATTTTGAATAACCTGATTTAAAATGGCTAATGAATCAACCAGTCCTTTCTTCCTTAGGCTCCGGTATCCGTCCGTCTATCATTGAAAGAGAAGAGGGGGGGATTGGGAATTGTATATTAAAATTATATGATTAAATACACATGAATACAATAATATAAGACACAATCTAAATATATGATAGCGGAGAGTAATTTTAATTTTAATAATTTTTCCAAGTGTTTTCTTTAAGGCTGTACAAATATTGTTGTTTTCACACAAAAACAAATTTTAACGTCTTCTTATTACTTCTATTGTTTTGCAGTAAATTTTGTTATATTATATTCTGCTTTAGTGAAATAAATAGAACTACGTTTTTTGAAATAACAAACTTCACGACTCAATTTGCAAATAAGCTCAATTTGCAAGTAAAATACAATTTTAATACAACTTAACAAATTTAATATAATTTCGTTAATCTAATTAATTCACATTTTGCTCATACCCACATATGAGTAATATACCTAAAGGTAGACAGGTAGACCTACATTCATGTTCTTTTTTCATTCACTTTCATATTCTCCGAGACGGTATTATTCGATTACGAATTTAGAACTGCTCTTTAATGTTTTAATGGATAAAAAGAGGACAAAGGTCTCGCAAACAAGGTCACTTTACGGTTATTTACAAGTATATAATCTAAAATACTTAGATCAATATATCTTAGTTACATCTAACCTCAGTAGAACGGTGTAATCATTGTTTTTGTTATTGCTGGATTAAAGGATAGTTATATGACAAACGCCAAACAAGTATACGCGTCACCTCAACTAATAGACGATCATATTATCACAAGGATATCAGGATATCGCGCGTCGCCAATCTTAAATGACTTGAATATAATTATAACATTGACCTGATTCCGATATAAGTCGCTTAAAGCACTTGTGTTGCGGACATCAGACAACATCAACACAAATATAATACTTAAATACTAGGCCTTTCAAGAGTAAATAATAATATATACAAGACTTAATGACAACGAAAAAACATATTTTAGTATAATATTTTCAACGCTTTTTTATATTATCAAGACTAATCTATTTATAACCACATCATTAGCATTTACGACAATTAAAACAGTACTCAGGCTAATTTCAGCTTGAGTGTTTCGCTGCATTTGTCCTGCGGTACCGCATTTTAGCCTCTTTTAGTCACTATATCTGGACCGTTGGCTGATAATTACGCGGTTTATGCGGTGGATACAGCTTGGCTGAGGTTTCGTTAGTGTAGACGAGTTAGAGACTTTGTATTTTGGGTATATGTTATTTTTAGTTTGTAATTCTTTTGTAAATAAGTTACTATATTACAGTGATGTAAAACAATATTATTTAAGACTAATAAAGCCAATCTGGAAATCATCATGATCATTTTTACAGCCATTAGAAGTCCACTGCTGTAATGTATGATTTAGGCCTCCAAGAGGGGGAACTTTGCTATAATTGCCACTGGGCAAGCGTGTTGGTAATCGCTGAGTGCAGCTTTCGCGACGGGAATGCTGCTACCCATCCCCATCCTGTATATTTGAGCTGCACTATCTCGGATGGATATACCGCCATCTGTCGGTTCAGGTACCTTAATTGCCTTTAACGACACCTGGTACAGAGAGAGGTACTATTTTACTCTGCCGGTACCATATGGCAAAAAAGGGTTCAGCAGCTTCGACAGATGTCAGTGCGTCATGCTTGTCTGATTTGGTAAAGCATTAAGATGGATCTTCTCTGATGAGGACCAACGGTACTTTAAATCTGAAATACTCTTTGTCAATTATTTAAAATGGTGAAAAACAAGCCTACCGTTCACGTAATGGTTGGAGTC
Organism: Heortia vitessoides; assembly: GCA_020976665.1. Lineage (NCBI taxonomy): Eukaryota > Metazoa > Arthropoda > Insecta > Lepidoptera > Crambidae > Heortia > Heortia vitessoides. The sequence goes on from JACJUM010002496.1 coordinate 3,166,874, forward strand.
GTTCGTGTTATTATTATTATTATTTTTTATTTATTTAACTTTATTGCACAAAATGTTACAAAATGTACAAATAATGCCAGATGGCATTATCTCCCAGTCAACCATTACACAAAACAGAAAATAAAATATATACATAGTGGTGCAGGCAATATATATACAAAATAGATAAACGTGGCATACATATTTGTATAAATAAACGCAATAAATGCATATGATATGAAATATATATATATATATAAAATAAGGGTTATAAAGTTAAATTTGTTTGGGGATTGCTTAATATTCAACGGAAGCTCGTTCCAGAGTCGTATAGCTGTCACTGTAAAAGTGTTTGTCAAAAAACTAGAGTGATGAGAAGGAGTTAAGAGCGAGAGAGTATTAGAAGAACGGAGATTACGTTCGTGAGAGGAAGATGTTATCACAAAGTTATGTCTAGTGCATCGTCAACCTTAAGAGATGATATTCTGTTTATTAGAGAAAGCTAACCCAGTAGGTGTGTATAAACATTCACTAAAACTTTTAAATGACAGGCTCGATGGCGCAAATGGTAGCGATCCTATCTTTTGCTCCTAAAGTCGTCGGTTCGATGCCTACCTGGAACAAATATTTATATGATATTCTTTATGTTAGTTCTGTATCTGTTATATATATTTATTAACGTATTATATTTGTAATTTATTAGTTGTTTGATGTCCGTAACACAAGTGCTTTAAGCGACTTACCACGGAATCGGGTCAATGTATGATATGTTGTGGAAATTATTTTAAAATAAAATGAGAGCGAGTTAGCTCATTCAAATTTGTTATGTTAGTAGTTTACCTAAGATTAAAAGACTTCTGTAACTATACCTACCTATTTTTAACGCTAAGACTGTACGTATTACCGTGAGCTAACGGCAGTATAAAACAGTACAACAAAGGGCCATTGAGTACAAAAGGAGGCCCTTTTATAGTGTCTTAAGAGGCGACACGACTGAGGTATATTAAACTGAAATAGCACAGATAAGATGCAACGGGGTGTAGATGGCTAGCAACATTCCCGACACGAAACTATTCGATTGCAACCACGCTTACGCAACGCGGCAATTATGGGCTATATATCCCTCGGATTGAGGAGATATTTGTTCAGAATTTTATATGGTTGCTATGATGATAAACTATAATCATATTTATACGATGCACATGCTATGACGAGTCAGATCTCGCAATCGCTCGTCTACCACGGCTAAGAGTCAGTATAAAAATTAAACTGTCTTCCACAAGACAAATGACGTCGCGACGTCTGAACACCATTCATCATAATTAGCGACACTAACAGTAGCCGCATTTTACTGTATACAAGAAAAATTGTGTGGAATCATTTTGAAATTCATTGTTATTCAGACACGAGTAAACACAAAATAATCACTAAAAAAATCCGTTTGGATTAGAAATGACGTCACGTAAATTGAACGTAGGTCGTAATATTTAGTGGCGTTAGTAAATATTAGGCAGTCACTGTAAATATTTTTCGGGAATAACTAGTTTAAAAACTGACAAGTGCTAGAAAATTTTGTCTCCTAGAATTGTTACATGTGGAATAACCCAAAATGATGCAGAGAAAAGTAAAAGTAAATGTAGTAAAACATATTCAGAAGGTTACTTAATAGTAAATAAATAAATTTAATGTAGAACAAAAAGTTATTGATTTGAGGCAAAATTTTGAATAAAAAACGAAAAATAAATGTTACATAAAATTCTAATTCAGTTATGGAATAGTAATTAATAAATGTATAGTAGTTACTTATCTATGTATAAAAAACGCTTCAGCAAGAAGTTTACTTTCTCATTATATCTGCAACCAAGCAGAATTGCTAAATTAAATACTTCGACAAAAACATTACATTACTCAGTATCTAGATATCATATCCTTTAGTTTGAAGATACGGTATATAATGAATGACAAATACTTTGTTTGTCTAAATTCTAAAGTTTTACTATATTATAACGTTATCATTGAGTTTTTTTGTCTTGCCTATTAGTATAAAATAAAGAAATAATAATGCATTAATACTCACAAAGATAATAAATATTATGATTCACAGTTAACCAATAAATAACAAACAGCTAATTTACTGACGCACTCTTGAGAACGCAATTTATTACGTTGATGATAATTATCGTCGGTTTTTTATGTAGAATGCTAGAAATAAAATACCCCCTCAACACCAGGTGTTGTAAGATACTGAGAAGTAGGAGAAGCTTATAACATTGTATATTCATTCGAAACAGAGTAAGACGAATGTAGAAATAGATGTAGGGATAGGGGAAAGTTGGGCAGCGGTATTCTTGTTGTGAAGCTACTCTATACCATTCCCTTCACGTCTGAGTAGAGAGACAATAATGTGCCGAAACCTTCCCTTCTTGGGCAAGTATAAGTCCCATAGTGAAAGCCCAGTTCTCCTACGTTTTATTTATTGATGAAAAACCATTTAAGTATATTAAAATTAATATTTATATATTTTAAATAAATTCTGATCTAAGCTTAATAGTCCGAATCCACCAGAACTTTTAACTCAGGATAGCTTCTTGAAAGATAGTAAAATTACTGGTGTATTTACATTGAAAATCAGGCCTGATAAAATTGTAATAAACAGTCGAATAAAAAATACATATACAACTTCGATTTAATTTTGTATTAAAAAAATGTATGCAAATAGTTGTCGCTACATAAATCGATTTTTAGTAGCGTGCCAAGAAGGTCTTAAACCTTCTTGGCACGCTCCTAAAGGTTTACTCAAGGTTTACTTTTTTTTAAAGGTGTGCAAAAACATCTTGCACACCTTTTGTGTACTTTTTACTGTCTAGCTGCATAAAGTGTAAAATTATATGCTGCATTATACCTAAACTCTCATTTTTACGCCTTGGAGTAAGTAGATCAGAAATTTACATTTGCTTCGACCTAGATATTCCTTCGCTTCTTCCGTATTTATTTATCTTTTAATCCACGAGTGCCTATACCTATAAATCACTTTATTGTCCTACTTTCATTCATCGGTTTTATATGACCAAACCGCTATTCCTCTTTCAACTCTACCGCAAATGTCACTTTCAACCGTGTTTAATAGCTACTTTAAGGACAATATCGAATCCTACAAAAAGCGGACAAGCGTAAACCTTTTAAAACAACCCAAAATCCACTCAACATTGATGATGGCCTTCTGCCTTCATTTCCGTTGCGAAACAAAATGACACTCACTGCTCAACTGTCAAAATATTAACAGTTAAAAATGAGCTGCGGACTGCTTTACCGATCCGTGGCTAATTACCTCGGGGCTATTAATCTTGTGAATTTGCTGTTGCCTGCACAAACTGTCATTGCGCAGTGAGCTCTGGTTGACAAGGCTTAATTGCGGATAAGCGTTTACTGATTTGTACTCCTCAACATTGTTGTTTTCGCCGTCAGAGGGCGTTTTGAAAAAATTAGCACGTGCAATTATTTGGTTATTATTTGTGATCTGAACTTTTAGTTTATTTGTTGGTATTGGTTTATTTCACTGACACCTTAGCATGCTATTTTGCATGCATATATTTTAAAAATAATTGAGAAGCATAAGTAAGTATTGTATTTTTGTACGTTTATATAAACGTCGACAACATACGTACTATTTGATTCATTTTTTCTTCGTTATTAGTAAATGAAATTGTCAGTAAGTAACATAGGTTTTATTTTATCCTCGTATTTTTACAGATATGAGAACTGCGCAGAAAAAGCCGTGGGACGTTAGTAGATTTTTTATTTTTTATAATGGTATAGCTTGAGTTAGAATTGTAAGAGGATTTTTTTTGCCTACTCCATTAATGCTGGAATAGAAAAATATGTAAACAGAACAGATGGCAAACTAAAGTTTCTTTAACTTTGTTTCAGAAATCGTTTTGTTAATATGTTTTTACTGTTACAGATAATTTGTAGTTTATAGATTAATATTTTTGTTTTAATTGAGTACACAAGTTCTAGATCTAATGTACATATCTAATCAGAAATATTGAAGTTATCATAGCATAGTTTCAACTAAAATCCTCTTAACAGATAATTTACTATTATCATAATTGATTAGCAAGTATTCAAGATAAATTGTATTTATCACTGAATAAAATTAAAGGAACATCAACTATATTATATGGTAATAAGAAAAACACGTAGCAAATAAAAACGATAAAAATATATGATAAAGCAAAATAAATCCGAATGTCTTTTCCAGTATAATTAGTGTTAGTTTTAAGAGAAACATAAAAAGGAGTATCTTTCCCAGTATAATTATTATTAGTTTTCTACGAAATATAAAAAGGAATATCTTTCCCAGTATAATTTGTGTTAGTTTTAAGAGAAATATACAAAAATGTTACTAAAATTATTAACACTAAGTGTGTTGTTCGTGATCGGAACTTCTGAGAAAGTTCGCTATGACAATTACGCCTTGTACAAAGTGCACGCTCAAAATAACGAAGATGTGAAGTTCCTGAGAGATCTGCAAGAGAAGGATGATAAGTTAGACTTCTGGAAGCCTGCCTCGTATGCCGGAGACTATGCTAGTGTGGTGGCGCCACCCGAAAAGAGGAAGGATTTTGAGCATAAATTGTCGAAACGCAGTATCCTGTCGAATTTGATGTTGGCTAATATTCAACAGTAAGTATCGTATTATACCTACAAAACATCAGCTAATTTTAAATCTCCCTACGCAAATGTACGGCCTTGCAGGAATGGGCTGATCAGTCCAAGAATTGTACACATCCGCCCATTGGAGCATGAAGTGATCTAATCAGGGCGAGTGATTCAAAATTGAAACTGTATTTTTTATTTATAGTAAACTTGACAGGCAGAAAGCAGCCCTGGCAATAGCCAGGGCTGCTTTCAATTTCAAAAGATCCAAGAACCAATATTTTTGGGAGCTCCCGATGATATTGGTTCTTGTTTTTATTTATACAAACAAAGATAACATTGAAAATTTCAAAAATTTAATAAACGATAAAAGAATTCCTAATTGTACATAAACACTTTTATATATTTTATAATTTTCAATTGAATTACATATAATCGATGGTTTTAGCTATGCATACACAAAATGTCGTAATGCTGTCGATTTTTAAATCGTAAATACAGAATTGTGGAATTATCATCAAGTATGTAATCCTAACCTGTACAAGGTTTGGATTACCACAGAATAACAAAAAATGCTTTCGAGTCTTTACCAAATCTATACTAATATTATGAAGCTGAAGAGTTTGTTTGTTTGTTTAAATACGCTAATCTCAGGAACCGCTGGTCCGAATTGATTTTTTTTGTAATGAAAATTATTCTAGTGTAGTCCATTAACCGAGAAAGGCTACTGTACCTCCAAAGGTACTATTTCACGCGGAAATAGTCGTAGGCACTGGTATTTAAGTTACTGTATTCGTAAAGTACAGTGAAATATTGAAAACTTATGAATCAAGTCATATTTATCATTTAATTTCTTCCTATTATTTTGTACAATATTCAACAAAAGAACAGTATTTATCTGAACATCATGTTAGAAAATATCCAGAAAATTTAAAAATGAATACAAAAATTTGTCTGCTTTGGACGTACTTCTACCACCAAACAGCAATGTTAGCATTTCTGTGTTCCGGACCAAAGGGTGATAGAGGCAGTGAATTTACTGGGAAAAGTGGCATACTATCCTTAAGTCACATGGTTGGCAACGCGTTCGTGATATTTTTATGATATTATGAGCGTCTATAGGCTGCAGTGATTATTCCGTGGACTGTACGCTTATTTGTCGACCTGGTCTAATTTAAAAAGAAAGTAATTAACACAGAGAAAAATTCTTAACTTTTTAATGATTTCAGAGCATTCGATACTCAGGTATACAGAAGAAGAAGACGAGACACAGGCAAAGAGTTATATTGGACTAACTACCAAACTATCGACGAAATATACGAGTGGTTCGAATACTTGGCCGAAACACACAGTGATATAGTCTCATTGGTAACAATTGGCCAGACTTATGAAGGTGAGAACCTTATTTCTGATCGAATTAAATTGTTTTTATTTACTAATTAAATTAATTTCTGTTTTCAAAGGTGTAGGCGTGATTATTTCTTCTCTGTGGCCTTAATTGCTATTCTGTTTGCTTTGTGATAAGATGTGGCGAGTAATCGTGACTGTAAAATGTTGATAATAACTACATATGATTAATACAAACGGATGTTTCATTTTTAACATTCTATATCAAATTTATAGTTTTGATAATTTTACAACAGTTATTTTATGAGTTACAAAGATCCTATGACTGAATTGTTAATGGCTAACTTCTTTAAATAGGGTGGCAATTATGGGCAATAAAATCTCCTTTCTTGGAGAGGCGTAGTGGGAGTGGTGGACTTAAAATGACTGACTTAGAAGTACTGGTATGATGATGATGATTTAAAACTAATGATTTTGAAATGACGTAAAAAATGTCAAACGTGATAAAATGAAAATCACCGTTATTCAGAGATTCCATTTATTGTAGAAATTATTAGCTTAAAAACATACATCATCATGTCAGATACGTATGAGTCATATATAATTCCGAAAATGAAAACAATGACCGATACTATAAAAACCCAGACCAACATAATAATCTTAGTCCGTGAATTGAAGTCGCGACCCTTACATCTTAACCGTCTTTTATACCTGATGAACTGCAGTATTAAACCAATTGATTATTACTGAAATTAATTTAACATCAACAGGAAGAAACATAACAGGAATCAAAATATCCAGGGGAACAAGCCGACGTAACTTCGTGCTGGAAGGTGGTCAAATTGGAGCCGACTGGTTATCGCCAACCGTCCTCACTTATATCGTCTCCCAGCTGTTGACAAGCACTGATCCCGAAGCAGTAGCTGCTTCTAGGGACTTCATATGGCATATCTTCCCTATTGTTAACCCTGACGGTCACCAGTTCACACAGGATGCGGTAAGTCTGCGAGATTATTTTATGACATATCCATTCTGATTACTTGGACTGACTATAACAAAATGGATAGAAGGAAAGATAAGAAAATACTCCCAAAAATGCGGCAGAAAAAAACAAAAATTGGATTAATTTAAAAAAATTAAATAAACTTAATTAAAATAAAGGTTAATAGGATAAAAAAATATGTCTGAAAGCTGAGTGACTATGAACGTACGATAGCTATAGATGCGAGTATTCGTACAATTCACACAACATCTCATACATTGACATGACTCTGAGATAAGTCGCTTAAAGCACGATACCAGCGCCACTAGAATCAGGATTCATAAATATGCTACTTAAACAAGATATGCCATAGTCGGAAACAGAAAAAACACTGATATTGCTTGTTATAAATGTTTGCCTTGAGTGGAGATCTAACTTACGACGCGCAGGAGGTGATGATTATATCGAGTACGCCATGGGATCGTTATTATATGGTCATTCAAAATATAAAAAAGCAGAGATATACGCATCAAGATAGATATGTATGATGAAGATATGATGATATAAGGCCCTAAAAACATCAAAGACAAAAAAGAAATCTAAGGTTACAAATTAGTTCATGGACTTAATTTGTTCTTTGGACCTCATGAACGTGAAATAGATTTCTTATAACTCTTAGATAGTTTTGCATTAATTCAAAAAAATATAACATCAATCAATATAAAAAACACTGCCTTAAAATGGTAATCAATTATTTTACTTCTGTACTGATACGATTATAACAGGACACGGGAATAACGAATGAAATGTAGGAGAATAAAGTATTCGAGGCAGTTGTTAAGCTTTTATTTTCTAGTATATAAATATTTTTTAATCCCTACTAATGCGAAAGTAACTCTGTCTGTTACGCTTTCCAGCTTAAACCTCTAAACCGATTTTGATGAAGTACAAGCACAGACAATCTTTAGACCCTGAGAAAGGACATAGGTTTTTTTTTATTCCAAAAAAGGGTTGTGAGGGGTTGAAGAGGGGGATGAAAAGTTGTATGGAAGTATCGCTATTTTTGGAGCTAGAAACTTGAAACTTATTTTTCAAGCAATTGATTCGATATAAGTAAACATGACATTCAAAGTTTATATAAGTTAAGGTAAAGAGGGACGCGGACGAAGTCGCGAGCACAGCTAGTTTTATATAAAATGTAATTTTGTAATAACACAGTTTGTTAATTACTTTTCAGGTAAGACTATGGCCTAAAAACCGTAACCCAATCACTTCTTCAGCAATTGGAGTTGATTTAACTAGAAATTGGAATTCCCAATGGGGTGGTAAGATTTTACATTACGTCAATTATTAGTTAAATGTTATAAAATAATCCAAAGATATTTAAAACATAAACCCAAGACGATGAGTAGCGCCTCGAGAAGTTTTGACCTTAATCGAGTCGGGGATGGTGCCACCCATCCTCGCCCTCTGCATTTGAGTTACACTGTTTCGGATGGATATACCGCCATCTATCGGTTGTGGTACCTTAGTCGCCTCTTACGACATCTGATGATAAAGAAGGTACTATCCTTCAAATATTTCAGTATCTGGTGGTAGCGTGACGCCATCAGCTGTCAACTACATAGGCCGAGGTCCATTCTCTGAGGTAGAGACGAGGTCGCTATCGCAATACATTGGAACTATTGGGTCAACTACTACGGGCTTCCTATCATTCCGAAGCTTCGGTCAAAGACTGCTGATACCCTTCGCGCACACCAGTAGCCATCTGTACAATTATGATGAGATGGTAAGAATTATAAAGGTCATAATTCAAAAGAAATAATAAGGATTATATTTACTAGAAAAAAAAATAACTTGTCACAGGTTTCAGGCGAGACTTGAGTCTGCATCTTTTTTTTTAAATTTTAGCAGACACCTGACACCTGTGACAATTTGAATTTTTTGTAGTAAATATGATTTTAAATATACTTTAATATTTTCTGTGCATATAACCTCTAATGTCAGTATATTTTTTAAAGAACACAAGAGCCCTATTATTGTCTTTTACTGCCTGATTCCTGATTATGGTCTAATCTCATAGTTTTGTTTCCATCATTGTTCTTAGAACTTTTACCTAGATATACACTTTTGTCTGTATTCAGGTCACCATCGGGAGAAGGGCAATGGGATCGCTGGCTGTGAAATATGGAACCCAGTATTTGGTCGGTACATCAAGAGAGGTTCACGGTAAGATAATTAATTACTGATACTAATTATAACTACTCTTCTATTATTAAATTTTTATTTAAATTAGAATATTATCTTATAAAAATATTTCACATATTATTTGTAACAGCTTACTGTTTTTACTGGTACCGAAAAGATTATGTTTGGCATTTTTAAAAAACTTTAGTAGTAATTTTTAAATATCATTAAGATAATTTATGCAATTTCAAATGCAATTATCTTATACAAATGTGTCCATAAGAGAAATAAAATTTTTGACCATTAAGTGATCCATGACATTTTTCTCTTTCTAGATGGCGCCACTGGCACAATAGCTGATTGGGTGAAATTCCGCTTTAACCCACCAATTGTGGCTACTTACCACCTCCGTGACAACGGAAACTGGGGCTACACTCTTCCTGTAAATCAGATTCAGCCAACATGTGAAGAGACTTTCGATTCGCTTATGGCAATCTTAAGGGAAGCTAGGCTTATTAATGTGCTCTAAGATTTTATTAAACATTTTTATTTATTAACAACAACTTATTTTTATTTATTTTATCATTTACCCTTTTAACATATTTAAGTATTTCTTTAACTATGCACTATATATCTACTGCAATTCCCTTAATATGCGTAACATTGTGAGCAATATTATAACCTGTGTTTCTGAACACAAGTTATAATATTGCTTACAATGTTAGGCTCTGGGTTTTCCCCACTTTCCACCATCTAGGCATACCTCTCTCGTTTCGCTTTAGTCCATTAATACATAAATGTTTATTCTTGGCTCTTTTATAATACCTCTTATTGGTTAAGGTATGTTCGTATAGGTCATCCCATTTTATCATATAGGATTTTATTACCTATATAACCTAGCGGAATTGATATAATTCAAAATACTCCGATACTATAATATACCATACCATTATAATCTATTTTACAGTTTTACGTGCACTTGCTTTTGCTGTAACAATGTATGTTAAATATTTTTAAATTATTAGCTTATGAAGTTACTTCCGTTCTTCTATTTCTTTATTAGTATAAATAATAAATAAGAATATTTTTCAAAGAGAATATTACAAAGAGGTTGTGGTAAGTAGAGTGCGATGCTCAAATCATTAATAGTCGAATTTCTCATAGAATATATCAAGCTGTTAACATTGCCCATAATTCAGTACAACAGCATTCTTCGCATCGCCGTTTTTCAAAATAATGCTTTAATGTCAGAACTCCACACAGCTGTAAATAAATCTATATTGACATTCGAGAATGCATAATAATAAATTCCAGTAGATAAATGATATTAACGACGCACCTATCAATAAAGACCGTGCCATAAAGATAAATAATATGGTGATGATAAATTTTATGACCCCCATTTACGGAGAGTTTTCGGGTCACATAATTCATGATATTGAAACAATGGATGAGGACATAAAATATATAGGCGTATTTAGTGTATCGATTTTAACAAGACAGTCAAAACTATCCTCGACGATAGCGGCAGGTTCCTTGTTTTATAAAATTATAATGTTTGTCAAAATCGTAAGGTTGTACTATCCGTCAAAAGATCATTATCACCATCATCACAGCAACCGTAAAACGTCCGCTTGTGAACACAAACAACACGCCTTTACAAAAAGAGGGAGTATTTGCCCATAATTGCCACGCTGGGCAAGCGTGGTGGCGATTGAAGAGCGCAGCTTTCGCGACAGTTGCTGCTGATCCCTACCCTATGCAATTACCCAAACTACCCTGCTTCGAATGTTTAAACCGCCATCTGTCGGTTCCGGTACCTCTGACTTTGAGTTAGAGAGTTGACTAAATTAATAGAACCGACAGATAACGGTATATCTAATCAAAAAGGTGTAGTTGGGTGGGAATGGGAATAAAACTACATTCTGCGCCATTTCTCCCTCCCCCCATTCTTTTGCCCAGCGGTAGATTTCCAATGGCTTATATGAAGATGATGATTCTATTATATAATAAATTCAAAGTGATTGCAAACTGTTATGTGTATATATGCGTATTAACAATTTGTGTTGTTTTGCAATACTATGCTTATCTTTATCAAATATAAAAACTTTATTAGACACCAATAATGGTTTACAACTACGATGAACAAATTCATGATGTGGCAGTCAATGTCTTTACTTTGTAGCTAGTTCTTCTAGTGTGATTACCAAAGTTTTAAAAATGCTCAAAATATTATTATTAGTAATAACTTTAACCATTAATTTCAGTTCAAGTGAGAAGTTCCGTTTTGATAATTACAGTTTATATAAAGTGTTGCCCAAAAATGAGTTTCAAATAAAACAACTGCAAGAACTACACGATAAAGACATTTTTGACTTCTGGACTGATCCAGGACCACATGCCGATATTGTATCTATATTATCTAGCCCTGAAAAAAAGAACGATCTAGAAAATTTTTTCAATGTTAACGGGATAAGCTTTGATATAACATTACCTAATATCCAAGAGTAAGTATTTTTTTAATTTTTTTTTTTAATGAAACTGCTGAAAGAAACTCATCAAAATCTACTGCTGTACATAGGCCTTCGTAAGAAAGGGGACAGGAAATCACAGATTGTATCAACACGACGGGAATGCTGCTATCCTTCACCCTATTTAATTTAAGTTACGCGTTTTAATTAGTTATACTGCCATCTATCTGTGGGTTTCAGTACCTCGGCCCGGTTAAGCTTGAGCTACCCCTCTTACGATTTGTAGTACAAGTAGTGTTAGGGTTCTATTGTGTCAATCCCTATAGAAAGAAATTGTTTTATTAAATCAAATAAAAACACTTTACTCTTTTTATTACTGTTTAAATGTAAATATATTTTTACTAGTTTGTAAATTGATAACCAAAATAACTGTAAAAAAAATGTCACCTTACAGAGTAATAGATAAAGAGGCTATAAGTAATTATACAAGGAGTAATACAAAAAGTATGAGATGGGACGCTTATTATACTTTAGATGACATTAACTCCTGGATTGATGATTTAGTCATTACTTACCCTTCAGTGGCCAGCGTTATTATTGGAGGTATTTCTTATGAAGGTCGACAAATTAAAGGATTGAAAATCTCTCACGGCACTGGAAGAAAAGCGATATTTATTGAAGGTGGGATACATTCCCGGGAATGGATTTCACCAGCAGTCATTAATTACATCACTAATGAGCTGTTGACGAGTGATGACGAGGAGACAAAGGCTGCAGCCAATGATTTTGACTGGTACATATTTCCTGTCACAAATCCTGATGGATACATTTGGACTCACACTGAGGTAATTATTTTGATTAAAAATAGTTTATTGATGAATGAAATAAAAAATGATATCAATGAAATCGAAAACACATAACATCAGAAGTATACAACGCCTGAATTTATAAAACATTGCTTAAAATATAATCATAGCCAATGCATGTGTATATATAATGAGTGAATAATTTTTTTAATATGAAAAATTTCTAGTATTTAAAATAATTGAAAAAATACATACATTACTGTTTGAGTGACATATTGACATCCTTGAACGAAAATAATACCAAATTTTTTTCACCACCAAATTGAACTTCAAGTAAATGACGAAAAAGTTTAAAAAAAATTAATTCATAATGATTAATTTTCAATCACAAGGTGACGATTAGTTACGGTTTTTACTGAAACTTTAAAATCGTTGCATTGTTCAAGATTTTTAAGTAAATATTTATCTACGTAATCAATAATAAATATTTAACTATATTTAGCTACGTAAGCTACTAAGTGCTGAAAGTCCTGCCCACTGCTAATGCAACTTGCTAATCCGATCGGCCATATTGGTAACTTTTGTTTTTTTTTTCATAATGACAACGAATGCATTTTATACCATCAGTTTTTAACTGGTGACTTATTCAAATGATTATAAACCTAAATGCATTAAAATTCACTTTAATTTAAATAGAAAAAATACACACTTACATTATTTTAACGATCATAGGTTTTGAATATTGCAAAATATTACAACCAATAATCTGTAAATATTTGAATAAATATATAAATCTGTAAATAAATAAATTATATTCCAATACGGCAAGTTCTCATTATTTTATTTATCAAGTCAATTCGATTATATTTCTTTCCACTCAATTTTTTCTCTTTATCATTTTGTTCACTCAATGAGCACTCGTTTACACCTTACGCTTTCAAGTCAATAATACTACAGATTTTTTTTATGTAATTACAGTTTCGTCTTTGGCGCAAAAACCGACAGCCATACGGTACGGAATTCGGCGTGGATTTAAACAGAAACTGGAATAGCAATTGGTTGGGTATGTCCACAGAAACATCATACACCAACAACAATATCACTAATAAACTTCAATATTAATAATGTGTAAAATATTTTCAATTACAGTTATAGGTGCCAGTATAGAACCTGCTTCCAATAACTATGCTGGCCCTGGACCTTTTTCGGAACCTGAAACTAGAACACTTGCCGAATACATTTCATCTCTTGGTGATAAAATTGATTTATATTTGTCTTTCCATTCATCTGGTCAAATCCTTCTGCTACCTTTCGGTAACACTACAGAACCATTAGCGAATTACTATGATGCGGTAAGTCATAATCCTCTCTCAGGACTATATTATGATATTTTTATTTGGTGTTAAAAAAGTATGACTTATCACGGAGTCAGTTCAATGTGTGAGATGTTCTATGAATCCCATATTAGTATTAATACAGATGGTTCAATACAGTCACTCATACATAAGATATTAATTTGTTCTGTCTATATTGTTACAGATCAAGATTGGCAGACGAGCAATGGGAGCCTTGTCAGTGAGATATGGAACTCCTTATACCTCAGGAAATATAGCTGAAGCTATATGTACGAAATGCTTCTAATATTAAAAAATACGTAGATTTATGCTGGAATCCCATGCGTTACATATATGTATATTTTTTATGTCAAGCTGATAGGAGGATCTGAATATTATTGCCTCTAACCATCTAAGAAAGAGTAAATCCTAATAGATCCGATTTGAGATAAAATACACAAGGATAGACTATTCGTTATGGCTAATTGGTTTCAATTAGCCGTTACTAAACTTACCAAAAATAACTGTTATCACAAGACGGGTTAATTTATGGTTCTTTCCCTCACGTATTCGATATAACAGTAATTCGTTGAAAATAAATTATATTTATATCAGTTTTGAATATATATATTTAACGACTCGTATCAAAGCAATGCCATAAATGATCTTGTTTGGTTCCAATTCCCGCAACAACACAAACATATAATATCTCTTAACCGTTATTTCTGTTGTCTATTCTAGTACAAAAAAAATTGGAAACTGATAAGTGTAATTCATATTCATAAGTACGAAAAACATTTTGCTTCTAGATCACGCCGCAGGAACTAGTGTAGACTGGGCTAAGGAACACCTGGACATTCCTCTAGTCTACTGCTATGAGCTAAGAGACCGTGGCACCTATGGGCACCTTCTACCCGCAGACCAGATCCTGCCAAGTGGAGAAGAAACCATGGATTCTGTGCTAGAAATTATTCATCAAGCTAGAAGACTCGGTTACATGAATAGTGCAAATATTTCCCAAGGGTCTTTGTGTTTGATAGTACTGGTCTTCGTCAGTTTATTTAATTTATTGGTGTATAAATAAAGATTTATTTTCTTTTATATTGTTGCAAATAAAATATTTAATTCAGACATATACCTATTTGGATATATTTTTTTATTATTATTTAAAAAGAAAATTCACACTACATCTCTTGACATTATACATTTACTTGACTGAAGCCTGAACTTGTGTGATTAATACCAGATAACAGAAAAATTACGAATATAGTACCTAAATACATGTAAATAGCACCCAGACACAAAACAAAAGTTTATTGGTCGGGTCTGAACCCACCACCTTTGACGTTCAAGATAGGATCACTACGTCGTGTATTTATTATGTCATCGCTAATATATATATAAGAAAATCTATTTAAATTGTTAATGAGGTAAAACTTAAATAGCTCTATACATGTTGGATCCATTACTTAGTGACAAAATATTTGTGCCTAACAGTATTTCCAGTGTTCTAGCTAAAACCCACAGGAATAAACTGCCAGGTCCTTGGTGAACGGTTGGATTTTATAAAAAACAGAGAATATAATAAAGCCTTTTGCATAGATATTATATACCATACGCACAATGAAAAAGGTTATCCTCAGAACGACATTGTAGTATAGTGTTCAAGCAGTTGATGGGTGGGGCAGCATGTTGTTGTC
The DNA here is from genome assembly GCA_020976665.1 of Heortia vitessoides. NCBI lineage: Eukaryota > Metazoa > Arthropoda > Insecta > Lepidoptera > Crambidae > Heortia > Heortia vitessoides. Next base: position 3,182,339 of record JACJUM010002496.1, read on the forward strand.
ATTCCTTTTATCGGATCTGTTAAGTTTATGAGATATCAATAATAGTTAATAACTATATAATATTGCTATCTGGAGATTGCAATATGACATTACATTATAAAAAGCGCTGTTTCTTGAAACCTAATAATATTTATATGTACAGTAAAATTCTAAGGTGAGAGCAAAATGTTAAACGACATAATTGCTGTTAGTTCTTTAGTTAGGTAGTTTATATTGGTTAATGCAAAGGTTCGTATTACATTATGTATAATACACTTCCAAAAGCAATAACTAAATAAGATTACTACATTAATTATATGATGATAATAAATATGATTTTTGGATTGACCATGTGCCAACCGCAGATTATTATGCATCAATTTTATCAAGTCCAGAAGAAAAAATTGAAAGGCGATTGAATTGCATTATATCGTATCATTAGAAAATATCTAAGAGTATGTATTTCTAATGAGTAATATTTGAAATGGATTCAGAATATTGGAACGTTTGGTTTGTTTTCAAATTTTAGTTTTATACCAAATAGTTGATAAATATACAAAAAATAATACATCAAGTATGAAAAAGGACGCTTACTATTTTTTTTTATTTTTTTTTTTTTAATAAATTCCCACAACATCTCATACATTGACCTGACTCCGTGGTAAATCGCTTAAAGCACTTGTGTTACGAATGCCAGACAACAGAGGAATCACAAATATACTACTTAAATACATATATTTTACACCCATACACAGAGCAAACACAAATATCATCATATAAATATTTGCTCTGGGTGGGAATCGAACCCACGACCCCTGGTGCACAAGACAGGATCACTACCATCTGCGCCATCGGGCCCGTCAACGCATAGATCATAGATTTAGCAGTGACTCATCCTAGCTAGTATTGTCATTGGAGGTATATCGTATGAAAAGCGTGTGAACCCGGTGAAATTAAAGGACTCAATATCTCGCATAGTTCAGGCAACAGGGCACAAAAGGTGGCTTTCATTCCCGAAAATGGATTTCGCTAGCGTTAATTACATTAATAGCAGAAGTGAATGATTTTGATTGGTACATCTTTCCTGTTACCAAACCTGATGGTAATGTTTGAACGCATACTTAAGGATAAAAACGGATGATCAGGATAGATTCTATAGAAATTATTCTCTAGGCTTATTAGTCATTAGTGGTAGTAGTAGTATCATTGTGGGTTATTCCTAGAAGATACACGGACTGTTTTGAAGCCGATTTTAAGGTGTACATTATTTTGACCAATCTCGTCGGGTTCAGCTAGCGTTTACAATATAAGTGCAAAAAAATGAGATTTTTTACAACATCACATGAGAAAAACATTAGTGTTTCTCTACCATATTACGCATATACCTTCCTCTTGATTTATCTACCTATTTAAAAAACCGCATATTGTATGAGTCGTTTAAAAGACACAGAAAAAGATAATACAGCGGGAAATAACTTAGTTTTAAGGTATGAAGTGATGACCAAGTCCAATGGCAAACTTAATAGCGTACGTACGTATCTTGTGCGCCTTGGGTCGTGGGTTCAATCCCTACCCAGGACAAACATTCATATAATGAATATTTGTGTTTGTTCTGTATTTGTGTATTATATTTGTGATTCCTCTATTTATCTTATGTCCGTATCCCAATTGCTTTAAGTGACTTTTATCGGTGGCAGGGGGCGGAGTAAGCTGGTTATTGATTCATTTATTTATGCCTCCATCAAATGAAAAAAAAACGTGAGTGGTATAATTTTGTGTTCATCTTTTATTTTTTGTTTTCATACAAGATTATATTTTTTTTGTTACGAAAATTCATTTTCTTTATCTTAAGTATTGAATACTAAAAAAGAGTTATCAAATAATAAGCTTTTAATTACTATTTGAATTTAGATCATTCCATTGACATGATCATTACATACATACTACACATGCAACATAATATTGTTTGCATGCAACATAAATTAATATACATACTTCGTATTATTTATTTACTTTTTTTAAGTGTATAAAATTTTCCTGCGACATGGATGTCGTTCCCTATATACTCGTTTTGTTTTCAGTTACAATTTTCAGTTTTAATTTCATATATATACTATATTTAAGGCAAATTTATTATATTACGACTATATTGTTGCTTTATTTAGTTATCTCAATTTAATATTCTTGCGCAAGTGACATAGTGCGTTCTTAATCTCATTAGAAATCATTGTGATTTACATTAATTTAAGTTAATAAATATACAAAAATAATTTAACTCTAAACATTTGAATTAGATTCCATGATGCTTTATATAAAGACAAACACCAGATATTGCTTATGTTAGTAAAACTGAAATTGTAATTAACAAAAATTGCTAATGTTCATTCAAATAAAGGTATTGCAATGAAATTATATCTGTTTCTTAACAATTGTTGTCTTTTTTAATCACTAGACACAGAATTAGCATTGTGAAAGTGGCCATATTGGAACTACGTCTCAATTTATATCGAACACAAATATATTTTACAAGCTACATATTTATCAAAACCATAAATTGCTTTATCAATACGGCTGTGTAAATCTTTAATTCAACTAACAATCTAAGAGTATTAATGGATGGTAACATAACACTACATTTAAATGTTTATATAGAGATTTAACTCTAGATTTTTTTCTTCATCTAATTCACTGGCATATTTAATTAAATTTCAGTCATCATATTGGTTTAGGCAGATATCGCAATAACTTATCATATAATCCCTCATCATTGATTTTATTGGAATTATCTTGGAAATATATAGTGGTTATTAATTTGTAAACTTAAGACGCTATCAGTTAACAGTCAACTACAAACTTTAGTATAGTTTTTTATTTAGTATAGTTGCGTCCTAGGCAGCAATAACAACCATGACTAAAATTAAAATATTTATTTTAACTTTAATATATATAACAAATGGTGTTGTGTGTGAAAAGTTTCGGTTCGACGATTATAGTTTATATAAAGTTTACATTAAGAACATAGATCAAATCAAGCTGCTACAAAACCTTCAATACAGTGATGCCAAATATGACTTTTGGAATGAACCAGTGCCAAATGCCGAATATGTCACAATTCTCTGTGGACCCGACGATAAAAATGAATTGGAAGAATTGTTTAATGAATATAATATGCAATTTGAAATAACAATGAGAAATATTCAAGAGTAAGTATAAAAAATAAAGTCTATTATTGGACATAGGCCTCCCCAAGATAGGAAGACTAGATGGGAGGATAAATACTTTCCATCCTCGCCCTGTAGTGTTAAAGCTGCGCTTCTTCGGATGGATATACCGCCATTTTTAGGTTCCGGTACCTTAGTTCTCTTACTTTTACTCTAAAGGCACCTGGTAAAAAGAAAGGTACTATTCTTCTCCACCTTTACCCCACTATAGATTAGTATATTAAAGTATTTTAGTTCACAGGTTCATTACTTATCATGAAATTAACTTTATGATGATGTCTGCCTTCTCGTGTAGCTGTAGGTTTATTGCCAGGTTTTAAGAGACTCAAATTATTATGGGTTCCATGACTGCAACCTTTCGTTTTTGAAAAATTGTTTAATTAAATTAATATGTATATTTGTGTATAAATCATGAGATGCTTTTTTTAATTAAATAATTATAAGTTGTGTTGTGCCGTGTTGTGAAGCCGTGAAGTAAGAAGGCGGACTAGAGTATTTCCTCCTGTACCAGGTGTAAAAGGCGACTAAAGTACTAGAACCGACAGATGGCGGTATATCCATCTGAAATAATGCAGTTCAAATGCACAGAATCCGTCGCGAATGCTGCGCTCTGCGATTGCATACACGCTTTTACGAGGTATATGTCCAGCAGTGGATTTTCAATGGCTGGTATGATGATCATGATGATGAAGAATTTGTAGCTCGATAATAAATGCATTTTTTGTAAAATGATAACCTAAAAGTATTTTTTACATCTGGAATAATGTTTCGCGGAGTAATGATTATTTTTGGTAAAAGTGCAAACAAACGTTAATGTGTGAAATATTTAAAACAAAATCAGGTATATATGATATATATATGAAGCTATATATAAAAAAATATTTTTTTATATATTCCAGATATATTGATAGAGAATCAGTAAGTAATTACACACGGAACAATTTGAAATCTATGAGTTGGACTGCTTATTATAACCTAGATGGTATTTATGGGTGGATCGATGATTTAGCAAGAACATATCCAAATATTGTGAGTGTTATAATAGGAGGGGAGTCTTACGAAGGTCGTCAAATTAAAGGTCTCAAAATATCCCACGGGAGTGGAAGGAAAGCAATTTTCTTGGAAGGTGGAATACATTCAAGAGAATGGATATCACCAGCTACAGTAAACTTTATTACTGATGAGCTGCTTACAAGTGACGATCAAGAAACGAGATCAGCTGCCTGGGATTATGATTGGTATATTTTTCCTATTACAAATCCTGATGGTTATGTCTGGACTCACGAACAGGTATTAAATATATATAAATAACATTTAAGTGTCTATAATTTAAAAGTGGCAGCTCTTACTAAATACTATTGCTTTGATTTATTTGATTTGGGCCTGATGGCGCAGATGGTAGTGATCCTGTCGGTGCGTTCGATATAGTGGTGTGTAGTCGTGGGTTCGATCCTCAACCAGGACAAATAATTATATGATGATATTCATTTGATAGATTTTCTGCCGCTTGGTGTTCAATATATGTATTTAAATAGTATTTTTGTTTCCTCTATTTTCTGATGGCTGTAACACAAGTGTTTTAAGCGACTCATCTCGGAGTCAAGCTATTGTATGAGATGTTGTGAGCATTATTATAGTTTAAAAAATGACAATATTAGTTATCGGAAAGAGCGGGACCGATTTTAAAGAGATTTTAACTAGCAGATAGCTTATGTTATAAAGAATAACTTAGGCTAAATTCTTCAGATTAATGAGAGTAAAACCGCGGATATAGTTAGTAAGTTATAGTTGATAAGTAATACCAAATTGCATAAACATACGGAGTGATTGATCTGTCTTAGTTACTCAAGATTCACTTAGCGAGTTACCGTATACTTACTATACTACCGACTGGCAGAGCCCCGCAGTTACAGTCGCGTTCAATTATAGAACCTGCATACTTTTTAACTTTGCACCCCCTTCTCCCCTTTTATGGGATGATTATCAATACATACAATTCACTCTCTTAGCGGGTAAATTTTGAAAAAAACATTTTTTTAGTGCTTTCCTGTGTTTTAGAAGGAAACTGTGTAAAATTTCAAATTTCTAACCCTTATTGTTTAAGCCCAGCGTTGATATGTTAGTTAGTCAGTCAGCTTCTCAGTTTATATATATACTTTAGTATAAGATTTTTTGCGACTAACAAACAAACTGGTTTATTTTGGCGTAAATCTTTAAATATATGTAATAGTAATAGAATATTCGTGAAAACTAACTAAGATTATAGACGTTGTTTTTGTTTGTATACTTATTTAAGTTCATAATGAAAAAAAATCGGACCCGAAATTGCAATACAAACTGTTCTATCTAAAGTTAGATTAAATTATATAAAGTAAGCAAAAATTAATTAAAATTAACAAGTTTCTTGTGTAGTACTCTTTAGGGGGTGTAATTTTGAGTAAAAAGTAGTACTGCCCTCATCTTCGTCCGTGTGGATAAATGACTTTAAGAATAAGCCTTTCTCGATAAATTGCCCAACGCTGAAAAGAATATGAAAATGTGACGCGTATTTCTTGAGATTATCGCGTTCAAACAAACAAAAAATCTGTTCAGCTTTTTGATATTAGTGTAGTTACTTTAATTGTGTTTTAAAAAAGTTTATTCTTCCTTTTTAGTTTCGAATGTGGCGCAAAAATAGACGCCCTATTGGATCATCCTTTGGCGTGGATCTAAATAGAAATTGGAATAGCAACTGGCTTGGTAAATATATCATTTTCAATATATAATCACTGTTGGACCTAGGACCTACCTTAAAAGGTAGAATTATGCCCCTAATTATGGTGGCAATCGCCGAGAATGCTGTTGTTGCTGGATATACCGCCACCTAACAGTTTCGGTACCTCAGGCACATCTTACGATATCTTTTATAGAGAAACGTATTATTCTACCATATCCCACGTCATAGATGCTGCTAAAATACTTAGTTTATCGTTAATCTAAAAATTATAAATTTCAAAGTTTGATTCACTAGTTTTGACGGTCATATTTATATTTTTAAACTGGTTGTAGCAATAAAAACAATCACACATATATATTTATAAATATATATAACTATAAAAACTCAGTAAATTAAGCTGATAATCTACTTTATACGACTATCCTGACTCTTTATCTTCCTGACCTTGATATTGATCAAACTTAAGCTTAAGCTGAAAATAGATTGGTAGATTTTGATTCTTTCTCTCTTCTCACTTTAGCCAGACATCGTTAATCTATATCCTATAATAGTAGAGGTAATCATAATTTTGCCAGTAATTGCCACATTGACAGGCGTGGTGGAAATTGCGATACTTAGCTTCATGACGGGAAAGCTACTGCCTCTTACTCGACACCTGCAACACGGGGAGGTACTATTCTACTTTCCGGTACCACACAGCATTAACAATACTATTTTCTATTTCCAGTTTTTGGCTCATCTATCAATCCAGCTTTAGACAATTATGCTGGTCCTGGTCCTTTCTCGGAACCGGAGACAAGGTCGTTGTCAGCATACATAAGAAGCATTGGCAGCCAAATCGATATGTACCTATCGTTTCATTCATTTAGTCAGTTGCTATTAATTCCATTTGGAAACACAACTGAGCCTGTAGCTAATTATCACGATACGGTGAGTATATTTTAATTTATATTATACTAGCGACCTGCCCCGGCTTCGCATGGACGCAATGCTGATGCTACATATCCTACAAAATCAACGCTTTACCACCTCATTTTAAATATCTTCGAAAATATTAATTCCAATTACATGGTGTAAAAGGCCGTAATGCATATAAAGTACTTAATTGGATAAGATGGATATGAGAAGAAGGTAAAAGATATCGGAGAAAATGGGTTACTCGCTAACTTCGTATATGTTACCAATGCACAGTTCACTAGGTTTTATATAAGTCAACAATTCATTTCTAAGTGACATGAGGTAGGTCTTCAACAAAAGTCATCAACATTGGTACTTTGTTATAACTTATTTCTACCGCCCAATAAATCCCATTACAGTGTTTCAGTTTGAAGGGTGAAAATAGACATTACAATGTGACATTATATCTTTAAGTTTCAAGGTTGGCAATACGCTAGTAATGCCATTGTGATAGGTGAATAACTAAAAATATGTTACTGTTCAAAATTAAAGTCACAGTATATACCATTTGATTAATACCATTTAATTAATACTGTTCGATACATGCAATAAAACTCGTGTGCCGTGTCCACGAAATATTGAGTATTAATAAAGGGTGAATGTTACAGCTCAATATAGGCAGACGTGCCATGGGTGCCCTATCGGTCAGGTACGGTACCCAGTACGTGACGGGAAACATTGCTGAAGCGATATGTGAGTTACTTTGAGTAATATATATATATATATATATATATTTGTAAATAGATTCAACCGAACTACGCATGGAATTTCGTATTGTTTGTAAAAATTGTGTGTAGCACGAAGCATGTCTAGTTTGCTATACACGTTTTTTTAATTGACATTTAGTACTTAAGTCACTTGGCCCGATGGCGCAGGTGGTAGTGATTTTCTTATGTTCCAGGGGTCGTGGGTTTGATTCGCTCCTAAGACAAATATGTACATGATGATATTTGTGTATGTCCTGTGTCTGGGCGTTAAAAAATATGTATTTAAGTATAAAAATATATATTTGTAATTTCTCTGTTGTCTGATGTCTGTAACATAAGTACTTTAAGCGACTTACCATGGAGTCAGGTCAATGTATGAGATAGTGTGTAAATAATAAAAATGATAATGAGAGAAAAGTTATATTAAGAAATTCTAATAAATAAGAAATTACAAAAATATAACCATTATCTCATGTATAACAACCAGACATAGAGTAAAGATAAGTATTTATTCTGAATGAAGATCGAGCCTGATCATTGTCCCCAATGAGCCTCCATCATCCCCAAGAGATAAATACCACTGATTGCGCCATTTTGCCAAACCAGAGTAGAACTAACAAAAAAGTACATTTGAATTATATAACAGTCTCTAGATAGTAGTCTCTATAAAATTTGTCAGTCTTACTATAGTAGGCTCTATTATAAGTATATTTAAATAGCCCTACAAACTATCGTAAAACTTTTCTTTTAAATTTATCTCGTATTGTTATTATTGTAAAGACTACTATCGTAAGACTCTTTAATTATTTTTATTATCGATACTGGTGTCTAAAATAATTTAAGTCTTATAATAAATTGTTATATTGATAAAGACTTGTCTCTATAATAAAAATAATTTAATAGTCTTACGATAGTATTCTCGATAGTGAGAATAATTAAACAGTCTTACGATAGTAGCTTTAATTGGTAGACCCAGACAAAGCAAGCTATAGACACCTTTTGGCGGTAGAAATAGATGAGAGTAATACACATCTCACCTATTTAGTTGTGCCTGAGCTTGAGTGATAAGAGGCCATAATATTTCATAGAACCATTGAGTCTCAAGTTAAGCAATGTTCAAGTAATATTCTTGCGATAGAACAAACGTCTTTGGTGATACTTACCTTCATAACAATATACATATATATAT
>JACJUM010002496.1:3191207-3230633 GCA_020976665.1 Heortia vitessoides
ATATATATATATATATATATATATATATATATATATATATAAAACTTATGATTCTTTCCACTCCAGCACAATACAGGCCTTGGTAACACTTACTTTCATTTATGGTTTTTTCCACTCCAATACATACATTTATTTGTAGTCTCTTAAATTATGACGTTTAAATGGACGGGCCCGATGGCGCAGATGGTAGTGATCCTGTCTTGTGCACCAGGGGTCGTGGGTTCGATTCCCACCCAGAGCAAATATTTATATGATGATATTTGTGTTTGCTCTGTGTATGGGTGTAAAATATATGTATTTAAGTAGTATATTTGTGATTCCTCTGTTGTCTGGCATTCGTAACACAAGTGCTTTAAGCGACTTACCACGGAGTCAGGTCAATGTATGAGATGTTGTGGGAATTTATTATTTTTATTATTATTATAAAAAATATGTATTAATGTTATGATACCACTTTATATCAACAATGAACTCTTGAATGATTAAAATTTAATTAACATAATTTACACATCATTTTGTAGATTAAAGAGAATAAATACGCTATAAGCTTCATTTCGTGAAATAACTTCAAATCAAGAATAGAGACTTTAATTATTAGGACTTAATCAAATCGGTCATATATCGTTTTAAAGACTCTCAGGAGTTAAAATCTTAGTTTCTTGGTTCATCTTCAAATCAAGATTGGACACTAATTGTTAAAGTTTAAAATAACATTAAATGTTTCAGATATGGCTACTGGAGGAAGTGTTGATTGGGTCAAAGAACATATGAAAGTTCCTCTAACATACTGTTACGAGCTCCGAGACAGGGGAGAATATGGATTCCTTTTACCACCTGAGCAAATTCTAGCAACTGGTCAGGAGACCATGGACTCGGTTCTTGAGCTGATCCACCAGGCTAAGAGGTTTGGTTACATGATTCGTGGATGAGGTATCATTGGATTGGAGTTCATTTGTGCAGTTATGGTCATGTTTATTTTTTGATGTGTCTGTTGCATTTAGACTAAAATATTTTCATTTATTTTTTATTTTATTTGCTTAAATATGAATTGTGTTACTAGCCTCACCTTTTTTTATGATATAATTAAATATTGCGAATGTAATAAAAATAAAATGGCTATGTGATATTTTTTTAAATTTATGAAGACTAATTTATTAAAGACTTTTACTTTGATTATAGATAATTTCCAAAAGTCCACTTAGACTGAAATGTGGGCTAGGTCTAGTTTTATAATAAAAAGCTAATACTTGTATAAATTGCGCAATACTATGATTTTTTAAATTTTCCTCTATACAAAGGTGTAACTCGATTTTAATGGAACTGCTCTTGAAAAGTCTTTTACGCAGAAACCTATTCATATTTTTTAGATACAATACAAAACAATGCTATTTAAGAGCGACTGTTTTTTTTCTAATAAGTTTTAAGTCAATCTTAAATGATATAAAATATATAACATTTAAATGATACAACAAGCGCTTTTTTATTAAATCTCATCCACTACTCCAAATTAACAATAAAACTGGAAGGGAGACGCTATTAACCACGCAATGTAATAATGCACCACCGAAGAGTTCACAACATCTAAATTCAATAGATTTAACAAACTCCTTATCTCGCCCGCTCTGAAATATCACAACTATGTTTACATGCGTAATCGTGGCCCAAGGATACCGAGGGACTGCAAGTAAATACGGAGTACTTTTGCGATTAAAACTCGAGTTCTATTGACTGGGTCCGTTGTAAAACACCATGTGAAGATTTAGCCGCCGGCCATTAGGCTATATGAGAGCGGTCAGCGAGAATGGGCGGCTTGATGCAAGATGAAGCATCGAATAAAATATTATAATTAACTGTCAGATAAAATGTCAGTCCGGAAGAAGTATATATTATAAATAAATCTACAACATCTCATACATTGACTTCGTGATAACAGGGGAATCACAAATATACTACTAAAATATATATTAATACCTATATTTTACACCCAGACACAGAGTAAATATAAATATCATTATATAAATATTTGTCCTGGGTGGGGTTCAAACCCACGACCATTGACGCACAAGATAGGATCACTACTATATGTGCACTCGGGCCCGTAAATATTACATTCCAAGTTTGGCAAAGGCTTTATTTTAATAGATTTTAAAAATAATACGTACTGTACAATAAAATCTGTCGTAAGAGGCAACAAATATAATAGACAAGAAAATGTGCGGTATATTCATAAAAATAAGCGCATCCAAATGCAACGATACGGGGATGAGCTCGTCACCTCTGCTGAGCGTGACTTTTGTGAGTAAAGTTCTATAAATACAATTGTCTTAAACAGATTTATATCATCATAGCAGCTGTAGAACGTCCACTGCTGGACAAAGGCTACAAAAAAGGAGGTAATTTGCATGATTGCCGCGCTGGGCAGGCGTGGTAGCAATCGCAGAGCGTAGCTTTGGGGCGGGACTGCCCATTTAAAACCTATTGTATTTGGGCTTCAACATTTCGGGTGTTCTCGGTTATCGATCAGTTTCGGTACCTCAGTCGCCTCTTAAGACACCTGGTACAAAAGGAGTTACTATTCTACTCTACCTATACCTGCTCCACGGGAATAATTTATTTAATAAAAGTAATTGTTATCAATTCATTTGTTAGAAAATATTATTCATTATTTTTTCCTTCATCAATTCATAGTAGACTACTTGATAAATAAAAAAAATACGTTATTTATACAAAAAATAGCACCTCTAAGATGCGACCCATTATGAAGTAGAGTTATTGCATAATGCCGTCCACGGAAACACGTCTAGTGGTCGTGTTATCGCGATCAGCTCTTTGAGCTACGCGCCTCGGGCCACTCGGAACTGCGCACGGATTCCTTCGACCTCGTATGGTTTAAGATGCAAGAGGTGAGGTGGTGTGGTTATTCATTTTGCCTTACATATATTGTATTTCATATTTGTATGAAATGGTTGTCTGTATCTGTAACATCAGGGAGACTAAAGACTAAAAAATCAAAATGCGACAGGCTGATAGACAGATAGACACACAGAGTTACTGTCGCATTTATGGTATTAGTAAGGGAGTAAGGATTACGTGGGAACTGAAGTAAAAGTTTCCCTAAATACCATTCAAATTGGCTCTCCAGGCCAGGCGCGTGGACGCGTTACAGAAAAGAGCGTCTAATTCCTCTGATGTTTCTGAAGGTCATAAGTTTTTTTGGACTAAACTATTGCTTCTTCTTCAATTTCTTCGGCTCATACGAGCGTTGTTAGGGACAGGTAATTGATTTTTAGTTAAAGAGGACAACTAAGCGAGCCTGATCGCATTAGTCCGGCCAGTATTCGCCTGATGGGCAGAGACAGAGGATGCATTTATCGGAGAACGTGGTATACTGCTCTACAAAACGAAGTCAGTGAAATGTTTATGGTGGTGTGGCAATGACAGGGCATCTGACGATGGCATTCAGATAAGTTATGCTATATTAGCTGTAACTGCTACCGATCCATCTGGTCGCATAGTTCAGCTAACATCATCGTAGCAAAAAAGCAGGCATACATAATTAAAATATTTTCTAACATTTACGCATTTACTTTTCATAATAAAACTACTCCTTTAATGTCTTTTAAACACGGTTTACTTACATACTATACGAAAGAGAATTTGAAAATTACAATTATTTTTTTCTGTTTTAATTTTTTAGTGTAGGTGATGGCAATGTCTTGTAATATTACCGTTTAAAAATAGTATATTATGCATAGTAAGTTTTTCATATATGACAAAAGTATGGGCCATAAACTTGTCCCGGTTTACGTAGATTTCAGTACCAGGTGCGTTAGGAGACTCGGAATTTGTAATATTCACGTGCTAGCTCGCGGATGAACAAATTAGCAAAATTAATAAAAATACTCTTAGTCTCTATTGCACATAAGTTAAACAGATAATATAAGAATTGGATACAAATAAATAAAGACAATACGTATCCGTATCAAATAGAGTATCTGCTTATTATATGAGTTATTTGCCAGTAAAGGTCCTGGTAAAATTGGTTCAAACATTTTAGAGACTAAGCAGACAAGACAGACATAGATTTTTTTGATGCAAGTCGTCGTCATTACAGCCATTGGGAATCCACTGCTGGACATAGGCCTCCACAAGAAAGGAGGAATTTTTACAGGTAAGCGTGTTGGCTATCGTAGAGTGCAGTTTTCACGACGAAAAAGCTGCCCATCCCTACTCCGTGCATTTGAGCTACACCGTTCCAGATAGATATACAGTCATCTGTCGGTTCTGGTACGTTAATGGCCTCCTGGTACAGGTGGAGGTACTATTCTACTCTGCTGGTACCTCACGGCAATTATGCAAGTACTGTATATAAGCTGTATTAGCTTTTAGTGGAAAGCTGTTGATTAAGAATTATAAACAGACATTTTATTAAATGTATAGTGGTATTTATTTCTATATTATGAATAAGAAAAAAAAAATAAAACTTTATACAATTTCTCAAAAATTTATTCATGTAAAATTGTTTTATCTGTTAGTAGTTTCCGATAGTAGTATAAATATTATAAAAAAAATACAACGTTTCAATCGTAGAAGAAATAAAAAGTAAGCTAACAATATTCACTGTACTAAAATTAAGTTTGGTAAATCTGGATTCTAACTAAACTATTTTCTAAACTATTTTCGGTATAATTCAATTATAATTGAACCACGCTACTCTGGTATTAGGAATAGATTCCATACGTTTGGGTATGGTCTGAACTACAAGATACCAGCTAATTCACCATGGCAGTTGTAAAAATGGTCATAGGCCTCCCCAGAAAAGGAGGATTTTTACAATTACACAGTGCAGCCTCGCAACGAGGATACTGCTGCCCATCCCCACCTTGTAGTATTTATGCTGCGTTGTTTCGGTTAGATATACCGCCATCTGTTAGTTCCGGTACCGCAATCACCTCTTACAACACCTGATAGAGACAGGGAGAGGTACTTTTTTTAATCCGCCGGTACACCACGGCTATATATTCATTAATCATTTAGCAAAAAATATATGCGCAATACCGTATATTTATTTTTTCGGGAAATCTTTCTTTAGCTATTTAGCTAATGCTTGGTGTAGTTCAAATTCCGATGACTTATAATCATTATCACAGCAGTCGTTGGATGATCACTGCTAGATACTGGAAAATGTTGCCCAAAATTGCCACATTGATCAGACGTTGTGGTAATCGCAGAGCGTACTTTTGCCATCACATCTGCTGCACATCCAGACGATTTGTATTTAAGCTAATTCGGGTCGATATACTGCCATCTATCGAGATCGGTATCTCCGTCGCCTCATTACGGGAACGGTGCTGCCAATTTCCGTCTTGTTGTTTGATTTACACTGTTTTTGATGGATAAAGCGCCATCTTTCGGATCCTGTATCAAACTCTTATCTTACAAAATCTGGTATTAAGGGTGGTACTGTTCTATTATGCTGGTACCCTACGGGAGATTGAAATGTTATCCAACTATTTTCAATATTGGATAGACCACACCTCTTTCAACTTCAAAACCTGCAAAACAGAACTGTATGGTTATTAAAGAGTCATCCGATTATTGTTGCCCGACAGTTTGATACGCACTCAACGATAATGGATTTGGGGAGATTAATTATTTTCGTAGTACCGTGGGTGTTCGTATATCAAGAATTTTTGATGTGTGAAATTCAAACGCTTCAGTTGACAAATCATACCGGACTTTATTGCCATCGACGAGAGCATTATTTCGTTCGGCCATCGCTACTAACAAAGCCTTACCACTTGTGGAAATTTGGTGGAAATGATTATATAGTTTTGTGTAATCAATTAATTTATATATATTTATTTGGTTATACCATTAGAATTTATTTTTAACGTAGCAATTTTATATATATGAGTTCATTTGAGTCGTAATTAGGAAAAAATTAAAATCTATAGATTTAGTCAATGAACTACCCAAAAATAACATGGAGTGTTTGCTCCAATTAGAAGGAGTTGATCATTAAATATCTATTTGGTTGAAATAAGAATAGATTCATTGTGATGTTGACCTGTAACCAAGTATTTTAGATAACTAACCTTTGCTCGAAACGTGTCAAATTTTTAAGTCGATCGGACCAGAAACAGCTGAGTTATCTAGGTTGGAGTAAAGTCATTTTGTAGTTTGTTTAAAAAATGGAAAAAATCGAGTTTCCTGTTCCGATAAAACATTGCTTTTTAATGCGTAAAAACACCGTGCAAGCGAAACAATGAATTGAAAAATGTTACTCGGACTCTTGTCCATCAAAAGCAACGATTTGTCGGTGGTTTTCCGAGTTTAAACGTGGTCGTACCGACACAAATGACGCGGAACGCTCGGGTAGACCTGTGGAAGCCGTTACACCGGAAAATGTGAGTGAAGTGACAAAAATCATAATGAAAGATCGTAAAGTAAAGCTCCGTGAGATTGCTGAGATGACACAGATATCATATGGAAGCGTATTTACTATCTTACATACAAAATTGAGCATGAAAAAGGGTTTTTCAAAGTGGATGCCGCGGTTGCTTTTGATGGAACAAAGTCATCAACGAGTTGATGATTCAGAAAGCTGTTTATCACTATTTACTCGCAACAAAAAATATTTCTTGCGTCGTTACGTGACCATAGACGAAACATGGATACATCACTACACTCCAGAGTCGAAGCGGCTGTCACCCGAGTGGCGGACAGCTGGCGCCTAAGCAAATTCTTATAAAAAGGCAAAATAATTAAATCATTTCTTAAATAAGGTATTATACCAATGCATAGAAGTAATGACGTAAAATTGACATTTTCAAAGTACTTAAAAAATCTAGCCATGCGGACCGGAACAATAGAATAGTTTACCTTTATCGTACCTGTATTGAGTGTTGTAAGAGGCGGCTAAGGTATTGGAACTGATGATGGTACAGTATATCCACGCGATACATCACCACTACGCTTGCCCAACGGTAAAATTATGGGCAATTTTTTTTCTTTCTTGGTAAGGCCTGTAACCTCAAATAACGAACGTACTTAAACAAGTACTTTACTTAAAGTGTACATTAACTATACAAAGGTTATTTTGTGCTGCCTTAATCAAACTTTCGCATATTGCGTCTGACCCAACAAAAGCAAAGAAAGAAGAAAATTGTCACAACGATCATTCTCATTTTGCTGTACGTATTATTTCATGATAATCTACAAGAGTTAATTTAAAAGTAATTGCATGTCTCTGAACTCCTTGAGCGCCTCGTTTGAGTAGCGCCCGGTATGGTTTAGATTCACAATACCCGGTAGATGGCGCTGCAGTCGGTATCTAAGTTATTTATCAGGACAACGTCTGTCGAGTCCGCTATTTATAGATTTTTAGATTTAAAGATTAAGTTTTTATTTTATTAAATAATAAAACGCTGAGTAACAAAAATCTGCGGGTGTTTCTCAACAACATCTACAAATAGGACATTACAAAATTTTCTGGCAACTGTGTGAGTTTGAGGTTGCCCGCATGACGGTTGAGCCAACAAAGCTGTAAGATATCAGCAAATTAGAATGGTACCTCCTTTTGTCAAGTGCCGAATGACGCGACTGAAGTACCAGAAGCTAAAGATGGCGGTATATCCACTCAAAATAGCGTGGCTGAAATTCAATACTGCGGTGATTGCCATGATGCCATGTTGTGGCAATTATGAGCAAAATTCCATTTTGAGGAGGCGTATAGGGCCTATAAGGTCTATTAATGGCTGCTTTGATAATAACAATAACATTTTCACACTACATCTCATATATTGACTTGACTCCAAGGAAAGTCGCTTTAAACTCACGGACATTAGACAAATGGAACAGAGGAATCACAAATATAATATAAAAATACATGTGATACGACGGGCCTGAGGGTGCAGATGGTAGTAATTATATCTTGTACGTCAAAGATCGTGGGTTTGATCCCCACTAAGAGCATTGTATTCCTCTGTTGTCTGATATCCGTAATAGAAGTGTTTTTAAACGACGGAGTTAGGTCAACATGTGAGATGTGTGAATTTTATTATTTATACAATCAATACCCAGACACTAGACAAACACAAATATCATCATATAAATATATCACCAGGGTGGCGATTGACCTTTGATTGATGATGTTAAAGTCAACAAACCTTTCCAGCTATCTCGACAGAAACGTGTTGATTAATGTTCCCGTTCTTGAGTCACTTAGCGAGTCGACCAATGGTAGGGTCCAATCGAACTGTTCGAACATACGGCGAGGTCGCATTTCCGTGGTTTCCGATAAATTTGCGTTGTGTACATCCTATATATTTTAACCATCCTTTGTTTGCGGCCCCGGCCAAATGTGGGCAGTGCACTTGCTGTTTTTTTGTCACCGGTACAAATTGAATTTCTAGTTCCGTGTTTTTGGGTATTGTGTTTATCTAAAAGTGACTGGATACAGTCTGTATATTGCCAGTGTAAGTTGAGCTCCGTTTTGTATGAGAAACACAGGGAGGACGGGACATCGTGATTTTGGTTACTAATTTTGCTATCCCGAAGCTACAGAGTCAGTTATGAAAATATGTTTTTTCATGAGTCAAAAAATATTTGTATTTGGGGGTTTGTTCAACCCCCAGTTTTTAACTTATTCATAAGATAAGAAACATCCTTAGTTTGCTACTAGAGCAATGTAACTGGTGTCATCTCATACTTATTTATACCTTTAACTGGCTATCCGCCCCGTCTTTGTCTGGGTACATATTATCAGTAGAATACTTATAACCTAATTATTAGAATCTTTTAGCACTCACAGATAATTCAAACATTTTTATATATTTCACAAATAGTTTGCAGTAAAACAAATATTTCGACTACAAATTCAATTATATAAACAACCTTATCTCTCAAGTTGGATCAAACTTTAGTTTAGTAATCAGGAGTTCATCCCTGACAAACAATGTGACACAATTTTTTATAAATAAATATTATAAAAATAATACCAATAATATGTAGTAACTGTTATTATTATACAATAAGTTTAAAAGTAATTTTTTTTAAATCGTGAAATTATAATAATAAACGATTTAATTCAATTTAAAAAATATATATTCATTACTGATTTATTTTTATGGTTTCAAGTAAAAGAGGATTCAATTTTAATAATATTCATTAAAACCAGCTTAGACATAATTAAAAATAGCTTTTTAAATAATTTATTAAATAACGATTTTGCAAGTAAGACGAAAATGATGGTGATTGAAAAGGAGAAAAGTATGACAAATTGTGAAATTGTGATCGATGACTTGAAAGTTAAACAAGTGAAAGAGTTTGTGGACGTGGGACGACCTGGAAAATATTTTCACGAGAGACGGGAAGTGTTAAGAAGATATTGAACGAAGAGTGAAAGCTGAAAGTAGTGTCAATGGAGCCTCACATGCTTTAATGGGAAGCCAAAATATGTCAAAAAGGGCACGACTGGCTATTCATAGAGGTGTGTTGGTAGTGAATGTCGGGTATGGCAGAAGAAGCACGCGAGTAGAATAAATGCTGTTAAAATGGGAGCACTTCGAAGTATCTATAGATTAAATTATATATCTAGATAGATTTAAGTAAAAAAAAATAGTGTTAAAGAGATCGATCTAGTATAAAAAATCATGTTGCGACAGCAATAGAAAAAAGAGTGTTAAGAAGATTTGAACATGTAGAAGAAATTGATGAAAGTAGAATGACTGCAGAAATATATAGAGCGGAAGTGAATGGACGAATTGGTATAGGACGACATGAACATAGTTTATCCAGGTAAAAGAGGTATTATATATGCTTATAATTTTGATAGCTAATGGTATTTAACGTTTTATTTCTAAATAAGAATTTTTCCCCCCTACTAATATCCCGGTTACTAGGTACAATCGGCTAACATTTAGAACACAAAGTGAGGCGCTATCTTTAAAACTTGCAACTCATCGCGGGAAACAAAGATGTTTTACAGATAATTATTAATGGCATTGGTAACCGTTTGTATGGAATGTCTATACAGATTGATCTGTACGTTTGTCTGTTTATAATGCATCTTTTGAGTCGATATAAAATGTTAAAGAATATTCTGTTACACAGATATCGTTATACCATTATATATTTATTATTTTATCCATTGATATTATACTATAATAAATTAAAATTAATTAAAACACATAGCAAATAAACATACATGTTCGACAAATATCATAGTTATTAAACTCTTATTATATTATTTATTACCAATAGATATTAAACTATACGTACGTGCCCTTGGTGTACCCACCATGTTCTATATTTTTAAATGCATTTAAAAAAATTTGGTAGTTTACCTGTCACATTTTATACGATAGATTCGATTAAGAAGTTTTAAATATCACATTAACTAAATATTTATATTAAAAACCAATAGATATTAAAAACTTATTCATCAAATTCCTCTAAACTATATAAATTAAATTTATGTGATATTAAAAACTTATTAACGAATTTATCGTGTAAAATGTGACAGAAAATTACTAACTACATATAATAAACCAACTATAACTAATAACTATATATATATTATGATAGATGTGGATGATACCCACTTAAACCCTATTAATTTATAACAATATAAATAAATCTCTACTTTCAACGATCTTGAAATTGGTTAAGTCATCTTAATTATTTAATACACTTATAATAATTATGCAGACAAAACCGAACGCCATCGCACGCACAATATAATGATTATAAAAAAGTGACAAACAAAAAACAACATTAACTCGCTGAACATATCAACATGTCGATCAATTACACTCGAAATGAGAGCATTTCTTATCAATAATGGATCAATCATTGTAGTCATACCGGATCGTATTGGTCAGTTACAATAAATATTTTATACTAATTGGTTCCTTCGATTACAATCGCTGCGTTATTCTAAGTTGTTAAAAATACTATAAGCCTTTCTCAATTGCAGTTGCGGAGTATAATAGTACTTTTCTCTGTACCAGGTGTCGTAAAAGGTGACTGAGATACCGTAAACGACAGATGGCGGTGTATCCCCGCCGTCTTTTGTTTTCAGTAGGAACCTGACATGGCTTCCCCGTTTGCGATTGCTACCGCGCCCGTCTAACAAGGCCAATGTCCAACAGTGAACTTTCTACGGATAATTTGATGATAATGATGATGATATAAGCTGATTGTGGGTGACTTTCCCCCATTCTTGGTAAGAATTACATCCAGCAGCGTGTTCTACGATTGCTGAGGTGATGATAATGTCTGTCCCTTTGTTATGCTTTGTAAATTGTCTTCCCTAAGGGAGAAAACGTTATTTTCGATCCTCGATTAGTTCCTGAGGCATTCGGTATAAGGTAATTTAGCTAAAAAGACTAAATATGAACCATTTTATTAACCTTAATAAACACACGGTTCTATATTTCCTTTTCTTCTTTCTATTATTTTTCATTAATTATGTATTAGCAAAGTTAATATCTTCTGTATATACAATATTCAGATTATAATTAAAATTAAGTTTACAACTAGATAATGCAATTGATTACCTAGTTATAAAATAATTTTTAATTATAATTTGAATGTTAGATATTAGCTTTGCTAATACATAATTAATTATGTATTAGCAAAGTTAGCAAAGTTAGTTAATAGAAAGGAAGTTAATGAAAAATAAGTAGAAAGAAGAAAAGGAAATATAGAACCGTATGTTTATTAAAAGGTAATGGTAAGGTCAAAATGTCTACAGACACCAATACAAGCCGCTGGCAGTACAAAATCATTGTAGTGAATAAACACAATCGTTCACGCGGCCCAATCAATCGCGCGCCGCTGCCTGCAGCGAGATTGGTGTTTTATATTGACCACCTCTCCGGTACTAGCTTCACTTACGTGATAAACATGTCGTCGGCATATTGTATAATCCGTCATTTTACAAACGGCGTCGTCCGTTTGCAAAATGCCGGTATTTCACATAACGCCTATTTTAAAACATTTCTAATCCTCTTCATCTGCAAGTGGTACCTTACGACCATTTAATCGTTATTGGATTACTGATATAATAAATATATTGTATGATTTGTCATTTTACAAATTTCCTTCTAAAGTATCTATAAAGCGTAAGTCCAAATGATGCCGTTTGTAATCTAACTTTATCTTAATTAGGTATTTCATGCCGATAGCCTTTATGATAGTGTCTTGATTAAATAACAAATATGTTGTCAACAGATTGTATAACGTTCACCATCCATCCTACACTTACTTAATCAAATAACAGGTATATTCTCAGAAGACTGTATTACTCATCAAATGGCTTACAGGAACATATCCGGAACTGTGCTCACTGTTCAGTGTTCCATCACATAATTGGCGGCACTATTCCTGTACAATGGAACGGGATAGCTGGAATATATCAATTGATGCGCACTCTAATCGCTGGAACATATTTTATCATCATAGCTGCCGTAAAACGTCCACTGCTGAACATCGAACTCCCCAATATAGGGGTAAATTGCAAGTTGCTACATGTGTATTTCAACGGTCAAAAAAGGAGCCGATTTGGTTAACTACGATACTGAAATATTTGTAATTTAAGGAACTTCTAGGTCTTTTGCTTTTTTTAAAAATAACAATGTGTTACTTGGTTGTCAAATAATTTTAGGTACGTTCATCGTACATAGATAATATTTCGTACATAGATATTATAATAAATTATATTTATTGAGGTTTGACAGGATTTAACACAAATTTATCTAGCATACGAAGTTCATCGGATCATTTAATAAGAAATAAATTTGTCATAACCACCCTTTTAACGGATTTAATACGCAATTAACTTAACTATTTATATTTTTCATTCTACGTTTCAGTTAACTTGCGTCAACTGTCCTCAAAATTGACAGTTTAAGAAAGTAATTAACGCGTAAATGTTAGTAAATACTTTTCTTTTTTTATGTTATGAAGTCAGCAAATAAGCATACGGACCGCTTGATGATAAACGCGACCGCAGCCTATAGATATCACAAAGATATCACAAGTGTATCGCCAACTCTATGAAATGAATGTTCAATATCACATATACCCAGTAATTTTACTGACACTTACTCATAAAACCGGAACACAGCAATTCGAACACTGCTATTTGGCGGTAGAAATAAATTAGAATGAGGTACTAATGCAAGCGACCTTTGTAAGAGGTATACCTCTAAAATATTATAAATTTGTCAATTTACTTTGTAAATCATACTACTAAAATTCACTTTAAACTTGATCTGTAAATAATGATTAACTAAAACGACACATTGTGGAGTAATACAATAGCTAGAAAAAATCCCACGACGTTTCACTTAGGCTAGTTGCGGCTTGATGATAAATATGCGTGTTTTATTATGATAAACACGCTATATAGAATGGGAATATTTTTAAACTACTAGATCGACATAGACCCAGTAAGCAGTGGTGAACACGCGTACCGTGCAATTGTTGATGTTAAGCAACTTTTGCTATATTTGATATTTGGATTGGTGACCTAAAGTTGATTATATTGTGCTAACATGGATAACGTGTAGCTATCTTATTGATTCATGAGGTTGACTAAAGCTTGACTTTCTGATATCCTCGTCTTTAATAATAATAATAATAATAATAAATTCCCACAACATCTCATGCATTGACCTGACTCCGTGGTAAGTCGCTTAAAGCACTTGTGTTACGGACGCCAGACAACAGAGGAATCACAAATATACTACTTAAATACATATATTTTACACCCATACACAGAGCAAACACAAATATCATCATATAAATATTTGCTCTGGGTGGGAATCGAACCCACGACCCCTGGTGCACGAGACAGGATCACTACCATCTGCGCCATCGGGCCCGTCGGCTTTGAAAATGTCTCAATGTGATGTCATACAAGTGCAGAGAAAATAACTTCCATTTGTTCCATTCCAGAAATACTTCTCTATTTATAATAAAACTACTATCGTAAAGGATTTGAAACGGTTTCTTTTTTATTTTTTATAATAATTATTATTATAAGATCATTTACACAAACAAGCATACAGTCCACGTAATAGTAAGCGTAACTGCTACCAATAGATTATCGTAGTATCATGAAGCCACGGGGTACCAGCAGAGTAGAATATAGTACCACCCTCTCTACCAGGTTTCATACGAGGTGACTAAGATACCAGAACCGACAGATAGTGGTATATCCAACCGAGACAGTGTAGCTCAAATGCGGGAATAGGATGGGAATGGATTGCAGCGTCCCCTTCGCGAAAGCTGCGCTTTGCGATTGCAAACACGCTTCCCCAGCGTGGCAATTATGGGCAAATTCCCCCTTCCTTAGGAAGGCTTGTGCCTAGCAGTAAACTCAAGGCTTTAATGTGATATTCTTTCCTAAATAGGGGGATTTTTGCTTATAATTATCTCGCTCTGCAAGCGTGGTGGCAATCGCAGAGCGCAACATTAGGATGAAGACCCCGTGTTTCAGATGGATATACCGCCATAAGTCAGTTGGTTCGGTACCTCAGTCGCGTCTTACGGTACCTGGTACAGAGAGAGGTACCATTCTATTCCGCTGGTACCTCACGATGGCTACATTAACACTTTACCATTACCACGGGTCAATTTCAGCAAAATTATATATCTTATATCTCATACATTTATATTAATACAAATTGAAATAGTAGATATTGATAGCCCGCAGTTAATCTCTCGTATATTACCTGTAATATAGACTGTCTGCACTGTCAATCTCTATTGATCGCCCTATTAGCGAAGGATTAACAAATGTTGCGTAATTACCACGAAGCATCGATAATACCGTGGCTTAACGAGAAACAGAATATAATATATAAATGTTATAATGTAAAGCAGCAAATTTACACTTTCAACAATAATTTTTTGAACCTGTCGTCTCCCTCGTTCGTGTAGCAACATTGAACCTATATGGTAATGTATATATTATTATAAATTCCCACGACATCTCATACATTGAAATGACTCCGTGGTAAGTCGCTTAAAGCTTAAGTATTACGGACGTCAGACAATAGAGTAATCACGAATAAACTAATAAAATACATATATTAACTAACCAGACACAGAAAAAACACAAATATCATGATTAATATTTCGTGTAGATAGGGATCTAAATCTCCGGATTCTGCCCCGACATAACAAATATAAATATTTATATATTTATAAATTCACAAAGCATCTCCTACAAGACCTGACACATAAAGAATTTGTGTTTCGTAAATCAGTCAGACCGATAAATTACAAATATAATATTTGAATACATATTTATATAAATACGCAAAAAATACTAATATTTACCAAATCTTAGATCTAAACTACGACCTTTGGCACACCAAATACAGACATTGCCAAATGCGCCATCGGGTCCGTCAAATAAGTTACGTAATCCAAAAAGTATCAACAATATATTCCTTCTTCAAAAACAAACTACGTTCGGAAACCAATTACTTGTTCGAAATTCACTTGTCCGAATTTAATTTAAGCGAAAACGGTTTACTGACATTTTAACTACCATATGTATTGTTTAAAAATATGAATAGAACTTTTTGCTTATTATCGATAACTCTCTAGCTCCTTGATTTTAACTTGCTACTTTAGTAGGTTAGATTAAATTTGAAAACGCGCGCATGGATTTCAAATCAATTGCAGTTTAAAAAAATGAAACCGAAATGAAATGTCGGTATTAACAAAACAATTTAATAGATGTCAAATAAGTCCATATAATATTCGTCAAGAGAAACTTGCTAATAACCGGGATTCAAACCCGTACCGTTCGTACTTTCGTCATCGACATTAACGTCGCCGCTCAAATCAGTTCAACGATCCGCATCGTATAATTCAACGAGTCTAAGTAAATAATAATGTATTCTTCAATTATATTCACATTTTCCTAATTTGTGAATAGCCAGTCATTACTTAGTCGACACAATAGATTCAACTGCCGATGAAACTAGAACGGTCAAGGACATCCGAATGTTAAGATAGATATGGCATTTCTAAAAGGTTATTTTGTGATTATACGTGTGGTAACGGCGGTGTAAAATAGTACCTCCCTCTGTACCAGGTGTCATAAAACGCGACTAAGGGTACCTTAGTAGATTTTTTTATGGCTGATATCGAAACCACGGCCAAATAAATGATTATTTATTTTGCCGTGGTGTACCGGAGGAATAGAATGGTATCTCTCCCTACATCAGTTATCATAAGAAGCGATTGAGGTACCAAAACTAAAAGATGGCGGTATATTTATCCGAAACAGCGTAACTTAAATACTACAGGGTGAGAATGGGCAACAGCATCCTTGCCGTGAAGTTGTGCTTTGCGATTGCTGCCTAGTATAAGGTATAACTTAGGCTTATTTTCTAACTGACTACTTACTTAATCGCTTCATGATACAAACAAAGTCACTTCCGCTGTCTGTCCCTATGTATGCTTAGATCTTTAAAACTGCAGAACGGTTTTTGATGCGGTTTTTTTAATAGATAGAAGGATTCAAGAGGAAGATTTATATGTATAAAACATTACTACCACCACGCCTGTCCAGCCTGGCAATCATGGGTAAAATTTCCCTTTGGGATTACCTAAACATAAATACAGCGAAAATTTTACTACTGCTATGATCATTCAAATAGGTATGCATGTATGGACTTTTGTTTGTATGAAAAGATTTGAATTTACAGTCGTATAGCTTTTATATATATATACGATCTGAATAAAACCGCTATTTTGCATCAGAGGCTAGTCACACACAGATATATTCTTTTACTGAAGGTCTCTGGGGCAGATGTCAATCAATCAATCGTTAAAAATCTAATCAATCGTAGGATGATCTCTACGGTCATTCCACTATTGATTGATAAGGTTTTTTTTCTTACAACATCTCATACGTCGTCCATCCGAGTGCTGGTACAAAGTCTAATGGAGATATTTAAGAAAGTGACTTATCTGTGATTGCAATTATAATTTTCAAAGTGTCTACCTTACTCGAATAAAACCTTTATTCGTATAATTTATACCTATATTTCATCAAAATAGATTTTAGTGATATACAAGACTCTATAAGTAATTTATTTTAAAATCAGCATACATTGCTACTGAATTAAGGCGTAAAGAAAATACTACAACTAAAAGACATGGAGGTAGACATCTCACAAATATTTATACCGCCAAATAGCAGTGTTCGTATTGCTGTGTTCCGGTTTGAAGGGTGAGATAGTCAGTGAATTTACTGGGTATATGTAATATTGTATATTCAGTTCACAGGGTTGATGACACGCAACTTATATAACTGTGATGACACTAGCGTATATAGGCTGCGTTCACGTTTATTATCAAGCGTACCGTATGCTTATTTACTGACTTTATATAACTTTAGTTATATAAAAAAGGAGATGCATTTGAGTAATTTCACTAAACTGCGAACATTGTTTCGCAGCCAGTGCAACGAATAAAAAATAGTATGGCATTTTCTATTCTCCACAAAGTCCCATATCCACCCATTATTAGCTTATTGTCGGCAAGTGGGCCGCGGAGAGCGTACAATAGGTTTTTATATGAAAGAGCCCACTCCTGTTATTTCTGTTACTGACAACCGTTTTAACAGTTTTCACTTAAACTCGACCTTAATTTTCCTATAAGAAATATCTTGTGATACGCAATAACTAATCTTCGTGGTTTGACGGGCCCATAGCGCAAATGGTAGTGATATCTTGAGAACCAATGTTCGAAGGTTCCATTCCAAGCAATGACAAATATCTATTTATATGATAAATAATAATATAAATTTTCACAACATTTCACAAATTGATTTGACTACGTGGTAAGTCGCTTAGATCACTTGTGTTACAGACGCCAGACAATAAAAAAACCACAAATATACTACTTAAATATATTTAACACCCAGACGCAGAGCAAACACAAATATCATCATATAAATATTTACTCTGAGTGGGAATCGAAACCGCGACCCTTGGCGTACAAGATAGGATCACTACCATCTGCACCATCGGGCCCGTCAAACGACGAAGGTAAGTAATCGCGTATATATTTGTATTTCTTATGTGTTTGGGTGTTAGCAGTTATTTAGACCATGTTTATCAAACCAGATGTAACTCCCTTAGCAATGTATTAATTAATTTTAAATTGCTACTATAATTACCTAGTAACTTGTAACCGGTCCTATTGGAATTATTTCACGGAGGCCTATATCCAGCAGAACACGACTTGATATGATGATATTGGTGCAATAAAAATACTTAACGCAAATTCTCAAGTTCAGTATATGGTATTTGTGTTGGTGCAGTAATTGAATTTGAAGATATTTAACACTAGGCATCGAAGATCACTAATTCATGCACACCAAACATCAAGGCACGGAACCATATCTTTACTTTATTAATATTTTTTGTACACTATTATTGTCAAAATTTGCATCCGTTCGAACGCAAGACAATCACTTACTCTAAGTAATTGGTAAGCAACCTATGCCATCCAATCAAAGGCTTTTGACCTCGTACAATCGCAAGCGGTATCAGCCCATGCCCCAGTGACTTACAGATCAAATTCGTGTGACAGGTCGATCAGGATGGATATAGGCAATTCTGAGATGCGCAAAGATAGCTGTGGGCCAAATATCGGCCTAACTGCGTAATTGAATATCAGAACTGTACTTCGATTGACCTAGATATCGCATGTCTGGATGATTTCTAGTGCTGTTTCTGCTTGCTTTGACCTATCCTATCTTCAAATTGTTGATCAGTGACAGATGATGTGACAATGAGGATTCTATTTGTGTTTGAATATAAATTTATCGACACAAAAAGGAAGAAAACACATCAAAAAATTAATAAGAAATGGAAAAAATTATCAACTATATATTAGTTTTTCATTATAAAATATAATACCATTCATTTAATTTTATAAAATAATATTGTAAAATTAAATGAATGGTTCATTTGAAGTTTTAAAGCCGTTAACAAAGTAGTGAACGCGTATTTGTAAAAAAATATTATATATATACACATACGACATATTTATATATTATAGTACTATTGCACCACCTGCATCTTAACACGTAAATGAAGGCATTGCGCAGATAATTTCAATACTTAAATATGTTGATTAACTACCAACACTAATGGTGCCAAACGTTAAGCGTAGCCCAGGTGTCAGTTTATTTGTTTTATTTTTTATTACACCACAACGACAAACAAGCATACAGACATGGTAATAGTAAGACTTAATTGTAAGCATTGCCAAAAAATTCTGAGCTCTCTCCATAGATCGTTGGACTACTTATGGTTTATAAGGCTTGTAGTGAGAGACCGCGTTTTTGTGCATTGCTCGAAGACTATTTATTGCCTTCAAACACTGACATAATTCAACCGCATTTACTAAAATATACATATATATATATTGGCCTTCGAATACTGGAGGAGTAGAATAGTACCTTCCTCTGTACTAGGTGCCGTAAGAGGCGACTAAAGTACCGAATACCGGAACCGACAGAAGACGATTTATCCATCTGAAACAGCACAGTTTAAATACTATAGTTCGGGGATGAGCAGCAGAAGCCCCGTCACGTAGTTGCGTTCCGCAATTGCCACCACGCCTGCCCAGCGTGTCAATTACGGGCATAAATACCCCTATCATGGGGAGGCCTATATCTAACAGTGGATTTTTTATGATTAATATAATGATATCAAAATTTTTAATTAAACAACGTCTCATACATTGATCCGACTCCAAGATAAGTCGCTTAATGCATTTGTGTTTCAGGCATCAGACAATAGAAAAACCAAAATTATAATACTTTAATATATATATTAACACCCAGACATAGAACGAACACAAATGTCATCATATGTTAATATTTTTGGGTGGGGTTCGAACCCACGACCGTCG
This sequence comes from Heortia vitessoides, assembly GCA_020976665.1. Lineage (NCBI taxonomy): Eukaryota > Metazoa > Arthropoda > Insecta > Lepidoptera > Crambidae > Heortia > Heortia vitessoides. The sequence goes on from JACJUM010002496.1 coordinate 3,211,170, forward strand.
GGTGCTGCTCTATTATTAAGATTTAAGGAGTTCAGAACGCAAGACGTACTTAAACTGTAAATAAAAATTCCGTCTATAAATAAATACCTTTTTATGATAGGATGATGCATGAAAAGCGTCACAGATATGTGAACACAGAGCAATGCTGATCGCCTGATTTAAAAAACTGTGTAAAAATAGGTTACAATACCAATTTCTGTGCGTAAAACCTGAATATATGACACGCTTATTTTGAAAGGATCGTAATATAATTTCCTATAACAATCAATATTATTTTATTCGCGCACGCAGTACACTTAGCCCGCGATACAAGCACCCAAACATTTATCAAATCCATTTCCTTCTCTCGCCCATAAATCTATAAAAGTACCGCATTCAGCCTAAAAACTGTTCCGATCGGCCGATGCTCTGTAAAGGCTACGTAAGGGCTATATAAAGGCTGTATAGCAAATATTCGGGGAGCATTAGCATATGAATGATACAGCCTAAAAAAGCCCCAGGTGGCGTGTCCGGGCCGGAAATAGGTTCTAGCGCGAGCCGTAAGTTCGTAGCGATGTAGAAGGTAACTACGACTGTTGTTTCGTCACACCAAGGTAATATCAGTATATATTAATGGAATCTTTAATTAATAAAGATTTTTCTTTACTCTTAAAAATGTTGTTTTTTAGTTATATCTCAATAATGAGATGAGGTGAGGTACCGGCAAAGTGCCGTGAGGTGCCGGTAGAATAGAATCCCACTGCAACAGATGTCGTAAGTGGCGACTAAGGTACCAGAACCGACAGATGGCGGTATATCCATTCGAAACAGTCTAGCTTAAATGCACGGAATATTTTTTAGATGATGAACATAAAAGTATAGTAAAGACTTTAGACATCAAACATGACAACGTCTGTCCGGTTGCTTATAGATATTTATTTTGTTTATTTGTATATTTTAACTATAAATTTGAATGCATTTCTGTTTGTGTTTGCGTTTTCGAACGCTAACCATAGCTAGGACTCAAACCGCATACTACTCAAAGGGTGTTACATTGGTTATTTCCTAGAATTTATACTACAAAATCAAATTAATATGGTAACGGAGTCGGAGATTTACTTCACCGAATGGCTTATCAAATTAAAATAATTAGTTCGGGTAAGCATTTATCAAATTCAAAAGCCCAATTGAGGCTCACCCTGTCAAAATTGGTTTAAAAAGCGTGCTGATTGCACCTCTACATAAAACCTCTACATAACCTTAATTTCTCTTATTATTGTTCGTGTTATACTTTTTGTACGTGTTATTTGAAAAAAAAGGAACTGTTAATGTTAAATTATTACAATGAAGGAGAAGAGACAGGGTATATCTATTAAAATTGTAGTGACTGATTCTTTTTTAATGGTTAATCGCATTAAATCTTAAATACTATAGGGCGGGGATGGGCGGCGGCATCCTTCTCGCAAAGTTGTGCTCGGGGAGGTCTGTGTCCAACAGTGAACTTTCTATAGCTGTTATAATAATTAAACTACACTACCGATACCATGTCAATTGTAATACCATAGGGTAACCATTTAATTCTTTTCTATTTTTTTGTGTTCCAATTCTTGATTCACAGAGGTCTGGATCAAATTTTACACATCCCTGTCAGTTATATTTTCAAATATCGCATAGATTTGTACCGTGGAATAATGCACGTTTCTCTTTGGAAAGTTTTATTTTTGGGATGGGTCCAATATTACTTTACACATTATGTTAAAACAACGACATAATATATGTTTGTGTGGAATTTATATAGCTTATTAGCATCGACGTTGCACAATTCACAAGCAAAGTCAGGGGCAAAAAATAGTAAACTAACAAATAAAATAAATATATGATTACTTCGGACAAAATTACTGTAATTGTCAAAAAACTCCATTTGTCTCGCTTGCATGCTTACCTCAAATTCACTTATTTCTAACGCTGAACAGAATTTGTTGAAATTGAAACTACTAACCTGACATTAAACTTTTTTAAATCATTAGGTTGGCGATGGGCTAGTTATATCATTTTACAATTTTTTTAACATATATGGCTTAATAGTATAATAATAAAAGAAAAAGATATTTAATTTGTTAAATTTAATGGTATATAATTTCCATAAAAGCCTAATTAATATTAAATTATTCATTTAAAAGCCCATTGAGGCTTAATAATGAATTTTCCGAGGCACATTAATGTTAAAAACATCAACGAAAGAATATAAAATAAAATTGAGTGAGAATTATATTCTGTGAATATTGAATTCGAACAATTCTATATCTAACATCTGTATCAAGTGAAATGAGAAAATAAAAGCATTTGATGTAAAACATTATTTGAAAAGGAATTCGCGTGCAATGTTACGTATCAAGGGAATCTTTGTGGAACAAAAAGTGAACTTACAGCGTTATTGATAATAAGTACAGCTGTTTTCGCCGTGAGGTTTAGGCGGAGTAGAATAGCACTTCGTTCTGTATCAGGTGTCAAAAAGTGACTAAGACACCGACACTGATGGTGGTATACAATTCCAAATATCGCTTCTTAAGCAGCAACCCCCTTGTGAAGATATGCTCTGTGTTTGCCATTACGCTTGCAAACAACGATTATAGGAAATAATCCGAGAAAATATAAAGAAATTAGTCTAGGTGTGGGTATTCCACGGTTGATATGACGAGGACAGAGGTACATAAATTGATAAATGCAGTTTTCTTATTTAAGGATTTGTATCTGTTTATTTATATTAGACCACTTTGGCTTTTATTTTTCAATATATTTGCTATAAAACCTCTAGGCAGCCTTACAACTAAACGAAAACTTATAGGTTTTAATAACAGAGATACTGTAAAAGATTCCACATTTATTGAAGTTTACTAACTGTTGTTATTGAGATCCAGCCAGAGAGGCCATTCCGGCCTAAAATTAATTATCTCTTACGGCTATTAACTTCGAAAGGTAGGATGAGCATTTGGTGACGGCTGTTTAAAATGTATCTTCTTTTATTATATTTTTATGACTGATTTTCTAAAGCAATCTCTTTGCAATTTTAATGTTCAAATATTATTTGCGATATCAGTCGATGTTGGAGTTCAAAATACACCAGATCATATAAAAAAAACAAACAATTAATGATTTATTTCGGGAGTAATAAAGGTTTTTAGCATAAAGTTTTTTCTTTCCAGGCAAACCTTGAATAGAAAATACGGCATAAAATTTGAATATAAATAAATTAATTATTGCATAAAGTCTCTGAGCCGTCTAAAAAAACACTGATATACATCTCTGCGTTCGACTTACCACAATGTCTCAAGTCGAAAATCATTGACGAATATGTGTTACCAGCAATGACTTATGACACTAAAACCGAGGTTCTTTTTTATGGGCTTATTAGGTGGTTAACACCTAAAAGTAGCGAAAATTCATGTAGACCACAATACTCGGATTCTTGATGCGCGATAGAATCAAAAATGAGGAAGCCGTAAATGACCCTGAGTTATCAGTTAATTTATTATGAAGTTATACATATAGTTATAGCAAGTTGAAGTAGCAATGGACAAGGCATGGAGGCTGGAGCATGCAGAAATAACCGCCAATGCAACCATAAGATCACATATAATAGACAAACGATCTGACTAGAACCGATGAATTCTGCTGGATGCAGGCCACATACATTTCTATTGGGTAGAGCTAAACCCAATAGAGAAAATCCTAGAGCTTTTATGATGATGATAACGATGATAATTTTTTAAGAACGCAAAGGAAACCGCTCTTTAATTTATAAAATGCGTAGAATTTTCCTTCCTTACACCACAAGCCGACAAAGAACATGCGAGGCACGTCTAACCCCGGAACGGCGCGACTGCGCTGATTTCGGTCTCTTTTACTCGCAATGATAGATAGAGTCGATTCTTTTATTAGGAGGTGCCGCGGAGTTCTTTTAACGGGTTCTTTTGTTGCAACTACGGCTCGCCCTTTATAGGGGAAAGAGTTCGATTGTTCGGAAATAGAAATTGTTTTCGATTTTTGTAGTGATTCCAGCCAATAGATATAGATAGGATTGATAAGGCGGCACTTGAAGTGTTTCAGCGTTAAGACTTTTATTTACTATGTTGTATCAAGCTAAGAATACATCTTTATCAAGAAAAGAAAAAACCTTCGTAAAGATATTTTGAGGTGTATAAGGAAAAGTCAGTCAAAGTCATCATCATCATGCCAGCCATTGTAAATCCACTGCTGGATATAGGCCTCCTCAATAAGGGAGGATTTGCCCAAAATTGCAGCACATCAGTTGCCTCTTATAACACCTGGTTAAGGGGACTATTTTACTCTGCCGGTACCCCACGGCATGTATACATAGTACCTTTTACTAATATTATAAATGCAAAAGTTTGTGAATGTCGATCTGTAGACGAACAGACATACAGACGTATAGATGTCTGTTTTTTACTCTTTCACGCCTGATCAGTTAAACAGATCTAAATGAAAATGAGCACTAGAATTATTAAAAGTATAAAGGTTTTAGTTAAAATGAAAAAAAATGTCATCATGAATTTCCACGACTTTTTGCACAGCTTGGGAAAGAAACATAGTCTTCTTCCCGTAATAACAAGGGATCCTCGGGGATAGGATATACAGTAAAAACGTTGCGATATAATTGTGGTTGGAAATCTGGTAATCATACAATATCATCTACTGTACTGCGGTCACGTTTTCGTCTGTATGTGAATGGAACATCTCTTTAGGAATGTGTGTTTTTTTAGAAAATTGGAATTATGATTATCAGCTAGCGACAGCAGGAATTTTCATCGGTATACGAAAATACTCAAAAACTTGTTAATATATTACATTATAGTTTATTTACATTATATTTACAAGCGACCCGCCTCAGCTTTGCACGAGTGTAATGAATCACTTGTATTTCAGAAATCAGACAACAAAGGAATCACAATTAAAAATTAACACCTAAACACAAAACTAACACATATTCACCATGTCGCTGCTAGGAGGGAATCGAACCTTTGGCAATCCTGACAGGATAACTACCACCTGTTCTATCGGATCCGTCAAATTATTTCACGATTGTAGAGATATTGTATAAACGTCCTAAAAAGGATCAGTGAAACACATTTAGCGTTTCATTTTATTTAATTATTTTTTACGTACTGTGTACAGTTAACCAAATAGGTAGGTTAGTTTATATCTCAACTTATAGTCGCAATATTTTTTTCACCATAAACATAATGTATGTCTGGTTACCTATATAAATATACATATATATGTGCTCTATATGTATATAAAGCCGAGAGGCTGCGCTCTGCGATTGCCAACACGCTTGCCCAGTGCGGCAATTGTGGGCATAAACTTCCTTTCTTAAAGAGGCTTATGCATTGGACTTTATATGGCTTGCATGATAATAATGATAATAATTTGTGTGTGCGTGTATATGACTATACACACACGCACATATTATTCTTTATATATATATAATTTTATTGTACGTGCGTAAGTCACTAAAATCCTCCTAAACGGCTGGACTGATTCAAATGAATGATGGTTGCTAAGCATTAAAGTGGCGCCTTGGATGATTTAGATTCACAAATGAGTCCGGCAAATGTTGCTGCAGTCGATATCTTGTTTTTTTAATAGGACAATGTACGTCAGGTGCACAAGTAAAAACTGTGCTTAAATTTTAGTTTTTATGATATTTCAAATACGGACTATCAATTCCTATATGAAGAAAAAATATCACTATTTTATTTTGACGCAAACTTTTAACACCAATCTACGTTACTCCTTAGCGTTGCTTTAAAAAGACAATATTTCGCGGTGTCATAAAGTTCGTAAAATATAAGTAAAAATAACATACCCAAGTCATCGGCCCCATGCGACGCCATTATGTCTTGAAATATTTGTTTACTTAAACCTCGTATTTTAAACTGAACTAGTAAACACATTAACGGAATTATTTGAGTTAAACTCGGCTAAGTGACGTTTGCATACAGAGTAGATTACAGTGTGAGAAACGTCAGTTATCATATAATATTAACATGAGAAAGACCTCATACCAAAATCGTCTACATTGGTACCACATTCTCACCTATTTCTACCGCTAAATAGCAATGTTCAAGTTGCTTTCTTCCTGCTTGAAGAGTTAAAAAGGTAGAAAAATTACTAGGTATTGTAAAAAAGCACTTTTTATAAGACGAGGTTAACAAACAAGCGTACAGTCCGCGTGATAGTAAGCGTCATAGCGCCTATGGATGCTCATAATATCACAAAGATATCATTAGCGAATTACTTTCAATGACAGACAATCTAATTAAATCAGCGAGATCGCGATGCTGCTGGACATAGGCCTCCCCAAGTAAAATCAATAGGACCAGTTGCATGGACCGGCCTGTGCCCAGCGTTATCCGATTGCGATCGTCTGTCCATCTTGCGGGTGGATGACCTACGCTGCGCTTGCTATCACGCGGTATCATTCCAGAACCTAACGACTTTATCAGCCATGCGTTCTGTGTACTAAATGCCCTGCCCACTGCCACTTCAACTTACTAATTCACCATGCAATGTCGGTAACTTTGGTTCTATTAGGAATTTCCTCATTTCTGATTCGATCGCGCAAAGAAACTCCGAGCGTTGCCCTCTCCATAACTCGTTGAGTTACTTTCAGTTGGACAATAAGGCCCATGGTAAGAGACCACGTTTCGCTGCCATAGGTCATCGCTAGTAACACACATCAAATTAATATTGCGACTAAATTCAGATTTAAACCATCCTATCTCTCAAGTGGTATTAAATTCTACATAGTACACTGTACACATTCTACATTCTACATTGATAGTTTCAAAGTTCATCCCGGATTTTATACATAAAAAGGATATATGGATACCCATATCCAGTTTAGTGGACGCCCTACGTCTTATATGATGTCAATTATAAAAGGTAAATAATAATCTTATTTATCTCCCTATAAATAATACATTTTACAATATTTATATATAAAAGCAGAAGTTGACTGACTGACTGACATATCAAAGAAGGACCTAAACTATTAGGTCAGAAATATTCTTTGCCTTTATACTATTACACTAGGACCAATTACAGAGGAGCTAATGATACTAGGTTCGCAATACAACTTAAAACAAGTGAAACCACGGGGCACTGCTAGCACAAGTGTAAAATTGCCGTAAGAGCAATGTCAAAAAATTAAATGAAGTCAACCGTTAGCGGAATATAATCTAAAACAGTGTATCTCAGGTGTAATGAAGGGTGGGTGGGGTGGGGGGGAATATTGGCATTAGCATCCACTTTGAGTATCTACGATCTGCAATTTCATGCTAGATACAGCAGCAGACGTTGTGGTTTTGATTATCTTGGAAATTCCTTGCCTTTGGCTAACAGCGGACGTACAACGGTTGATATGATGGCTCTGTGTCTCCATTAATCTATGCCCATAGCCGACTACTTGAATTCGGGACGGGAGCTCGTACAGTCACCGGCGCCTGCGCATCTTTTGATCTTCACTCATTGACTAATACACGATTATTTACGAAAATCCGTGGGTGGCAAACACCTTGAGGAGTGACATATCTGGTTATTTAGAGTTATAAGGCTTTCGTTTTACGTGTATTTTTTTATTTCCCGCTGGTTAGTGGATACGTTATTTTTTAATATTTAAAATGAACAAAGAGATACGTTTTGTTTGTAGACTCGAAATGTAATAAAGACGCTTTGCTTTTATATTGTTATAGCGAGATAAAAGTTGAATGTTTGTTCTGTACCTGGGTGGGAATTATGTATTTAAGTATTTCATTTGTTTATGTATTTTATATGATATCCGTGATATAAGTGCTTTAAGACAATTATTTACCTAAGATTCAAGTCAATGTATCAGATATTATGTAAATTTATATTAACGATCGATACATAAGTAGTAATATAACTTATTTGTGAACCAAAACCTAAACCTATTATATAATAAATATTTCGATTCTAAGAGATTAGAAGGGAGAGACCTCTCTAGGCATTTTCAATTTAGTTGGGTGAGATTTGTTAGTAAATTGACGTTACTAGAATATATCCTTAGACTTAGATTATAACGTACGTATAGCTTGTAGGCCAGATAGCGCAAATGATATCAATCCTCTCTTGTGTGTCAAAAATTGTGGGTTGGATCCTTACCCAGGACAAATATTCATATGAGGATATATTTTTTTTTTATTTGTGTCTGGATGTTAAATATATTTATTTAAATATTATATATGTGATACCTCTGTTGTCTGATGTCTATCACACAAATGCTTTAAGCGACTTACCACGGAGTCAGGTCAATGTACGAGATGTGTGAATTTAAATTATAAAATTTTCAAAAATACCTAGATAATTTACTTATTCACTTATTTATGGATTTAAAGATCTCAGAGAAATATTAAACTATTTGTATCTATTTATTGGACTATTTATTTTTTCTGATAATAATGATTCCAACAAAAACGAATCACAGTGAATACGATTCTATTAAGTGATATAAAATCAGTGAAATTTAATCACTTATATCAGACAAAAGCCTAAGTGGCTCTATATCACCCAATTACACCAAGTGTAAAGGCATAAATCGTAACTTAAGCACAGTTAGAAAGTCCAAGTGATGGGATCTAGACAATTTATTTGCCAGCGGTGTCGCCTGCTTCAACCGTCGATACAATAAAATAAATCAGCCCGCTTCGACGGCAAGCCGTTTACGCACGGTTGACACATCGTTAACTGCGAGTTGGGGTCACACTTGTGATTTTTAATTTACTTTTTTTATCATAATATTAAAGATTGGTATGCTGCAGGTACTGCATTGGTACCTCACTCTCGCCTATTCCAATCGCCAAACAACAGATGCTGTGTTTCAGTGGCAGTGAAATTACTGTGTAATGTGACATAATATTTTAAAGTCACAAGGTTGGTAACGCGCTTGTGATATCCTTATGATTTCATCTATCAGCTGCGGTGACGTTTACCTACTATCAAGCGAAAACTGTATGCTCGTTTGTCGACCTGGTCTAATAAAAAAAAAGAAAATGTTCTTTGACACTGTCTTTTACAAGACGCTCTAACATGAATACTGGAGCATGCATTAGTATTTCTATTTTCGCGCCGAGACTCGTGGATGCGATTCCAAAAAGACGAATATTTATGTAATGATTTCTCTTCGTTCTGTATCTACTAATAAATGTGTATTGAAGTTTTTTTATAATTCCTCTATTGTCTGATATCCTTAACATTAGTGCTGGCTTTTGAGTTAGGTCAATATTCAAGACTTTAACTAACTCTAATATAATCTAATATAATAGTCTAACGAACAATTAATCTATTTTAAAATTACCAACATGCTTTCCCAACGCGGTGGTCAAACAAATGGTCCAAATTATTCTCTTTTTTGTGGAAACGTATGCCCAGCATTGGACTTCCCATACTTGGTATGATAATGATTATATTTATTAATCTCCTTTCATCTATTACTTATATTTGGTATAAGATTATTCAGACACTTATATAAACATCATATTTGCCTCAAATGCGTATTTCTTGTTAAACACTCAAATTCTATTTACGTTTTTCACTTCTTAAATATGATTTACTGAATTTTTAAATGCTAAATGTCTCAGCACAAGTGTGTCCTGGCCTTATCCGTAATCGGGGCTCAAAATAAAGCAGACAGTTACCGAGTTTGTGAAACAGCTCTTAAAGAGATGATTGGGGCATTCGAGAAACTCTGTGTTTCGCTTATTTACATTTATGAGTGTTACTATTTATAATAAAACTCGAGAGATCCGCTGCCTTAGTACAATTCATGCGATGAATGAATTTTCAGATTCTTTTAATAATGACACTGACTAAATATACCAAAATGTTATAGTAACTTCAATAAAATATATTTATCATTTTTCCTCCCTCACTCTTCAAACCGAAACACAGCAATGTGAACACTGATATATTATATAGCGGTCGAAACAGGTGAGAGTCAGGCACCCTTTAACTAATGATTTTAGGTCAATTTACATTTTAGGTCGACGTTACAATTAGTATTTTTATTGTGTTTGCATTTAATAAGTAAGGTAGTGTTAAACCATACTACCGGTAATTTACCATAATTCAATAAAAAATAATTACCTTTGAAATACAAATATAGTTAGCGTCCACAGCCCAGACTACCGTGCTCATTACCACACATTACCCGCGTTTCTCAGAAACTGACTCCTAAGTAAGAGAAATAATCTCGCCATTCATTACTTCCCACTCGAAGGAGCGGACTGTTACCATCGAGCAAATGCCTTTAACATGTAATTGCAAGTTTATATGTAATAATAAATATCGAAATGTGTAGATGCTGGTGCCAAGCGCCTCTCTTTGCATTCGAGCTATGCCATCTGTTGGTGCCTGTTTGTAATTCAATCACCTCTTATGACACCTGGTAATAAAAGAGATATTATTCTTCTCTGCCGGTTTCTCACAGATTCCGCAAAGTGTTATAACTGAAATGCATAGGGTGGGGATGGGCAGCAGTATCCCCGTCGCGAAATTTGCGCACTGTCAACACGCTTGCCTTGCGCGGCAATTACGGGCAAAATTACTTTTCTTGGCTCTCAACATATACCTCTGTCTATGTTAAGTTGTGGACTTTCAGTAACTGTTACGATGATCGACTGGTACAATTTAATACTAAAAGTAGATCTTAAAGGTATAACACCAAACTGTTGGTACTAAAACTTCTGTAGCTAAAAATGTAAGTATTTATTTAATACAGAGTTGCGAAGTTAGTGACATTAGTATTACATAATATTTTTTCCCAATCTGTATATATAAAAAAAAAGTTGACTGACTGACTAAAGCAGGTTCTAAACAATAAGGGTTAGAAATTTAAAGTTCTACTCAGGAATTCCTTTTATAAATTAGGGGAGTACAAAGAAAAGATTTTTAAAGCATAGGTAATATGAATATTTGTTATTTATTCTTCAGGACAACATTTTTTATTTAAACACATAAAACAATTCTTCGCAAATCATCCCTTAAGGGGATAAATGGAAAGTGCAAAGTTAGTATAAAAGTTGTATAACTTAACGCGGAGGAAAATAATTGTAGCTGCTAGTAATATACATTTAAATATCATAACAAATTCCAACGTTTAAGGACGACATTTTAAACTAATAATAACAGTACCGACATTTATAATTGAGTATAATGCAGGCGTATAGGAATAACCCCGAGACGCGGTAACCAGTGAAGCCTGTTAGAGACTATATAATTAAATGTTAATGAAGCAATATTCGCCACACGATTGTGTGGGCAGTACCACCGTTAGTTTATTTTAATCGGACGAAAATCAAATGTGTTTATTATTTATAACAATAGAAATAATAAGAGAATGCCTTTTGTTAAAGGTAAATTTGTAATGTTACAGCATATATTCCTATTATTGAGTATGTAAATTGTGAAGTTCTAACTCCGAGTAAATAAAACATGATATTCCATATAATGTATTGGTTATAAATTTATTCAACATCCCATACATTGAACTGATTACGAGATAGGTGGCTTAAAGATCCAATTTCAAGATGAATGTAATACTTAAATTTATATATATATATATATATATATATATATATATATTTAACGTCAGACAGATGTTTTTTTTGTGTTCATCACAGACTTACCACCCTTACGATAACACCGAATCAAAAAGCTCGACGAATATTGTGGAAAAGAACATTACAATAATTAATATGACAAGGTTTTAATTTTTTAAGAATTGTTATATCTAATTATGATTTCCTTAATTTTGTATGTTTATTGAAGTTTCCAGTACTTTTTACTATATCAAAAGCCAACTATTTTATATATGTACTTGATTAACATTATAGATACATTTTATATATTTTCATTAATCTATTTAAACATTGAAATAAAGTTTCACTCGTCCGTGTCCTTAATATTCATATAGATATGACCAATACTTCGCGCAGATGATCCAGATGGTAGCGATCCTATTTAATGCGCCAAAGGTCATAGGTTCAACTCTCGCTCAGGACAAATATTTGTGTTTTTTCTGTACTGTTAAATATAAATAACACTTTCATCATATAAATATTTGTTGTCAGTGGGAATCGATCCCACGATTCATGCCGCTTAAAATAGTACAAGATACTAAAATATGCGCTTTCGGGCCAATGGAATTATATATTTTTACCGGGGTTTAAAATTATTATATCAAGTCGAAATTCTACTCTCACTGTCAATCTGCGGTTTGATTATAATATTATTATATTCAAATTGAAGATGGCCCTTCAGACGATAACGTCAAAGTTTTTGCATCTCACTTGCTTATCTTACGTGTGAGCGAGGAAGCATTACGGTTCACTCTATAAATCCGTAAAAATATTGTCAGATAAACACTAGAGTGCAGTGGTTGACGGGTCTAGATGTGAGAAGATGTTGGTGGGATTCGAGAAGGCATTTAGCTAAAACAGTAACATATGGTTGGTACGAGCTAGGAGAAAATACCTTAACTAGGTAGAAGAGGTAAAAAAGAAGGAAATAAAGGAGTATGATATGATTAATGCAAGTAAAGGAAACGGGTGAGGTATGCCAAGATCGTAGCAACGAGATCCATATTTTTTGTCTTCAATGGGACACAGGCATACATTATGTATACATAAAGTATGTATACATAAATAATAATAATAAATACCCACAACACCTCATACATTGACTTGATTTCATAATAAGTCACTGAAAACAGTTTTTTCACAGACATCACACAACAGAGGAATCACATGTATATATGTGATTCCTCTGTTTATTAAATACATATATATAACACCCAGACACGGAACACATATATATCATTATATAAATATTCCTGTAAATAGTCCTGGGGATCGAATCCGTCATCTGCGACATGTTTAAGGACTTTAGTTCACTGAAATGGACATCCGTGGAAAACCGACAATGCAGATTAATATAGTCCCCTGTCACAGATGCTGTAATAAGCGATTAAGGTACTGAAGCCGACAGATGGCGGACTTCCGAAATAGCATAGCTCAAATGTAACAAGGTTACGCTTTGCCATTGATACCAAGTCAACTTAACCTAGCAATTATGGGCAAAAAAAATCCCATAATATCATATATTGTAAAATATGTCTTTATGTATAAATTTCCTATAAATCTTATTTTCTAGAATGTTCAAAATTCGGAATGTTGAAATTCTTATTTTGTATATTACTCCCTTTGATATGTATATTACGTTATATATATATCTCTATTTATAAATATATAAGAAAGAACAGACACATGACATAAATATAAATTCAGATATATACAAGCTAATCAAAATATTTACAAAAATCGGGGTTACCCAAATGGAAGTTTAATCTAAATAAAATATTTATCATCTAATTATTTTAGTTTATCCATCGAGGGCCTCAAAATCTCTTGATCTGCCCTTGAAAATGGATTTAAGGTTTAATCATCTTATCAGCAGTAAAATATTGTGCCCATAATTTCCGCGCTGGGCAGGTGTGGTGACAATCACAAAGCGCAACTTTGCGATGTGGATTCTGCTGCCCATCCCCACTCTGTAGTATTGAAACTGCGCTGTTTTGGATGGATATACCGGCCTCTGTCGAATCCAGTACCTCAGTTGCGTCTTACGATACCTAGTACAGACAACGTTAAAGACATTAAAGTAAATAAAAATGAAACACACCAAAGCATACGAGTAATTTCGAGTTTCTACGCGCCCTGAATAGCAGCAACTTAGAATCCAGTTCCGTAAGCAGCTCTCAGAACTTGGTGTTATGTTTAAAATTGTTACCTGATCCTCCTTCAACGCAACTCCTTGGAAATTCCAAAGTCGGGCGACAAAGTTCAAATTCTGGAGGAAGTTATTTGCATAAGATCTTATAACAGCAATTGGCGATCGCTACATTCTACAAGAGTAGTGTTACCATTTGATAATTTGATATTATAATATCGCATCTTATAATAAATATTTTTGACGTAATGAAACTGTATAACAAATACTGAGGTAAAAAGAGGTTGAATATACTTTCTACACTGAGTTTTGTACCGGAACCATTGTTAGAACTTAAATATTTTTTGCAACCTGACAGCCTGTTTTTTACAACGTTTGATAACGCATTGTATAAAATGCACGCTATTTTGATTTCTTGTTTATAAAATATGCCTAATTTAACGTAAATTATTTTTAAGATCAACAATAAACTATGTTTTAGAAATTTTTTAGCTTAGAGTATATATATAATTGGTTTTATTGGAGATTACTTGGGGAGGCCTATGTCCAGATGTGGACGTCTTATGGTTGATACGATGATGATGATATATCATGGAATGAAAGAAATCGGTATTTGAAGATTGACATTATCACCAGACTCAGCAGATCAAGAATCGGCAGACTCAAGAAAAGGATTTAAACAAAAGAGTAAATTTTAGGTAGAAGATTAAAACAGATGAAATGTAGTTACCTACTGCAGTAATTAGTAATGTTTTCCTCATCTTTTTTATACAAAATTTAAAATAGAAATTGTTGAGACTAAGATTAAGCATATTGAAAAAGAAAACAGATCATCGAGAAAGTATTGTGTTACCCTTCGAAGATACTCCTGAATACACAATAAAATGTAAACTGTTAAAGGCTCAAAATATTGGTATGCATTCTATGTGTTCATTATGAAATTCCCGGATTCTAGGGAATTCCGCACTAATCTAGACTGATGGTGAACTCAAATACAAGTCAACATCACTCGGTGGTAATATTTATTCTACCACCGCGATGCCTGAATGGAAGGTGTGTTTGTGATTTATTTGTTGGGTATACGAAATGAACAGGATTTATCTAAACCTTATTTAGATGTTAATGCAACTGGTCTTACAATTTCAGTTAAGACTGTTTGCTTTGCTAGAGAATGTATTTATTTATTGAAAATGGGTATTTGAAGGAAGTGAGAGCTGTTCTTGTTATTTCTCTATTAAGGAATAAATACAAATAAGGAATTTGCCGGGGTGAAACATGTGACTACGCTTAAAAATAATTTTAAGTTTGCCAGACTTTATGGCAAACGTGCAATGCTAGTTGTTGGAAATTTGAAGAGTTCCGAGTCTCAGAAAATATTTCAAAACTGTTTGACAGGTATTGGTTTGGTTAGAATAAGTCTCTTTAAAGCTTGCTGTCTGTCATTTAATCTTATTTAATTCTCTATGATTTCAACATCATCATCATACCAGCCATTGAAAGTCAACTGCTGGACAGAGGTCTCCGTAAGAAACGGATAATTTTGCCGCACTTAGCAAGCGTATTGGCAATCGCAGAGCGCAGCTTTCGCGACGAGGATGCTACTGCCCATTCCCGCCCTGTACGTTTCAACTGCACTGTTTACCGCCATCTGTCGGTTCTGGTACCTCGGTCACCTCTAACGACACCTGGTGCAGTGGGAGGTACTATTCTCTCCGGTTTTCACGGCACCTTTAATAAATTATTTTTTTAAATACTTATTTGGCTTCACAAAAAGATGCAATCAATATATAATAAGTCTTTAAAAATATTACTAGCACATATGTCTCAAATTAACGATAAACAAAATTGGCCATGGGCAAGCCTAAAAAATTATTTATGTAGTACATATCAATTAAAGTAGCTTACAGATAAATAATGTACCAGTTGGAACAGTGATCCAATTAGAAAGCAGTAACAAAGGTAGCCTATATTAGTAGTATTAATTCTTAATCTTTCGTCGCAACTGGATCTAATTTCTTCGTTTACACGCGAGATGGCGTGATTGCACGATACTGTGGGATGGTAATAAATATTGGTATTGGTATTTAGATATGTAAACACGTTACGAATTCCAGATTTGATAAAATCAAATCCGAAAATCGAAATGGACACAGAACGTCTTTTATTGTCTTACTATTTTTCTTCTTTTCGTCTCTAGTTATGAGGTCTACCTCAAGAAATTGTAGCAACGATAGGGTAGGCTGGTTTTAAATATAAATATATTTATGAACAGGTTACATCTTTAAATTTACTTCCATAATAAGTATCAAATGGAAATAAAAAAATTGTGATAACTTATTTTGGGATCAGAGTTCTAGAGGTGTATTTACAAACTTTATTTAATAATTTCTTAAAGAAATTATGATACGAATAAAACAATAATCACAGTGTTTTTTGTAATTGTAATGAGAAAAATATTCTATGTTTTTCTTTTATTTTAACTGGTAGAGTAAAATAGTACCTGCCCTCTTACTAGGTGTAATAGGCGAATGTACCAGGACCGACAGATGGCGGTATATCCATCCGAAACAGTGCAGCTCGAACGCACATGGCAGGGATAGGCAGCAGCATCTCCGTCGTAAAGCTATGCTCTGCGATTGCCAACACGCTTGCTCAGCGCGGCAAATATGGGCAAACTTCCCCCTTTCTTAAGGAGGTCTATGTCCAATGGCTTATATAATGATGACTGAAAGAAAAGTACTAATATACAAAGGTACTTACACAGTCAATATTGGTACATTATTAGGTCTAGCCTTATTAGATACCTAGTTAATTATGCACTAAGCGGTTTTATGTCTGAAATACTTGTTCCGCGTGCCGGTAATATCGTGCCTGTGCTGCTACTATGCGGAAAACTCTGAGACGGTGGCTTTAAAGGCAGATATTCTCAAACAGTTGTGCCTCAAAAGATAAAAAAAACAGACGGAGTAAAAAATTCTTACAAAGTTATATAATCGAAACGATAATGGCATGCTGTGGTAGCTTATAAATAAGACAATATAACTTGAATTTCCAAATGTTTTAATGTTTGCCTTGATTTTATGTGTTCTTGTTAAATGTAGCCTAAATAAATAGGTCTTGAGGTACCGATAGAGAAGAATAGTACCTCCCTCTGTACCAGGTGGCGTACGAGAACCGACATGTGACGGTATATCCATTCAAGCAGCAGTTGGCAGGAGCATCCCCGTTGAAAAAGCTGCGTTCTGCGATTGCCAACACGCTTGCCCAGCAAGGGAATTATGGGCAAAAAACGTCCTCACTTGGAGAGGCCTATGATCAACAGTGGACTATTAACGGCTGGTATGATGATGATGTAATAAATAACTAAATAAAACAATTACATATGATTCCCATGCTGGTTATGATCATCTCATCCACAGCTTCAGTATTGGCTTGTGTTATCGCGAGGATGCTAGTTATATGCATCAATTATATTATTTCATTAAAAATAAGTAAATAAATGCACTCAACATTTTCTATATTAAACAGACTTCAAGATACGTCGCTCAAAGATTGTACTTATTTTACGGGTTTCAGACAGCAGAAGAAGCACAAATATAATACTTTAATATATATTATATTCAACAACCATACACAGATCAAACAAAAATATCATTATATAAATTTCTGTCAGGGATGGGGATTGAATCCTTGGAGCGCAAGATAGGATCACTACACGTTACCCAGTAATTTCTTTGTCTCCCTCTCCCTTTAAACCTGTTTGAAAAGATTATTACGGTATTATTTGAGTGGCAGCTTATTACCGAAACTAATATCTTGTAGGGCCCGATGGCGCCGATGGTAGTGATCCCATCTTATGCGCTAAAGGTCGTGGGTTTGATTCCTACCCAGAGACAATATTTATATGATGATATTTGTGCTTTTTCTGTCTCTGGGTATTAAATATATGTATTTAAGTAGTACATCTGTGATTCCTCTATTGTCTGGCATCCGTAACACAAATGCTTTAAGCGACTTACCACGGAGTCAAGTCAATGTATGATAGGTTGTGTAAATTTATTATTTATTAATTTATAATTATGATATCTAAAATATGCGTACTGTGTTGTTCGTAGTTTTCACAGCGCAAGGTGTATTTTTACTTTAAGATGAAGAATATTTCTTTTTTTTTACTTCTATATGAGGAAGAAATATTTTTCAAAGGTTAATGTTAAACTAGTATCGACCCGCGGTTTCGTCCGCGATGTACTGCAGAACTTTCATACTAACTTTGCACACCCGTTTTACCCTTCATATATGTACCCTTCTCCTTTTATACATAATTATGTATAGAAGATTACAGACAAGTTAATTTCCCAATTGAAAAGTTTGAGAACCAGTTCGCTGCTGGAACACCGTATTGATTTTGTTAAAAATGTTGAGTATTCAACGTTAGGGTGTGAATACATTGCATACGCTATAATTAATCTGCTAATTGGAATTTTGCTTGAAAATTTAATTAGCCAATTAAATCTTCTCAATAATTGACCAAGCGTTATTTTAATTTAAAACGCACACCTAACGCTTTGGTCTCACATATTATGACACTATTGTATTTATGCGCTTCCTTTATCGATCAAATGCGCACAATCGCTGCGGATTTTCAAGAAAATGCTAAAGAAGTACTTATTACCAGTCATTGTAGTTGTTACTAGTATATTATTCTTTTTATATTCCCCTTTATATTTATGTGTATATGTGTGTTGTAAGTTTGTGTGTGTGCCTGTTTATGTGTGTGTCACTCTCTCTCTCTGTGTGTGAGTGTGCTTGTGTGAGTGTTGGTGGCTGTATTCCTTTATATATTTTAAATGTTTATACATATACATTAATTTAATTTATTATACACCTTAACTGCCTTATTATAGTTGTATTTCTTTTCTGTCTAAAACTTGCCTAGAAGAGATCGCTCTATGCGATAAAGCCGCCCATTGTACTGTACTGTTGGATGTGTTTATACGTTATTTGAATAGAATTTGTTGTTTATGGTGTGTACAATTAAGATTATTATTAATTAAATCACTAATAATAATATACTCTTTATTATACACCAATGAAAATAACACAAGAACATCACAAAAACATGGAATAGTAGGTACAAGAGGCGGCCTTATCGCTAAATGCATTTTCTTACAGGGAACCTTTGGGTAGAAATAATGTTAAAGCTGGTTGAAGTTGAAGGTGCATAACTAATAACTTGTAAAAAAATACTTGCTTTTTCCTTTTACTGCTCATTCAATCTGTACATAAATTTGTTTTATTAAGAACTAGCTGTGCCCGCGACTTCGTCCGCGTGGAATAGTTTTTTGGGTACCATACCTATTTACTTCAAATTATATAAACTTTGAATGTCACGTTTATTTATATCGAATCAATGGCCTGAAAAATAAGTTTTAAGTTTCTAGCTCTAAAAATAGCGATCCATGCAAACAACTTTTCATCCCCCCTTGCAACCCCTTACAGCCCTTATTTCGAGTTCAAAAATAGCCTATGTCCTTTCTTAAGGTCTAAAGATTGTCTATGCCAGATTTCATCAAAATCGGTTGAGAGGTTTAACCGGGAAAGCGTAACAGACAGACAGACAGACAGACAGACAGACAGACAGACAGACAGACAGACAGA
>JACJUM010002496.1:3230643-3241290 GCA_020976665.1 Heortia vitessoides
AGACAGACAGACAGACAGACAGACAGACAGACAGACAGACAGACAGAGTTACTTTCGCATTTATAATATTAGTAGGGATAAGTAGGGATAATGACTATTTCTGACAAAGCTGCGGGTCAGAGTTAGTATGGTATGTTTTATTTAACCAGTGTCATATACTCAACAAGTTCTCTAGGAAGTCATTTATTATATCGGAATCCCAACATCACAGCAGAGCACTTGAGATTGGCAGACGCATTTGCGTCCTACGTAAGAGGAGCTAGGATTTGTTTGCGGCTACACTCGTATTCTTTTATTTTACGGAAAACTGACTGTTTCTAAACAAACGAATGAAAGTCTTAATTTCGTTAGTTAAATAGTTTGAGCGTAAAAACGTGAGAAACAATAAAAAACATTTTCGCCTGTATTTTTTAAATAAGAGAATTATCGCAAGTTCATATTATCCAAAGTGGGAATTTCATAACAGCCGTGTTGGGCATCTGTGGTGGTAATCACTGGGCACAGTTTTGCGACGGGAATGTTGATGCTCACAACCACCTTATTGCATATGAGCTATGCTATCGCGGTCCGCTATCTGTTGGTTCCGGTAGCTCAGTCGCCTCTTACGACCCCTGATACAAAGAGACGTGTATTCTACGCCAGTACCCCACGGCTAACTGTTAACAAACTATTTAATATATAGTTAATATCATCAATTTTTTTTTACTATCTACATCGGATAATATTGTTGTTGAAGTTAATATTAGACAGAAGCGCCTAACTAGATATTGCAGGAATACGAGGTGTATGACGTACTAATGATCACAGTTTATAACACAACAATGTTATGTACTACATTTGCTGTGAGGTACCAGCAGAGTACCTCCCCCTGTACCAGGTATATCCATCCGAGATAGTGTAACTCTGAAAGCTGCGCTCTGCGGCTTCCAACACGCTTGCCCAGCGCGGTAATTATTGGCAAAATTCCCTCTTCCTTGGGGAGGCCTATGTCCAGCAGTGGGCTTTTAATGGCTGGTGAATATAATCCGAGTATACAGAGAAAGAAGTAGCTCCTGATACATGGGTCATCCTATTATACTTAGTGCTACATTCTTCTGTATTCTTGATTATGATAATAGAGGATAATAGCAACAAAGTACAACATTCTCCCGCGCGTTACAAAACTTCTTCCTTAAGGTTAAAATTACTTTTATTTTATACTGTCAAAATCCATTAATATCTTCTAAAGTCAACATCTTTTTTCTAAAACGTATCAGACAGTCGAATGTTACACTAGTTCACTGCCCGTAACATTTTTCACACAATTCATATTTTAAGGCTTTGCCTGTAAAAGTAAGATACAGTAAGACAGACAGTTTAATATAAGTTCGAGTGTCTATGTTACCGTTGCTTACAAACTACCGTGTTTCACAAGGAAATTGGATATATGCAATTGAAGCTCATTCCAGATTCACGTCGACGATCGAAGCAGGGCCCAATTCGGAGATGCGCCCGCGTCCGCCATTACACGCGGCGACACTAGCGACATCTCATAACGAGCGTGTCAACTAGCTGCGTGAATTGTTCATACATAAACATAGGAGGTAGGGATGGCGAAAGGTAAAGTATATATATATAATAAGACAGACTCGATGGCAAAAATGGTAGTGATCTTTACTTGCGCACCAAGGGTTCGATTCTCACCCAGAGCTAATATTTATATGACGAAATTTGCATTTGTTCTGTCTCTGGGTGTTAAATATATGTATTTAATATAGTATATTTGTGATTCCTCTGTTGTTTGGTGTCCTAAATACATGTGCTTTAAGCGACCTCGAAGTCAGGTCAATGTAGTGTAGATGAACACACATGAGACAGTGTGTATGTCAGATGTTGTGTGAATTTGTTTTTTCATTTATTATTATTGTATTATAAATATAAACTCTCTACATGCATTCAAATTCAAAGTGAATCCCTGACAGTCATTTATGTATAACGCGAAGTGTAAGAATGGTTTGTTAAAAAGTAAGAGGCATTATGTTATATTAGGTCTGAATAAAGGTAAATATCGTTCTGTTAAAGTAACCGGTGACGATTTCTCAAACGCAAACACAATGCAGTATTCAAGAAATGAACTTTTTCCTAAATGTGTGAACAAAATTTTAAAACAATTAATTGATCAATTAAAGCGTCAATATAAAATATAAATGAACTTACATATGAATATGCATGCACTTTATTAGCTAAGGTATAGAAATGGATCAAGTGTTTAAAAGAGATTAATTAGAAAATACAAGAGGCAATAAGAGACTTACAAAATGAACTGTTAAAGACAAGATACATGATTCCTCATATTTCAAGCATGCGAACGTTTATCAAGAGCCAAAGATCATTCATAGAGTTGTCACGGTATTTAAGTGTAATACTTAAGATGATTTCAATAACAAACTTGATCCTTAAATCGTTGGTAATAAAGTTGAAGACTTAACAGCAAAAGATAAAGTTACAGATAATAACTCAAAGGTAAAAGAGCTACTTGAAACTGCAGCCATCGATCATGGCGAAGAAATAGTATTAACAGATATTTAGAATGCAAACAATAAGACTTAATGGCTTCTACGCGATACTGGGCTTGGATCTAAAGTTTCTAGATGTTAATTAAAGCTAAACCGTGAAAAAAAATTTATAGAATTATCCAAAAGTTAATTGATTGAAGGAACGGTTAATTGATTTGGCCCTGTTTCGATCGTCGACGTGAAAGTTTTTATATATCTCAAGTCTTATAAAAAGTTATGATATTTAAAAATAACAGACCAATTTTCTAAATAAATAAAAACATGGTTTTATTAATACAAATCTCAGATGACTTTTTGTTTTGAAGTGAGATGTTAGATTATTTTTTTAAGTTAGTATATTATTGTGTAAATGTAATCAAAATAAATCAAATGCTTCATTTGGTAATATAAAAAAGAACCTTTCAATTTACTTCTGTATTTATTTTCACCTTTAATATGTTACTAATTGAATCAGGTTGACAACATAATTTCAGTTAAAATATATTACAAAATACATCCATACCCAATTATCCAAAATCGTTTTCCACGATACATCTATGATCATCTCAAGCTATTTCACTATCGGATGCCTCATCCAGTTTAACCCAGAAGGTTGCCCGTATTGATTCCACGTCTGATTTCCCTTGATTAATGGAGATCACCGATGGACTGCAATAGCATTCCAGTAATTACCTAGTCGAAAGAAAGACTGATGATGTCCACCCAAAGTGTTGAAGATTGCAAGAAAATGATATCGGTGGGTAGATGACTGTTTAAGTATGCATTCAATTTAAAGTCTTTATTTTACTTAAGTATTTCATCTAAATTTACATGAGATGGTTTGATGATTTACATTAGATGTAGTACATTCGATGCTTTTGGTCCTAATAATACGCCCAATAAAAAAAACAGATATTTAAGTTAATTTCCCTCATTTTTAATCTTAACTATGCATGTAATAATGTGTCATATAGCTGAAAATTCGCTGTATTTTTTGCTGAGATGTCAGCGTCATTTCTGCAATGTTGTAGGTACAAACACTAAATTAACAAACTTTTACAAGTTTCAATCAATCGATAAAGAAGGAATGAATACGTAATTTCTTTGAGAGGCTTTATGCTAATAAAATGCTGTAATTTATTTAAAATGATATTTACTAGAAAAAAATCCGCCAGTCACCCGGTATGGGTTGAGAAAGATGCGGGTTCGAGTCCTGCCTGACAATTTTGTAATGATTGTTTTTCTTGTAATGATTATTTTTTGTATGATGCAATCCACTATCCTTGAAACAATGTTTTTTGCAATTTCTAGAAAGGCTCATCCGCGAGCATAATCTGTAACAACCGAAGATCCAAAATCCTTCGTTTCTCGACCTTCAAGCAAACAATACAATGTAATACCGCGAACAAAGTCGAAACATTTAAATAAATCGCAGTCAACGCGCAAGCGCAACCCTATATTTTACGCGTAATTTTAAATTCCAAGCGAGCATTGTTGTCGCCTATCCGATCCTATATCGACTCTATTTTATTCGCATTACACCGCCAATTTAACCTGACACATGTGAACAGGCACAAAATGCGGATTACAAGGTGATTTTCAATTGCGCAGGCGCACGCAGGGGTCTCTTTACGCTGGTTATGACCAATAGTAATGTGAACACCGCCATCTCGTCCTAATAAGGTGTGCCAACTGCGTATTCGTTCAGTATTGGGATTAGTAAAGGTTTAAAAAAAAATAAGGTATAAAATTCTTGTATCTGTGGGTGTTGTCGCGTTTTGTTGCAAATTGTTTATTAACATTATTCTCAATTGGAACATGCATTGGAATTGTTTGGAATATATTTTACAGCGAATAAGGTATGCCTTTTGTTTTAGTTTTGAATTTGTTCACTTTTATGAATGTATATATGGTTTTGCTATTTAACGAAGTAATCTGAGAGTTTAAAGTAATTGTCCAGGTTCTTGCTGATATCTTCAACTATACGTGCAAAAAAGATTTTTCTTTGTGTGTTTATGGTTAATCAAATTTTCGCCACCGGCGTTGTCTGGGCTAAATATCTCGATAACTCTTGTTTTCTTCGGATCAAAATATACTTATTGTAGTAGAGATATCAAGTTTTATCAAAACAAACTTTCATATCATTGAAACATTGAGGATAGAGATGATAGAGATGATAGAGATGATAGAGATGATAGAGATGATAGAGATGATAGAGATAATAGAGATGATAGAGATGATAGAGATGATAGAGATGATAGAAATGATAGAGATGATAGAGATGATAGAGATAATAGAGATGATAGAGATGATATCCTTTCATTAAATCATTAATTTTATCTAATATCTACATTAAAGTCGCACATTTTCATATTTTATCATCATTTTATTAGCCGTATATCTACTTTTGGAAATAGGGCTCCCCAAGTTAGAGGGACTTTTGTCCATTATTGCCACGCTGGACAAGCGAGGTGGAAATCGCAAAGCGTTGCTGATACTGCTGCCCATCCCCACCCTGTAGTATTTAAGCTGCGCTGTTTGGATGGATATACCACCATCTGTCGGTCTCACCTCTCACAACCTGGCACTAAGAGATATACTACTATACACCTGGCACTAAGAGATATATACTATTCAACTCCACCTATGGCTAATTCAATATTTTTTATTTAAAATCTATTTATTATCTTCACGTCTACATGAACAAATATTTTTATAAACATTTCTTATTTATTAGAATAACTACAGTAGTTATTCTCACTATACCCGTATAAGGTAAAGGTCTCAAAAGTTTATTCAGACCAACATCTTTGGCCATTTTTGTGCGAACCTTTTTTTTGTTCGTAACTTATACATATAATACAGGGATATCGGATTACCACCTTCTCACATAACGTTAGCCTCCGACAAGCAAATTGATGCAACAGTAACTCAATTTAGTCAAATTTTAAGATTTTTTTACATGATAGGAAATAGAAGCCTCCTGCTGTTGTTAAAAATGACTGAGGTAACGGAAATATCAGAAAGCGGTAACCAACCGAAACAGTATAGCTTTAATGTAATAAAACAGAGATGGGCAGCAATTCCCACTTGCAAAGTCACACTCTGCGATTGCTGGAGGTTTTAAGACTGTTATAAAGAGCCAACATACACGCATAAAGAAAAATGACAATCGAAAGATACATTTTGGTGGTGAAAACTAATTCTCCAGAAGAAGTAAGATTATAGCTTAAATATAAAAAGACAGAGATGGGCAGCAGCATTTTCATTAGCAAAGTAACATTGTGTTATTGTTGGAGCTTATACAACTGTTATGCAGAGATACATGAGAACGCGTAAAGAAAAATGAAAATCAGAAGATACATTTTGGTGGTTCATTAGTTCTTAGCGACGATACATTTTTTTCTCAATTGACATGTGTCATCTGAGCAGAGAGTGGTTCCTAAAGCAAATCATTTTTAGGCGTTTCTTCTTTATTTCAAGTACTATCATTTCTTAGGCATCTTTAGATATATAAATTAAGTGACTATTTTCACGGTAGCGATACATGTGCGTGGAATATTAATACACAAGCAGTTTTAGATTAATTAGTCATGTTTTTTCCTTTTCCTGACCTTCTGTAAATATTTGAACTTAGAAAGTACTTGAGCTACTGCACCATATTATTTTTAGTGTCACAGCTGGCGCGAGACCGCCGCGAACAAAAAGAGCAAAACAACGCAAGCTATCTCGCCTTCCTTTGGTGTATTTATTTTTAAGGACAGTGTTTTCCACACTCTTAATCCATTGATAAATCTGTTGGGATAAGACACCGATTCTGGTATATAGTTTGCTGGTTGATTTATTTATTCTATCTTTTTGTAAACAGAAGTTTGGTTTGTAGAAAATTATCGTATTGTGGAATTTTGTTTCCGTTTTAGCCAATCGAGACATTTATTCAAGTAAGATAACCATTACGCATTATATTAGAATTAATCCTTATTAATATCATAAACGCAAACGTTTTTCAGTATAAATGTGTGGATGAATATATGTTACTCTTTCATGCCGTAACAGCAGAACAGATTTGGATGAAATTTAGGATAGAGGATCCTTTTTACTTTGAAAGCATGTTCCCGTGGGATAGATCTGACTTTTATTTCTTTCATGAAATTGGAACGACTTTTTGAATAATTTGAATGTCAGGGATTGATATAGAATTCTCAAATAACAAAAGTTAATTGATAATCTAGTTGATGATAGTATATCGATCATCAAATCATGTTTTCTCAAAAAAGCTCTAAAAAGGTTTTTTTTTAAATTTCTTTGGACCACAATTGCAAAATGCAGGTTAGCAATGGGAGCCCTACACTACTTAAGTTATACTGATTCAAATGGATGTGCCGCCATCTATCGATTCCGAAAAGCGTAGTGTGGTCACACTACGCTTCCTAGAACCCGCACAAAAATGCTGTAAGCTATTGTAGTGGTACAGATCCAGACTGCAATACTTCAGAATTTACTTTAATGAGTGCATTCAATTCGGTCGGTAATATTACTATCCAATGCTAATGCATTGTGTAGGAATATTACATTATAAACCTAATATTTTTCATGAATTAATAAAAGGTCAAATAAAAATCCAAACCAATTCCATTTCGCGCTCTCTCAAGGATCTCTGAAAATAAAGTAGCGTTTTTATGAAATCCACCATCATGAAGATAAGTCTTAGGTCAAAAATTGCCAGTATTTAGGATAAGTTAAGCCTTAAAAAATAACAAGATCGATGGTAAATTTTATGTCTGTCATAAGTACTTTAATCTCAGTTAGTATTTGATTTAATTTAATTATTTACGTTTCATTTTTATAAATATTATTTATTTGAGTAGTTAAAGGAATATTTTTATTTTATAGTTGATTCACGTTGTACGCTTATATCTGCAATCAAGGCTAGCCTTAAGTATCTTTCACAAATAGCATGCATTCAAGCACATTGTAATTATACATTGTTGTAATTACATGTCAGTTAAGATAATAAATAAATAAATACATACATATATTACGCCTATGTCTCAGTGGGTTGAGCAGAGACTACGGATTTCCACTTGCTACGATCTTGGCATACCTTTCTCGCTTTCTTTTTTCATCAGTCCTTTTTATACACGCTCGTTTATTCTTAGTGCTACTGATCCTTCTTTAATACCTCTCCTACCTGGTTAAGGTAGGATTGCCTAGATCGTCCTATACGCTCTACAATTCCTCCATTCAGTCCACTTTAAATATTTGTGCAGTCATTCCGCTTTCATCCATTCTATCTACATGAATGGCTTAACCATCTTAACATTCCTTTCTCTGTTGTTTTCATAACATTTTATTTTACATCACATCACTTTCTTATCACACTATAACCAATCAATCAAAATGTAATGTACAAATAAAATATATTTTTTTTAAACTAATATCAAGTATACATCATGTTGAATAATATAAATAAACTAAGAAACAAAATCAATATGCTTCATTCCACAACACGTAGTACAAAAAAACATTTCCAAATACCAAAACTGTTGAACCTCTTTGCACCGTTAATTAAACTATAACGTTGGCCACAAAGAAAGGCATCGGCGGAATGAAAAAAAATAAACAAAAGTCTGCGCAAGGGCACGGCGAGACAGGACGTTATCGCGTCCGCGCTTGCGCGGGCCCGCCGCGGCGTTTTTATTTTTGACAAGTGCCATCTATACAGCCGCCATTGTTCTACCCGCCGTCATTGCTTGTTATTTTGAGAACAGCCACAATAGTCGCGGATGTTATTTTTTTTGGACATTTTATTGTTAATTTTATTACATAAATTTATACTTTAAACATATTTTTACATCGATAGCGTATTCGGTGATGTTCGATTATCACTCAGGACAAATATATATACGATGAATAGTTTGTTTTATTTGTGTTTGTTCTGTGTCTGGATGATAAATATGTATCGAAGTATTATAATTAATAAATACCTGATTCAAATCAACGTATGAAATATCGTGCATTTTTTTTTTAGTTGACGTTTTCACAGTATGAAGCTAAATATCAATCCGCTATTAAATCACACATACATATTTGTGTAATACATATATATAAGGTTTGAATAGTAGCCACCAAACCAAGTCAAACCTATTAATTTAAAAATAATAAAATGGAATATTATTAAAGATATATATTTATGGAAAATCTATACAGACATAACTTTGTTGAGATCGTCCAAAATGATTACTGTAAGGTAACAAACCCATCAAGAGTGATAATAAATTTGAACTTTTGTTAGACCAGGTCGTGAAACAAGCCTGCGCGATATAGTGAGCAGCTACTGCAGCCTATAGACACTCCTAATTTTACAAGTAGATCACAAGCGAATAGCTAACTTAGTGAATTGCAGATATGATGTCAAATTACCCAGTAATTTCACTTCTTCTCTCAGCCTTCAAACTGGAACACAGCAATGCTAACTTTTCTATTTAACGGTACAAATAGGTGAAAGTAAGTTAATAATGGACACGACCTTTATATGCGGTCTGCCTCGAGTGTAAAAAAGCTAGTAATTTAAGGATTGAAAAATGACATCCGGATAAATGTTTCTGAATATATTGATGGTCCAGAGGTCGATCATCATAGCAGCCATTAGATGTCCACTGCTGGACATAAGACCTCTCCAAGAAATGAGGTTTTTTACCCATAATTGCCGCACTGGGCGAGCGTGTTGGCAATCGCAGAGCGCAGCTATCGCAACGGGGATGCAGCTGCCCATGCCCGCTCTGTGCATTTGAGCTGCACTGTTTGGGATGGATATACCGCCATCTGTCCGTTCCGGTACCTAAGTCGCCTCTTACGATACTTGGTGCAGTGGGGGGAACTTTTCTATTCTGACGGTCCCTTACGGCACTGCCGGTACCTCGATATTTGATCATAATTAAATTTTGTTATAAGTCTTTCATCAATTGCTTGGTAATAGTCAATTTAATGTTGACTATCAATAAAGTATTCTTATGTCTCATTGAAACAATAGTGTATAAAAAATATTTTAATGAATTTAATGTAAGTCATGTACATTTTCTATTAAAAAAATAGTTTTATTCACTCCTTTCCAAACTTTAACTATTTCACATTTCATATTATTCCGCATTTATATAATTTACCATTCTCGTACTCCTTCTTTAGGGTTCTTTCTTTACCCTTTTTAAGATAGAAATTTTTCGTTTTATATATCAATATATAGTATCATCAATTAAATAAGCAAATAGCTTAAGTATCTTAAATACATAGCTTATATGAAATATATTTATGAAAAAATTTACAAAATGGAATGAATACATCACGCCTGCGGCCCATCGTGGTAGGTAGAGGGTTTATAGCCTCTATATTTTATAGGAAATCTATATTTCCATTTACTGCAATCTTAGCATACATCTTACACTTCCTTTACTCGCATTAGTTTTTTCATACTTTACTTTACGCTCGTTTATTCTTGGTAATTCTGATCTAGCCCTTCTTTAATACCTCTTTTGCCTGGTTAAATTATAGTCGTCCTATACGATCTTTCCCATTCCCTTCCGCGCTATATATTTGTAACATCATTATTCTACATGTCCAAACCATCTCAACAGTCCTTTCTCCATTATTTTTACAATATCATCTATTACACTACATCGATCTCTTATCATACCTACTATTCTTTAATTTATATTTCAAATTCAGTGATAAAGAAATGATGAAAAATTCCTTTTAAAATTCCAATAAAGTTTAATAAATATTATGATAAAAGACATATTATAGTATCACTCTTTATTTTGCAAAATAAATATGTGTGTATTCGTGAACTTAATTTCCATTACAAACGGCACCACTGTAGCAGCGCTGTGCAACCGTGCATCCGAATCAGCGCCAATGGCGATCGAGACGCAATGGAATATATTTTGACGAGTTCGATTTTCAAAAATGCATTCTTTTTTCTTATTCCGCCGCGCGAGGACAATGCGGCCTGGGCGTAACGAATAACTTGATATAAAAAGGCCGTGTCCGCCTCTGGGTTATGACGTATTTTTCGAATAAACCGCCCATTCACGGTCAATTGATTTGGGATTATTTA
>JACJUM010002496.1:3241690-3254564 GCA_020976665.1 Heortia vitessoides
TAGCTGGGCCGATACAAATTAGAAAAATATATATGCGGCTATAAATCGAGATCGTATCTCTCAAGTTGGATCAAACTGTGCACAGTAAGCAAAACAATGTTAAAATCCATTCTGTAGTTTAGAAGTTTATCCCGAACAAACACCGCGACACCTAATCTGTACATATAATATATATATATATAATCATCTATACATATATAAATACAATTGGAGTGTTAGTTTGTAATATAAAAATGACCGCTTTCTACTACATGCTTATAAATGTATATACGGTACACATACCAAAATATTTTATACAAAATTTTTTACTGTCTGTCTGTCTGTCTGTTTTGGCTAATTTCTAGAACGTCTGAAACGATTTGGACGGCTCGACAGTCGGATGATTGCCACTGACATATAGCTTTTTTAATAAGGAGTAGTATATAACTTAAGCTTTATAACATTACGCTATAACTGAAAGGAGCGGATTAATAAATGAGGCAAAAACAAGCAAAAACGGGCAAAAATTTAACGTTCATTGCGTGCGCTGCGTGGATGTTTGCAGTTCGAAAGAATATATATGTACTGCCCAAAGTCACAATTCCACGCGGAGGAAGTCGCAAGCACAGCTAGTCAATACATATACACATAATAAACAAAATTTAAGTGTCTATTTGTAATATTAAAATAACTACTTTTTATTAAATGCATTTGGATATGCACACGATACATAAAGGACAATAACATTTTTTTTTATGTCTGTCTGTGTGTTTGAGGTAATCTCTGAAACGGTTAAATCGATTTTGATGAGACTTTAACTGGCAGGTAGTTAATACAATAAGAGGTAACTTAGGTCTTTATAATGCTATGATATGACCAATAAGAGTGGAGCGTCAATCAAAAATGTAGCAAGAACGGACAAATAATATACGTTTTGAGATTATCATAGCATGTACTGCGTCAACGGTAGAAATAACGCAAAAATAAAATATAAGAACGCAGACAAAGTCGGAAGCGCAGCTAAATTTTATATACTAAGACTACATAGGTATATATATATATACATAGATTATAATAAATACTCCAACTGCATTTCTTTGTATAGACACTCGTTAAATAATACAATTCGTTACAGTTTCAATAATAAGTGTGTTTTCGTTATTAACGCTAGATTCACATGCGCTGCTGTATTTGTAAGAGAAATTTGGTTCACAGTGTATTTGCAGCGCGCAATGGAATGCATTGTCAATCGGTCAACTGTTCTTTCGTTACCTAAAACCGGTGTAAAGGTATCCCATGAACATACGCCTTATGATGATTTGTTCCGTAAGCCTCGGCTCTGTTTTATGCGCATTTTGTAGGTGTAAATGCGTGTTCATCCGTTTATGGCACTGTATCTTATAACGGAAATGCCAAGTTATGTTGCGGCTAAATTTAACATTCTCCCTCGCAATAAAACAATCTAGCACGTTTTATTCTGCATTGCAACATTAAAAATCAGGGTGCATATTATTGTATACCACATTCATTTAAAAAATAATAATGCATAAAAATGCCACTTCAAGCAAACTACAAAATAAATCAATCTTTTTAGAGTTTCGTACTTCAAAAAAGATAAAAACTAATCCCTCATGGGATAACTTTGTAACGTCAGCCAATATGTCTGTCAAAACCATTTTTCTCTGGATCGCGTGCAGGTATCAAGCTGAAATTCATATCAAATACTGAAGTCTACTATCCCTTAAAGCTGTAAAAATATCATACTTCTGAAATAAAACATTGAAAAGATACAGCCGTTTATGCCGTAAAATTTCAACTCTCGCAAAGAAACAAAATATACAGTATACATCTCGTGAACAAAGTCTTGAAATTTGGTATGAAGCGACGTCTTACACCACAGATAAAGAATAAAATGCGTAAACCATAAATTACAGTACAAAACTATAAATAAGGAACCATCAATACGCGAGTACGACATGCACTCGACTGGTCTTTTTTAGGAAACAAATATCCCTGATGTTGTAGAGATAAAAATCTCTACAAAATTAGAGAATTTTTTTTTCCTAAATATAAAGCAGAGCTTAATCATTGACGGGGCCGGTAGTGTTCCTGTCTTGTGCGCTAAGGGACGCGGGTTTGATCCTCACCCAGGATAAAAATTTAATTAATGAATATTTGTATTTGTTCTGTGTCTGGGTATTAAATATGTATTTAAGTGTTCTATTTGTGATTTCTCTGTTGTCTGACGTATGAAACATGAGTAGTTCAAGCGAATTATTGCGAAGTTAAATGAATTTATTATTATTATTAACCAACCAAATTAATAACAAACTGAAACGACTGATCTACCAAAGATTGATCTACCATCTTATTGTCACCGCTGTACGAAGTATTTTATAATAGATTTCAAATTTAATTGCCCAGACGTATCTCATTATCATTGAATGGCGATGGTTTAACTCAAAAATCTTGTACATTCTGCCCCGCCAAAATTATGGTCAGGCTCCTTATGCAGGCCAAGAAGGAAGAATTGGTAAGCAGTGACTGGTGGAATACAAAAGAACGCATTATAAATTTAAAGCGAGCATGCTTGTTAAGTACAAACCGCGCTTGCCCCATTTGCGCCTACCGTGAAATGACGAATGGCGAATCATTTATAATTGTATACATATTTAAACAACCGCCCCGGATTGTATGATGTGACGTTAATCATTTATGGGTTGTGTGTGTTTGCAATTATAAATAGAATTGTTAAGTTGTTTCGTAAAAATGGACAGTAAACATTTTCACAAAAAATCACACATTAGAAAAATATATAATAAAACAATCTAAAAGATACTTTTGAAGCCGTTAAAAACGGCTTCAAAAGTTTTATTTGACTTTTTCATTTTTTTTTTGTTCGACGTTTCTGTTACTTTGCAGCAATCTTAAAATTGATATACTCATATTTGCATATTTGGCAGCTGCTGCTCATCCTCGCTTTACTATTTGAGCTTCGGTATTTCCTGTAGATTACCTTCTGCTCCGGTACCTCATTCGCCTTTTACGATACCTGGTACAAGAAAAGGTATTATTTTAGTTTGCCGGTACCTCACTGTGGTTATGTGTAATAACATCTTCAAGTGAAGCGGTCTCATTGAACAATAGTAATAAATGTTATGTTCGATATTTTAATTGAGATAAATATTACTCTAGTTATCAAAGACAAGTGGTTTTATGCACGGATTTCCTGTTACCATACAGTGGTTTATCCGTAAGGGATAAATATTTATTGGAATTATTCATTGATCTTTTTGAAGTATACAGACATCTAGTACATAATTTTGTTTTACCAAGTAAGCTTTTGGCGTTGTTTGCAATTTAAACTAACAAAAATTATGGATAGCAACTTTTTCATCGTCATCTGCTGGTCCTCCCCAATAAAAGGAGATATTTGCTCATAATTGCCGCGCCAGGCAAATGTAGCAGCTTTTTATTCGGACGAACCTAGTGCTGGACTGCTCAGACGTCAATTCCAGCGCCACCGAAAAAAGAGGGCGGGGCCTCTCATAGATGAGAGGACCGATGCCCATAACAATGCTGCGTGCCCCGCGGCCGCGACCGCGCGTTTAGCGCGGTCGCGCCCGCAATGGCTCGCGAGATTTGAGCGGGACCGACGGCGTGACCGAGGGCGCCTCTAGAGGCTCGACCTAGGCTCGGTCGCCGTCGTTGGGGTTGAATTTACTATGAATGAATTAAATTAAAACAAAAGAGGACGGACAGATTGAGCCCGACAGCCCTAGGGCTGTCGGTTATCGCTCGTAGGGGCAGGGACTTCACACGTTCGCCGGCGAACGCGGAGTACTGCTCTGTTGTACGAGTGCATGTGGAGTGTCAGTGGTTGAGTTGTGCCAGTGAGAGGGCGAGAAAGGGTTGCGAGTTTCGCGGTTATATTGTCGGGAGGGTCGTCTAAGACGTGACGCGGTCTACGAGATCGGACGTGGAATATAGCAGCAATTGCAGGGCGTAGCTATCGCGACCGGAATGCTTCTGCATATTCCCACCCTGTTGCATATTAGTTACGCTTTTTTGGGTTGATATACTGGGTTGATTCTTGCCTCCATCGCTTCTCACTGCACCTGGAACAGAGGTGGGTACTATTTTACTTTGCTCTTAAGCCACAGTAGACTAAGAATATATCATACATAATATCAACTTTTCTCATAAATCACTTTATCTATTGCTGAACACTTCATCAAAATCCGTTATACAAGATCGAAGCAAACAAACAGCGGAAGTGACTTCATTTTATACTTTATACGACTACGTAAACAAATTTTAAATGTCTCCAAACACAACAGGTTATATTCAATTCTATAGAAAATACTATCAATTTTATAAAACACAGCCTCGTAAAAATATATCAATCCACAATATTTATTGTCCAATTCAAATACTATAGCTGTCAATTCAAATTTGTTGTCAGAAAAAGGTCTATATAGAAGTCTCTGTTCTTCTTTATGTTTCATACAAATGTCTTCTAATAATGGTATATTTTATTACGGTGCCTATTGGATACTGCTTGCTTAGAGGCAAGTGGACGGAGACAATTCTGAACTTATTGCTTTTTGGTATGAGTGTGTGAAGTGTTGGCATGATGCTAAATGTTCTCGAGTTCGATGCTGTTGTTTACACAAATAATTGGCTAAGTGACAACGCAAACAACGCCCGCATACCTGCTGTCGCGAAGGCATTGCAGACTTTAACTGCAAGAGCAATTTATTTTTATAATGAGCAGAAATATTGAGTTTGCATGTTGTTTTATCAAAGTATTGCGCTGTATAATTTATTTATTTATTGAAATTTATTGCACAAAATATTACAAAATTTACAAATAGCGGTCTTAATGCTATTTGGAATTATCTCCCAGTCATCCATTATACGAAACAGAAAAAAATATATATATATATATAGTGGTGCAGACAATCCAGAGTCGTATAGCTGTCACTGTAAAAGAGTTTGTCAAAAAACTAGAGTGATGAGAGGGAGTAAAGAGCGAGAGAGTTTTAGATAATCGGAGATTACGTTCGTGAGAGGAAGATAGAAATTGGAATCTGTCCTTGAAGAAGGTTGGTTATAATGTTACAAATAAATTTTATAGTAAGGCTTTGGAATTTAGTAGGGTTTTGATATCTTTATATTTATAAATTTACTGTAGGTGTGTATTTCACTGAACTTGTCCTAAACGGCAGGATGGATTTGATATATTTTTTTGTATTACTTTGAGTGGCGCCCCGAATGGTTTAGATTTTCATATAAACCCAGCAGATGGCACTGCAGTGAGTATTTAGGTTATTTATCTATATTTTTGTCTTCAATTTTATAAAATATCAATATCTTAATCAATTGAAATAGAATGCAGGGCAATGACTGTCGGGTCCGCTGGTTTATTTGTTGATCCTTATACCAAGAGCTAGATCAAGTTTATAAGAAGTTAATTACTTCATGGAAACTTGGTAATCCTAACGATGTAATATCGGTACTAAATATTCTTTAAATTTAGTCATTCTTTTTACAAATTTATTAGGTTAATAAAATCATGTAGGGCAAATAAAATATAGGACTAGAACATTCTAGGAAAACTCTACAAAATTTATTTACATGATCTGATGACGGGACTGTTGGCGTATATGGTAGTATTCCTCTTGGTCAAAGGTCGTGGGTTCTATGACCTACTATTTATATGATTTGAACCACCTTGAGCAAATATTTATATGATTAATATTTGTATTTTTTTTCTGTATCTGTGTACTATTTATATGCATCTAAGTGTAATATTTGTATTATCGGATATCCGTAACACAAGCGCTTTTAATACTTATCTCTGAGTTAGGTCAATAAGATTTGGAGGGAATTAAAAAGAGTCCTAATATCCTTAATATACCTTAATTAATATAACATTTTGGAAAGACTTCTGTATTGGATAGAGATTACATCGGCTACTCTTTTGATATATAAAGAGCATTTTTGGAAGTTCTATTGTATTTTACTACTTCACAAATTGAATGATTTTAATAAAATGAGCAGACGATATCGTCCGATATATTTAGATGTATTTCATTAAATCATTGCGTCGTCGAAAGTTCGGTCACAGACCTTGAATTTTATTTTTGAGGATGCAGTGTGGATTTCTTATTCGGTACCGTCAGAAAAATAAATATTTTTGTTACTATTTTCTTACATTTACAACGTCTAATAAATATTTTTTTATCGGAAATATTGTATTTAAAAAAATGTGTCTATAGTTTTGTGTGTCTAACTCTTTCCCTCTTCGGAAAAATGTATATTCTTATGTTCTTTTTGTCGTGAGAAAACAATATGATATCTAATACGTGTGTGTCAATATCATAACGGCATTACAGACGGGGGGGGGGGGTATGTCAATCTGATATAAGTTGATTTTTCGTTGATTTTAAACTTAATATCTAGCGCTTTAAATGCATAGAATCAATAATACACTTTATAACTTTTGAATTCGTTTTCAGCAAATATTTTTTCTCAAATGATTAATAGTTATATAGTCAAAAAATTTACGTCTCTATTGTTCGTTTGTTTCATAATTTTTATTAATAATGGGGGTAATAAATGCAGTTTTATCTATTTAAACGATCTTTGGAGACATAGTTATTTCTAATAGGTATCATATAGTTATAAACGTTCAGTATGAACTTAAATAAATAAATAATAATAAAAAATTCCCACAACATCTCATACTGACTTGACTACTTGACTTGACCCTGTGGTAAGTCACTTAAAGCACTTGTGTTACGGACGCCAGACAACAGAGGAATCACAAATATACTGCTCAAATACATATATTTGACTCTTAGACACAGAACAAACACAAATATCATCATATAAATATTTACTCTAAGTGGGAATCGAACCCACAACCCCTGGCGTACAAGATGACTTAGACTAAATAATAAGACATGTTAGAAATATGTATTGACTGGCCGGATGGCGTATTTGGTGGAGTTCCTATTTTGTACGGGTTCGATTCTCACCCAAAATTAATACGTTGTATTGAAAAATACCCCCTTAATCTAACCCTTAGCTCTGCTTATATTGTAGGGGCAAGTCAATTTATTGCACCTTCATCATACCAGCCGTAAAAAATCAACTAGACATCTTCATTAAGGCTTAAGGCCTCATTAAGCAAGGAAATCTTGTCCTTCATAAATACCAATAGACGACAGAATTGATAACAAATTTAAAATCTTCTTTCTAAACTGTAAATAATCTTTGCCAGCCCTCACGATTTGGAAATAAATATGTATAGCCGTTAACTGGACCACTTAATAAAACCCATAATTCATATTTAAAAATGATTTAAAGACTCTTTTAATGGATAAAAATAGTAATTTCATTACATACATATATATTAAATATAAAATGATATTACTACATAGTTTAAAACAAAGTCACTTTTCGCTATCTAATTGTCTTTATGTATATTTAGATCTTTAAAACAACGTAACGTATTCTGATGCAGTTATTTTAAATAGATAGAGTGATTTAAAAGGGCAGTTTATTTATATTGTAGTTTTTTTCAGAAAAACACTAATAATTTTAGTGTTTACTAATGTAATATCGCAAATAAACACTTTTTTTCGTTTACAAACGCTGGCTAAACTAGATGATATCTATATAAATATAATAATCTTAGGTCAAAACTCGCCCAAGTCTAGAATAAGTAAGACCATGAACACTTCTTCTTAACAAGATA
This sequence comes from Heortia vitessoides, assembly GCA_020976665.1. Classification (NCBI taxonomy): domain Eukaryota; kingdom Metazoa; phylum Arthropoda; class Insecta; order Lepidoptera; family Crambidae; genus Heortia; species Heortia vitessoides. Next base: position 3,249,438 of record JACJUM010002496.1, read on the forward strand.
GATAACATTTAGATGTGTTTAATATGATAAACTTTATCAGACCGTTTTAAATATTTTTGGTTAATATTTATTGTATAAATATAATTTTTCATTGTAGATGAATACTAACTGTGCCCTGTGATTTTGTCCGCATGGAATAGTAACTTTGCTAGTACATTATTTTAACGTAACTTCTACCATTTACACATCTTATGCAACTAAGTCTGTTAAAACGTATATTTTTCGCCCGTTTTTCCACATTTTTAAATGGTGCTCTAATCTAATTAGTCGTAACGTGATGTTAGCCTTAATTACTTCTTATTATATCAGCTATCTATCAGTGAAAATTTTATTGAAATCGGTCGAGCCATTTGAAGAATTACCTTAAGCAAACAGATAGACATACAACTACTTTTTTTAAATTAATATTTTAATAAAGCAATTTTTAACGGCTTCAGAAAACGATTTAATTTTCTTGCGGCAACCGTTCTTAAGATTGACAAATATTAAAAAGCGTTTTTAAGTCGTTAAAAATAAATTATGTTATGAGTAATGAACGTGGAAATGTAATAAAAGAAATTGTTAATATGTACCGTGTATATACCATATAAGTGGAGTAGTAAGGTTCTGGAATAGAGACCACGTACTGGCAGCGTCAGATAGACTGACTAAAAGAAACGGTCTGTCTAAACCCGCAGGATCGCGCTGGATACAGGCCGCATGCAACCGGTCTTAATTGAGATTACTTGTGAAAGCCTAAGTCCAACAGTGGACATCTTATGGCCGATATAATGATAATACTATATGCAATTTAATCAAAAGCTTTCATTTAAATATCACAAACAGTCACTCCAATTTTACTTTAACAATTTTGTTTTACTTTGTAAACAGAGTTAGCCTTTAAGTATCTGCTAGAATTTGTATGAAAATAAGCACTTTTAAACTGAAACTATATTGTCATTCAGTCATATCATTGCAATTAGATGTTGATTAGCCTAATAAATAAATAAATAACACGAATGCTCTAAGCAACTTATCTCGGCAAGCAGCAGGCAAATTGATCTGGAAATGTTTATGGTGACGGTACCAGGCACGCGGTGGGTAAGCTCAAAGGCACGGGTATAATGCAAACCGGTCCAGCCCACTGTCCGACTGCCAATAATATATGCGAGCGGCGTATGATGCGTATGCGCAGATAATGACGCCGCGGTTTTGTCATCAATTTTGAATTTGTCGGGCCATTTAATCAGGCGTTAGGTTTTTGCGGACTGTACTGCATGTACCTTCGTCTTAGGGTGAACTACAGAAGAAAATTTGATTTTCTTTTAAATTTATATTATATTAATTTTAAACATGGGGTACCCTGCCACGTGGTATCGGCAGAGTAGAATAGTACCTGCACCTGTACCAGGTGTCGTCGGAAGCGACTAACGTAGCAGATCCAATAGATGGTGCTATATCCATCAATAAAATTGTAGCTCAAATGTATAAAGCGGGGATGGGAAGCAATATCTTCTTTACAATACCTCACTCTCGACTATTTCTTGCGCCTTCTTCTTTATATTCTGGTTTAAAGGGTGATAGAGGCAGTAAAATTGAAGTAGTGGTAAGGCAATATCACATGATATCTTAGGCAACGCATTATTGATATCCTTGTGATATTACTAGCGTCCATTAGCTGTGGTGATGCTAACTCCGCCTATGGCGAACTATAAATTATGTTTTAATATATTTTTTTTATGTTCTGTTATGCCATGTATACATCCCGCTACACAAGATCTGATACTTATTATTCTTGTGCCTTCAACGCAAATTTATCTGAGAGATAAGAGAGTGCGTTCCACGCCAATTCGGGGCGTAACACAAAAATAATTTTATTCCAAGTGTTGATATAGTTATTTACAACGCCGCTTCGACAAGTTTCTGATACTTTATCTTTAATTAAAAGCCGTGCAGCCGCCTGTCATGATGTTAAATAATGTTTATCTGAGTGATTCGGGAGGTAAGGTTGCATTGTGTTTTGCTTGATTTTCTGCTCGCGACTCCGAGTAGTCGAGACTAAAAAATATAACCAATTTACGAATGGAACAATGTCATTTATATTGAACTTGCAGTGCCCCACGGTTTCATCAGGGTTTAATTGTAAAACTTTTATACTAACTATCCACCCCTTCCACCGCCTTAAGGTTGCTTTTTGAAATAATATTTTACACGTGTTTCATGACTTTCAATGTAGAACCTTCAATGTAGACTTCAAAACCAGCAAGTGTTCTCACTTATTTTGCACCCCATCTTTACCTCTTTAATGGGGAAAATGTTTAAAAATCCATTTTTAGTGCTCCTCTACGTTATAAAAGAAAACTGTGCAAAATTTTAAGTTTCCAACCCCTACAGTTACGGCCCTGTGTTGATATGTCAGTTAGTCTGTCAGTCATTTTTCATTAGTATCTATATAGATAAAAAAATAAAATGTATCAACATAAAATATAACTTCTGCTTATTTTAAAATTTGAATATTCCATCATTAGCGTATAAAGTGACTCATCGGAGTTCCCGCTATTATGTCATAGGTCATGTCAAAATTACAGGTCCTTTGTATATCCTTATTCCTTAATGAAGAAAAACCTCACTGCATTTGTGAATATGGATGCTTATTAGTGCTTTGTGGTCCTTGACCTCAAACAGGTGTTGATACTACTGTCTGCCTAACTTAATGGATTTAATTCACTTCATTTTGTATTAGATATGCATAAAATAAATATTCATATTTGGTACTATTACTAATCTCAAAATTTTAAATATATCTATTTATTTATATATCAAATGCTTTTTAATAAAATAAATTGTTTATTATTCGCAAATATAAGTTAATAAAAGATTCATGCGTTGAAACGTTCCTAATTCAAATAAAAAAAAAACAATATCATTCGAAAATCCCACAGGTCGAGTTTGAAAAAACAATAAAAAAAATTGCGTCCTATTATTTTCCAACTGCAGAAACGTATTTGTATAAACAACAAAAAGCTGTTAGTTTAAACATATAAAGAGTAAACAAAGAGTGCGAAACTGTTTGAATTTTCACACATCAAGGGAGCAAAGTAAACAATTAAGCTGTCGTAATAATAAAAAGTTGTGTAAGCCCAAATTAAATTAGCACCCAGTCCCCGATGGAAGTTCGAGAACGTTCTGCTGCGGGTTTGTTTAAGGTAGTGTTTTGTTTCGAGGAAGGAACAATGCGTTGACCTCATTTTTAGCATTGTTTCTTTTGAAAATTATCTCTGAGAAAAGATCAAATGAATTGAGGGTTTAATTTTTTGGAAATATTTTAGATGGATTAAAAAATCCGTAACCCTATTGATAAAAAAGATTCCTTAAAATCTGGTATCACTACTCTCCTCAAAACCGAAGGGCTAGAGAACCAGACACAGGGTCAAATATGACAAACAGATCAACCTATCCAAACCTGGAAAAAATGACAGTCAATTTTGAACTTCATCGCCCTCTTTTAAAGTTCAATATCGATTGCAAAGTTTTGATAGAAGATATACTTGATGAAAAAGAACTATTAAATAATAATAAATTCACACAACATCTCAAACGTTGACATAACTCCGTTATACACGCTTCAATCACTTGTATTACGGATATCAAATAACAGGGGAATCAACAACATATAAACATACTTAACACACAGACGCAGAACAAATACAAATATTAACATATAAATATTTGTCCTTTGGCGCACAAGTTTGAATGATCAAAATACAATTTCAATTTATAGCATATGATTAGCCTTCATTTTACATCTAAGCACAGAGGATAGAAGACATAATAATTTCTCTATACGAAATCTCACATCTAACGAGTTTCAATATTTATGAAAGATATTTCAGCCTCACAGTTGTTGTTCTTAACACTTACATGGGTGCGACCGTTAGTATCTCAGTAGGTGGCTGCCACCCATACGAATTAGGTTGGGTTTACAAAGTGTTAAATCGAATATTATTGTGATTTTATATTTCTCAATGATCTTTTGGGTTCTTTATCACTAATGTTACTTTAACTCGAAATAACATCACATGGACATAAAATTTTGGGGTCCATAGTGTTATAACTCGCGAGAATCATCAATAATTTCAATTACAGACGGATAATCTAGTTTCAGATACATTTCGGTCACCATTTTTATCAAATCTGCCGTAGGATGTCCATATTTATTTATTGGTTGTGCGACTGTATCCAGCAAGATCCCGTGGTTTCTGTTTTCGTCTGTTTAACTTGTGGGTGGACGTCCCACGCTTCGCTTGTCAATGCGCTTTCTCCTTTTAAGAACGCTATGTGCCCTGTCCACTGCAAATGGTAGCTGCTATTCCACTGGACTTTAGATTTCGTTATTGTACCAATCTCTTTAAAACTCTCCTCATTTCTGATTGGATTATATAAAGAGACTTTGAATTGCATTATGAGTTTTGGTTACATATATATACAAGCGTGTAAGGTTTTTCTTTAATTCAAATATCGACACCAATATCATAATTTCAACTATTGGAGGTCCACTACTGGATATAGGCCTGCCCAGAAAAGAAAAATATTGCCAATAATTGCCGGGGCAAAGCATCAGCGACCCCTTCGCAAAAGCTGCGCTGCGCAATTGCCAACACGCTTGCCCATTCCCCCATTTCTTGAGACCTACATCAAATATTTCGTTTAACCATTTGCACAATATCTTTAAATTGGAATACAAAGTTTTAGTTTCCAAAAGTCACTATTTTTAAGGACTCTATCTGGATCCTGTAGAACTCTACCGTGAACAATAAATACAATAAACAAATAATTTTCTGTCATCTTTCTATATAATGTATATATATAAACATATTATATTAATATCATATTCTGCAGTTACTTGAAAGTTTTGAGAATTTTGGCCTGTGTATAGACTACACATAAACTAAAATTATTTAATAAGATCAAAAAACTAGTCAATATTAAGGCGTAAAAAGTTAACGAACTCCTAAATAAACTTACAACATACTGTTCGGTATTATCAGTGGTATAATATTAAATTGCTCTAATTATAAAACCTTTTACGTAGATAAAGGAAACACACCACTGACAATCTGAAGGTTTCTTCAAAACTTGGTCTGTAAG
>JACJUM010002496.1:3260163-3283846 GCA_020976665.1 Heortia vitessoides
ATAATGTTTCCAACAAACAAATTTGTAAGCCATAGTGTCAATACCAACAACACATTAAACATCAAACTCTGCTGATGAGCTATTAGCATGTGTAACTGGCCTAATAAGACGCATGTTTGTATGCAGTGACAAGAGTTACGGTCGTTTGCTAGTCGGGCGGTAACTCATACCAATGCCACTAGTAGTGGTACTAGTACTGCATTAATGTGTATGCGGCTTTAAACAATGCGTTATGAATGGGGTACAAGATATGAAGTGCGTACTGTTGTTATGGCATTCCGTGATGGACGACTTGCTTGACATTGCTGGTTTTAAAAGAATAGATATTATGTTAGACATTCATTAGGATTGAATTAATTGACGGGCCCGATGAAGCAAATGGTAGTAAACCTATCTTGTGCGCTTAAGGTCGTAAGTTCGATACCCACCCTGTCGTTTTGTCATTTAAAATTTCACTAAATGACAGTATTTAAGTATTATATCTGTGATTCCTCTGTTGTCTCATATCCGTAACACAAAACCTTTAAGCGACTTAAATCGAAGTCAGTTCAATATATAAGATATAGTGTAAACACTTATAAGTAACACCCAGACGTGAAACAAGTAATTATTTATCATTAAGTTAAAAAAATTCCTGGTCACACAAGGCAAAAGAAATTTATTACAAACAAAAGATCTTTTCGTCATCATTTTATGAGTCGCAGGGCCTCTATTGCTGATCATAGGCCTCTCCAAGTGATTTCCAATAGGACCGGTTGTGATGGTTTGCGTACATCGCGATGCGGCTTTTGTCAGATCGTCCGTCCATCGTGTGGGTGGACGTTCTACACTGCGATTGCTAGTACGTGGTCTCCATTCCAGAACCTTACGATTTCACCGTCCATCAGTTTTGCACGCTAAGTGACATACGCACTGCCACTTCAACACTAATCCAGCGGGCTATGTTAGTAACTTTTGTTCTTTTACGGATCTGCTTATTTGATCCCACAAAGAGACTCCATGTATTGCCTTATTCATAGCTCGTTGAGCTAATTCAAATAGTTAAAGACCATATATTATTGCTTGTACCACATTGGTTGAAGACTTTCAACCTAAAACATACCTCAGTGAGGTATGTTGGACGAGATGTTCAATAGATTTCCGATCCGTGATTAATCTCTTTCTTAAAGTTTATTAACCTCACTGAACAATATGTTCTGAGTGTACGTACGGGTTAAAAAATTAAAGAAACGATCTCTCAACTAAAACATCTAATAAAAACTTTAAATATAATATATATAGATTTTAAGAGGACAAAACTAGACCATTCCAATCGACAGACCTAGTTCCACTCCATCCCAAGTCAATCTCGAACCAAAATGTCTCGATGTCGCAAACCTGATTAATAAATCGATACAAACAATCGTCGGGAGCCGCGAGCACATCGTCGTATAAATTTAGTTCGGATTCGATTACCGTTATCGCTGCATCGTTCGCTCCGATAGAATAGATAATTGGGCTGAGGGTGGACGTGGAGTCAGTACGAGTCGATGGTACAATTTAATGCCTTTTAGAGTCTGTAGAAAGATATACTGTAGAATGTTAGAGAGTAGTCAAAATCAAGTACACTTTTCCAATAGGACAATTATAAAGACTTTGAAATCGTCAATAAAATAAGTAAAAATAATATATCGTAAATATTTACAATTAGGAAGTGATTTTATGCATATATATATATATATATATATATATATATATATATATGTATATATATATACCTACTTTATAATACAGATAACTTGTTCTGATAACCCAAGGGAGTATAAAAATCATCTAACACACAGATAAATTCATTAGGCCTACCTTAAACTAATCTGCCCGCACCAGACAAGTAAGATTACTGCAGGTTTATTACGCGACCGAAACCGCAAAAAACCTGTTAAAAAAACTGATGGTGACAAAGGTTTTACCAACACCACCTATGTAGTAGTTGGTGCTAATAAAACCCCTACACCGGTGTCGTCGTTAGCAAACCATTGTCTTAAAACCAGTGGTTAAATCAGTTCAATCCCAAGTGGTTTTGTCGTTGACAAAATCAAAAGTATCTTCATACAAATGAACTACTACATGACCACGGAATATCCGCTGGTCGAAATCACATACAGATGGTGACATCAAGTTTCAATTTATAATATATTTTTTAGAGTAGCAGACGTAGCAAGTTTATGCAGCAAATGGAAGGTATATTGAGTACTACACTTTATATTTTTTATCTTTACACTATAACCTTTTAAGAATGTGGAAAGCAAACTAAACTTTGAGCATGAAAACGCAGGCCGTATACATTTATCATATAGACCTACAATTTAGTTAGAAGAATCTTTTTTTTTTTTTTTTCGGACGAACCTAGTGCCGGACGACTCAGGCGTCAATTCCAGCGCCACCGAAAAAAGAGGGCGGGGCCTCTCATAGATGAGAGGTCCGATGCCCGTATTCATCCTGCGTGCCCCGCGGCCGCGACCGCGCGTTTAGCGCGGTCGCGCCCGCAATGGCTCGCGAGATTTGAGCGGGACCGACGGCAATTAGAAGAATCATATGTTCACTGGTACCAAGAGTGCTAAGAGGCGAGTGAGTTGTTGAAGCTAACAGTGCCGGTATATACATCTAAAAGTGTGTAGTTCAACTGCAATTATGGGTGAAATTCTTCCTTTTAGGGGAAGGTGTGGGCTATAACAGTGGACATCCAACGACTAATATGATGATAATGATAAGGATTATAAATAGCAACCGCTTTATTAGCCTTTATTTATTTCATCGCTATCGCAATGCGTCCTTTCATACTCTTTATTCGCTTAAATAATTTAAACATTCTTCTTTCTCAAAAACAACGTCTTTTACACTTTATCTCTCATACTATAGATTTCTAATACCTATTGGTTTTTTTTATTCGGCAAGTACAGCGAAATGATCGAATTCCAGTTACGCTTCTTCTACCACGCCAAACACTACACCCATACATCAGTTAATAAGTAAAAATTTAATTATAGAAAATTAATATCTCTTCATGCACATTTTAGTGTACTCATTACAGCATACTAAGCTCCATTCAAGTGTGACATATTTGGCCTCTATTCTTCAACATCGTCACAGTATCTCAAATGGTGATATACCTAGGTTAAAGATGAAAATCTTACAAGATGATTATCAATCTTATTAAAAACCTCCTAAAAAAGGCTACCCTACAGGAAACAGCTTTCTTCTTCGGGTTATATGACCATTAGCAACACACAACAATCACACACAACAATCACACACAACACAACACCACATCAATCTTCAACTACCTAAACAAATCAAAAAGGTTTCTTAGCCCTGGTCATTAAGGGACGGAAAAGTGCTCTTTACAATCGCCGTGTTACGGTATCGCGAAAAGGAATAGAGATACCCTTTGAACAAGAAAACCGTGAGCTACCGCTGACAGCCGATACTAGGTTATCCTAAACTAATATTGAGTTATTTAAAACTGAGATCGATTTTAAAATATAATATCTAAGAGCTTCATACATAAAGTATTTTCACAGTAACCAATAGAAATTTTCTGAGGAACCCGAAATTAACGCAATGGCCGTGTATGACTATTTAAATACTAATGTATCTGCTTGCTATATCCAAACACAAGACAAATACATTCGCACTTATGGCCCTTGACTTGTAAAAAATAGATAGCAAGACACGAAAGCTTTTGTATTCTCCTTTTCATTTTTACATGTGCACAAACCCTTATGTGTAGCAACAGTACATAAGGTACATATTTCATGTGTCAGTTACCTGATAGCAGCAGTTAACTGGCTCGCAGCTTAACTGGAGTTCTCGATAGTAAAACATACCATCGAGAACTCCAGTTAAGCTGCGAGTCTGCATTATTTTAACCACCACATACGAACGCTAACTAAAACAAAACATTACCAAATGTATGAAACTAAAGCCTTGTAAATTAGTAGGTTCACCAATGAGATTCCTAATGTGTAAAGTATTTTTGAAGGAATTAATTTATATAGCACAAGCCATCCACCCCGACTATGTCCAGGTACATAAAAAATTGTCCCGTTGATCCCGTAACCGTGATTTTATTACATTAGTAGTATTCGATACTTAAACTGTAAGGTACCGGCAGAGTAGAATAGTACCTCCCCCTGTACCAGGTGTCGTAAGAAGTGACTAAGGTACTAGAGCCAACAGACGGCGATATATCTATCCGAAATAGTGCAGCTCAAATACACCGGCCGGGGATGGGCAGCAGCATCCTCGTCGAGAAAGCGTGATTGCCAACATTCTTGCCCAGCCCGACAATTATTGGCAAATTCCCCCTTTTTTGGGGAGACCTATCTCTAGCAGTAGACTTTCAATGTCTGGTATGATGATGATTGGATACTTATTAGATTACCTTACAATGCAATCTGTTTAAAACTGGTGACACACACAAATCGGTATAACTTTATCTTATAATAAATCAAGAAAGAGGAAATTTACCCATAATTGCCGCACTGGGCAAACGTGGTGGCAATCGCAGAGCGTAGTTTCGCGATAGAAATGCTAATCGAATACTGCTGGGCGGGAAGGGCCCGCCCAGCAGTATTCGACCAACACTGCTACGGGAAGATATATCGTCATCGATATCGGCGATATATCCACCCGAAACAGCGCAGCGTAGTACGCCTAAATACTTCAGAAGTTTACTACAGGATATAGAAGGGCAGCAGCATCTCGTTGCAAAACTTCACTCTTGGATTGCCACCACGCCTGCCCAGCGCAGCGCCTGAATTTAACTAGCCTCAGGTTTTATAGACTCGAACCATTCCCATTCTGGAAGAGTGCATTGCTCGAGGTGTTTTCTAGAAGACCCTAATCAACAGTAAGAAGTTACCATCTTCCTTAGTCGACACATCGATTCGACACAACCAGATCCATTAGTAGATTCCCTTGGAATGGGTAAAGGCTAGTTCGAGTACCAAAAATATATTACCATTTCACTTAACAAACTCGACTTATTCCCCTAAACATTTTATCCTACATTTAATCTGCTTTTAAACGCTCAATTAAGGTCACCATTAAAATCGCAAAACCGATTGAGACCAAAACCCTTGTCCACAGTCGATTCCAACTGTAATTACTTCTCATCTCTCACTTGTTAGTATAAATTATTCCTCGCCGTTGAACCGGAGAGCATTTTTAATCGAACCACAATATTCAAATTAAGGCGTTAAGAACGAACTAAAAGGATGGTAATGAGTCCGCTGCCTTAATTTTCGCATAAAAACTCGATGGGTCCGCGCGTGGGAGGCAAAATTGAATTTTTAGTCTGTATAGATAAGTATCTGCACACGGCAGACCACAGATTAAGTAAATACGCTAATTTATGCCGCGATAATGCGTTTTTGTGTCGCAATTAAGCTGTGTACACACTCGGGTGGGTTTACATTTTTGATGGGACTAAATTGATTGTTGCTATTCTATCGAATTTAATTAAATAGTGTTAAATATTCACTAGTATTCATTCCGTTCAAATAGTAAATCTATATAATTAAAAATGTTTCGTCAAAATGTGCTGCTGTAATTCTAGAATGCTAAACTCTATAGTTCTGGAATGCTTGCACCAAAATTCATCATGTCAGCATGATCCAGAGGTTTTAGCCAGTTCGTTTGTCCATTTTGAAGGGCGTACAACGCTGCGCTTGCTGGAATATGGTCGTGATTCCAGAATCTATCGGCTCCATCGGAGATCTGTTCTGTGTACTAAATGCCATTTTAGTAACTTTCATTCTTTAACGCCTCATTCCTCAAATTATATATTTTTATCTTGTTTGTAAGTGGTCTGGTTGTTTCAGTAAGTTGGAAAGTTTTATTACCTAATGTAACGTTGTCCTGTCTTAAATTGACATATAAACTATCTTATCTCACAAGTTGGAACAATCTTCACATATTAAAGTTGGTACGGAAGTTTAGAAGTTCAACCCAAAGAAACATCGTGACACGTATTTTATATATGTTGATTATAGGCTATCAAGAGGGCTTCGACTTTTTCCGGATATAGAAAAACTCTACCAGTTTTTCTATATCCGGAAAAAGTCGAAGGGAGGAGCCAATCATCACCATCATCATAATATACCATAAGACGTCCACTGCTGGACATAGGCCTCCCCAAGTAATCTCCAAAAGGACCGGGTGTATGCGGCCTGTATATAATGGATTCTGCGGCTTTAGTCAGATCGTCTGATCATCTTACGGGTGGACGCCTTACGCTGCGCTTGCCGGTACGTAGTCTCCATTCCAGAACCTTACGACTCCATCGGCCATCAGTTTTGCGTACCAAATGCCCTGCCCACTGCCACTTCAACTTACTAATCCACTGGGCAATCTCGGTAACTTTGGTACTGTTACGAATTTCTTCATTCCTGATTCGATCGCGCAAAGGAACTCCGAACATAGCCTTTTCTATAGCTCGTTGAGCTACTTTCAGTTGGCCAATAAGGACAATGGTAAGAGACCACGTCTAGATAGATAGACCATATTAAGGAGCTAATATTTAATATTGTTCATTTCACCTTCACTAAACTAATTGTCTTTTGACTTCTTTCTACAAGTTCTTCTTGTTGGTTCTTTTCTAGTTCATAGCGTCTTGAACTGGCGATATACTTAGATCTAGATTTTGTGTTTAATAATTTCAAGTCCATATTTTATCGGCTATTGAAGTGAAGAATGTGTTTAACGGGCCCGATAGAAAAATTATGACTTCAAAAACTAGGCTTAAGCGTCAGGATATCAAAAATATATATTTTATTATTATATTTGTAATACTTCTGCTGTTTGATATCATTAATACAAATGTTTTGAGCAACTTATGAAGGAGTCAGGTCCATGTATAATATGCAGTCTGAATTTATTTATTTATGAATTATGCAAACATTCTTTTGTGTATCAAGCCTTACATCCAGCGTATATTCGAAATCATTAATAGCCGAAGTTATTTGCGTGTGTTCAGGGCTTTAATTAAGACGTTCTCCTTGTCGGTCTGCTTATTTATTTTGTCGCAATACATTTTAATTTCCCTTCGCTTTTCTGTACAAACAGTAAAGTGGTCTTTATTCTGATGACACTAAGATTATTTGTCCAGTGTACGATTAATGTGATTTAAAGTATTTGAGGTAATAATTGCTTGTAGTTTATTTACGAATGTTTGAATTTTGATGGTGGTTTAATTGTTTAGTTCTAAGTGGTTAAGAGTAAAAAAATATTTTCATAATATGTATTCTCATTAGATTTCTATTAAATTTCGATGCATTATTCAAAATAAAACTACTTTTTAACGGCTTTTAAACGTGTTTTTTTTTTCAACTCAAATATCGAACTAAAAATGTGGATATGTATGTATATTCAAACATCCTTTTTTCAGTATATTCCTACGCTAAAAAAAACCCTGTGCAAAGTTTCAAGTTTATAACCCTTATAGTTATGGCCCTGTGTTGTTCAGTCAGTCAGGTTTTCCTTTCATATATACAGAGATATATTCCCTTATTTAAGTGATAAGAAAACTACTAAAACACATAGGCGCCTTTATATAAGGTGAAATAAAAACAAAGCTTACCATATGCTTTAATCCTAATATACATTCCTAGCCTATTTCACATATATAAATCTCAAACACGAGCACAAATTGAGAGCAGACCTCACCAGACCTTTTGACAAGAAATCTCTTAAGACATAATTTTCCCAAGAAAAGCGAAAATATTATCTATATAATTGTTGGGCTGACTTGATGGCAATCGCAAAGCATGGATTCGCGACGGGAATACAGCTTATCTACGCACTCCATACCCAATCCTTGATAATCTTTTGTCAATATTAGTAGAAATATCATATTTTACACCACACTATCCCTCCGCTACGAAACCTATAATTAAATCCGATCTATCTACAAAATAGGTACAAAATACCGCCGACTAAAATGAAGATATTCCGCCGCTAAGCCTTCAAGGCACCTCCCAACGCTCAATTAATTAGTGAATCTCGAATCGGATAGCCACAATTGCTATTAATCAGAAGGCGATTGTTGATAGCGATGGAGTCTATCGCCTTACTCATTACCACTTGGCTATTGTAAATTGCTCAAGTTACTAGATATATTTTCTTCATTATTTGTTACTGCAAGTTTAGAGAATTATGCCCATAATTGCCGCACTTGGCAGGTTTCTCGAAGAGACTACTGCTGCTCAACCCCGCTCTGCATGTGAGCTAGACTCTTTTGGGTGGACCACTTTCTGCACTATTTCTGATACTGGGCTATTTATTTTTCTATTGCCTTGATCCGTGGTACAACCAAAGTTACCGACACAGCAGCCAACTAATATTCGATAAGATATAAAAAAAAATATATTATATGATTTAAAAAAAACCGACCTGGACTCCATGTGAAAGTCGCTTAAACCACTTGTGTAACCAAGAAAGAGCAAATATAATACCCAAATATAAAAGTATTTTTATAAACCAAAATGTGTTTTAGTTACAATTTATACATAGTTTTTTTAAATCTGTACCCGCGGAGTGGAAGAGTACCTCTCTTTGTGCCAGGTGTCGCAAGTGGTGACTAAGGTACCGGAACCTACATGTCGGTATATCCACCTGAATCAGCGCAGCTTTAATACTACAGGGTGTAGATCAGCATTATCGTTGTCACGAAGTTCCAATCTGCGATTTCCACTACGCCTGCCTAGTACGGCAATTATGGGCATAAATACCCCTATTATAAGATCATCTATGTCCGACTCTACATGGCTGATATGATGACTTCAGTGCGGTTAAATACCTAAAATCGTATTTTAAACTGTTATTTATTTTATCTATGTCTCTTGGACGTATACAAGAGCACCAGCTTGTTAATATATAAGACCAAATAACATACGAATATGTCAATGGTCAAATAGTAATATATATCTATATATGTATACTTTCAAATTGTTATACGCCATTAAATTGAGTATACAGTTTGGTAATACAGTTTATGGGCTATAAACCAAGAACGTTTGCTCAGGCTAGTTGAGAAATGCTAAACTCTACACGATAATATTAAAGTTTATTAATTAATTCAGAAACCATATAGAAATAGCAATCCGCTTCGAGCAGCAGAGTCAATTACTTATGTTATACATATTTTCACGAGCTCAAAATTGACTTATTTATGTATAACTTCTATGTAGTCTACTGTTGGACATAGGCTACCCCAAAAATAAGTGATGTGTTGCCCATAAATACGGAGCTAGGCAGGCGTGGTGACAATTGCAAAGTGCAGCTTTGTGACGAGGATGCTGCTGCCCATCTCTACTCTGAAGTATTAGAGTCCGCTTTTTTGGATAGATATACCGCCATCTTAGGCGCCTCTTACGATACCTGGTACAGGGGGAGGTACTATTCTGCCCCGCGATAAGTCTATGTAGGTATGCAAACAAGTTACGTTGGTCTGTGTCCACATAAAGAATTCAGAAATTTTCACATCGAGTCAGCTGATATTTTCAAATGATATACCCGCTTCAAATATTGTTTTCATATATTTCTTGAGACACTATCAATCCTTTAATTGCAATAAGAAAACAGATTTATTAATAGTCATTTACATACCTATATATATATTATGTTTAACAAAGCTACAAATATATTTATTATATAGGTTTGTTTACTGTAATTTCTTTTTTGTATTACAGGCTATTAAACAATTTAACTGAAATCACTACATAAACAAAGTTATTACCCGCTGTCTGTCTGGCTCTGTATATGCCTAGATTTTAAAAATTACGCACTACAGTTCTTTTTTTAATGTTCATAAAGAAGGTTTATATCTATAATAAACCATGATATAGCAGAAAAACACTGATAATTATTTAAGAGGTTTCTAATGTAATGTTGTGAACTAACACTCAAGGTCTCCAAGATAGATCAATATAATGTACAATACTGTTGAAAAAGGTCTACTTTTGAGTGCTTTCTCCGTCTTCTTTATCTTTGATCTACTTTTTTAAACATTTAAACTTTTAAGAAACGTAGTATTTTGATCTTCATTACACCCATGCAACTATATCCCTATATAACAAAGCCGATTGATATATATAATATATCATATATATATAAATCGAAAGTTTGGTTGTCTGAAGATACACATCCCTTAAAAATTACCAAATGGAATTAACCTCAGTTTTCACATTAGTAATTGTAGGAATCTAAATCGAAAGTTAAGTTCATTTTACAGCAGTAGATACATTATAGCAGGCAGTGGTCCGCTGATTAATTTGGCAGAATAGCTCGAAGTCCAGTGACAGCACAATTGTTCCCGGAGATTTCACGGTTTAAAGTTGAATCTATACCGTCGGAGTTTCTCAGGTCACAAAGTTGGTTTGCATCTACTGGCTAGGGTATCTGTTAATAATCACGCATACCATATCTTTTAACGTTATAGTATGAAGTAATATAACGTTTTATTTACCTTTTAAAATTGGGTACGACATACATTAACTGAATCAGCTGACATTCATACCAATTTATCTTTACATATGTATTATTCTACATAAGTTTCGTGGAATACCGGCGCAGTAGAATAGTACTTTACTATGTAACGGGTGTTGTAAGAGGCGACTGAGGTACAGAAAACGTTACATGGCGGTATATCCATCTAAAACAGCGCAGTTCAAATACAATGTGTTGCTAGGCAGCGGCATCCTCGTCGCAAAGCTACGCTGTTTGATCGCCACAACCCTGATTACTGCGGCAATTATGGCCCCTTTTATGAGGAGGCCTATGTCCAACTGTGAACTTTCTACAGCTATTATTATAATGCCTTAATATGCTGATGTAAAAACGTTGTCCTTCTTACTAGAAATTGTGAAGACTGATGAGTAAGGAATTGAGCATGGTTTTAGTTTACATAAAGAAATGCTGTTGCATTTTATTTATTTGCAAGTGTTTTGCAATTTTCCCAATATATGGCGCAAAGTTTATGTTATTCCGGTTCCTTAACCTTCAAAGCCTTCTTCTTTGTTCCATCTATGTTCTGCACTACCTCTCTAAAATTATCGAGCGCTGTACACAAACAGCTATCTAACCATGTAAAACAAAACTTCCTTTTAAGTCCCTTTCAATTCGGTTTTCGTACACGACAAAGCGCTACAACAGCTCTTCTAAATACCCTGGATGATGTCAGAGTTGGAATGAAATACTTCCGCCTTACAGTCCTATTTCTAATTGATATCTCCAACGCATTCAACTCTGTCAATCATGATATTCTCCTCTCCATTCTCTCTTATATTCAAGTCTCTGATTCAGTTCAGGTATGGTTCTCAAAGGTTAGATACGAACGAACGAACACCAGCAAGTGGTACGCCTGGCGGATAACTTGACCTCGTGATTAGAAATTGATGCTGGCGTGCTACAAAGTGGCATCCTCTCACTTTTATTATCTACAATTATCCACTTAGGTAGAATACAGTAATATGGATGATGCTGTCACCCGGATCAGCGCTCATTTGACTAATGCAATAAATTGGTCGCAAATGTTTGGTGTTTTACAGAACGGGTTTACAGAGACCCGTCGAAAACACGAGCCGTTATCTTGGGCAGTTACCGGCAATATGCTAGTTTGGAAAATGTACCAGTAATCGGTTTTAATAACGTAGTCGGCCCTTACAGCACATGCGTTAAGAATCTTGTCCTTTTTATCGACTGTTCCTTAACCTGGGGTATAAATATTAATGGAATCAATAGAAAGGTTACTGGAACACTTCGTGCTCTCTATTGATTTAAAAAGTTTCTTCCTACCAAAATCAAAACCCTTCTTATTTAATCTATAGTTTTATCCATAATTGATTTTGGTGACGTGTGCTGCACTAATATCTTTCAAGAACTTTATAATAAATGGATCGTCTATTTAACAACTTTCTCCGTTTTATTTTCGGTTTGCGTAAATACGATCATATTTTACATTACCGCTCTCTTCTTGGCTTGCTTCCCATTCATGAACGATGATTCGAAATTCGTGTTTTAACTATATTGACGGGCCCGATGGCGCAGATGGTAGTGATCCTGTCTTGTGCACCAGGGGTCGTGGGTTCGATTCCCACCCAGAGCAAATATTTATATGATGATATTTGTGTTTGCTCTGTGTATGGGTGTAAAATATATGTATTTAAGCAGTATATTTGTGATTCCTCTGTTGTCGGGCGTCCGTAACACAAGTGCTTTAAGCGACTTACCACGGAGTCAGGTCAATGTATGAGATGTTGTGGGAATTTATTATTATTATTATTATTCAGTCCTTTTTAATCCGTACGCACCACCTTACTTTAAGAACAGATTCCAATTCCTATCTATTGGATTAAAATTTTCTCGATATTTGCTGTATAGTTGTTACCTTTGCCTGTATAATTTTTATACTGTAACGCCAGGTGGCGCCTTTTTTTTAAATCAATATATATATATATATACTATTTTACCATGTGCACCGTGTTTGTGGTATTAAATAAATACTTTAATTACTAAAAGAAGTCTTGCTTATCAACCTAGATCCAATACTAACTTCCTCTAACAAACGTTATCACCGTAACTCTAATCCGCATCTCCTCGCTCTTAACTCCTTCTCATCACTCTAGTTTTTTGACAAACTCTTTTACAATGACAGCTATACGACTCTGGAACGAGCTTCCGTTGAATATTAAACAATCCCCAAACAAATTGATTCTGAAACGCTTTCTCCGTACTCTATTCGCTGATACTGCTTCTTTAACTTTATAACCCTATTTCAAATGTACGTTATATTTCATATCAATGTATATATATCATGTAATATATTTTTTTATGTCATATGTATTCAACGCGTATATTTATACAAATATGTATGTAACCTTTATCTGCTTCTTATATATATTGTATGCACCTCTATGTGTATATTTTTTTCTGTATCGTGTAATGGTTGACTGGAAGATAATGCCAATTGGCATTAGGTCCGCCATTTCTAATATTTTGTGCAATAAAGTTTATTATATAAATAATTAATTAATAATATAGTCAGAATTCGACCACAAAACGACCATTAATAAATTTATTAATTGAGAAACAACATCATAACTATACATATAATGCAACTTAAATGTATCTAGTTGCGTAACTTTGTAACGTAAGTGTTATTACGTCAAAAATAACACCTCCAGGCTATGTCGGACTGTACTGTATACGGGTTGTTTGAAAAATGTGCGGCGTTATTAAATTTCTAGCAAAACGTCGAGTGAAATAAAACATTTCATTTTAAATTCAGAAGTTGGAACGGATGCGAGGTACAATACTTAATAATATGAACTATACAAGTTTAAAAGACTATGCGTAATGCTATTTAGCAATTTTTATGGTGTATTTTCTATGTACATTCACCTGACTCTGATATAAGTCGCCAATTGGATGTCCACTGGTCGATGTAGCTAATATTTGCTGATAATTGCAGAGCACAGTTTTCGCAATGGGTATGCTACTGCCCATCCCTGCCCTGTACGTTACCCGGTTACGAATACGTCTCTTACTATTCTACTCTACCAGTACCCTGCAGCAAAATCTTTTTTTAACTGTAATAATTAATTTTTTTTAAATAAAATATTAAAAAATAAATTTAAGAATATATTCTGCTAAATATTATCTTGAAATTATTAAAAAAGACATGCTGTATATAAAAAACCACAGCGTGTATTACCAGGGAGCAACCGATCGCCGATAGAGATAGATATAGCAGATCTTATTCAGAGGCAGGTGATTTATATCTTTATTGTGTGAGAGGTATACGCATCGTGTAAAATAAAATGGATAGAGAAAACCAGTTAGAATCAAGACGGTAGGAGGTTGGATACTTTGAAGTGCTGTTAATTGACCATAGGAACGCGAAAGTTTTTTTTTATTAAATTGTTAAAATTACATATTTAACTTATCGACACCAAGAGTATTTATTATTATTATCAATAAAAAATTGAGATTAACTAAAAAAAATAATGGGAACACAAAAATCATAAAATGTATCAGTACTTTTTGAACTTATTGGAATTAAAAAATACGTATTTATTCCCAACTAAATCTTTTACATGTTTAGTTGTCAGCACTTCCCGAAAAGTAGTGAAAAGACACTTGTCTGAGAAATGTCTAGCTCTTTTTACGTAATGTAAAATTAATATCAAATGAGTTTTTTTCACATTGTATAGGTTGGTTTGTTGGTGTGTGTACTTAGACTTACTATCAGCTTTGTAACACTTAATATCAGCTTACTTACATACTTAATATCAGCTTTGTAACACTAAATTAAATGACATTAAAAAGTTTTTATTAGAATATTTATTGCAGCCGCAAGGAAAAGTCCTGACTATAACTAACAGTGCAATAATTACAGCGACAATTACCTGCCAAAATTGAGGCTTTGGACATGCGCAGTAGCAATTCCGGAGCCCAGCCTCGTGTCTATGCTGTCAATGTTGCTGCCCATCCCCGCCTTGCTACATTTGATAAAATTTGTTTCGGTTGGATATCTGTCGATCCTGGTAACTCAGTCACCTCTTCCAATACTACACCCAACAGCGTTAATTTAATCAAAATATATTTTTTATATAACATTGATACGGACTAATGTATGATGTAAAGTTCACATTGAATAAGCCGTTTTATTAAAGACAACATCCGAAAACCTAATCGAGATGAACCAATCACTCGCACCGAAGTTTATATCGATTCACCCACTCCACGATGCCCCTTTTTCATTACATTTTTCCGATGGCTACTAACTTCCCGAGAAGTTTGATTGAAAATTGTTGTACGAATTGTTCCCGCGACTTTCTCAACACAAACATTGACAAATCATTCGTTTTCTTTGTGGTTTTAATTTTGTTCGCGGTTCATTTTCCATTTGTGTTGCGATTGTTTGACTCCGGTGACACTTTGTTCATGTGATATGAGAATATGTTTATACCAAGATACCCAAGTGAAGTGATTGCCATTTGATTATTATTCCTTTCTTTTCATTTGCATCTTTACAGCATACTTATATTTTATATCCTACTAGCAACGCCCCGCGGTTTTGCCCGCGTTAAGTTTTTGTGCTTTCCTTGCACATCCATTTTACAATTTTAAAGGATGATGTTCAAAACAATATTTTTCTTATGTTTCTTAAAAATAACTTTAATAACTGTTAAGTTAGTTTGCATCTCTGTTATCCTTTTTTAGGGGATGAATTTTCAAAAATTTTTTCCTCTAGTGCTGCCTTATGGAATAAGAAGAATCTTTATGCAAAATTCCTAGTTTTCTAACCCTTATTTAAGCCATACGTTGATATATCAGTCAGTCAATAAGTTTCTCCTTTTATTTAGATTTGAATAAATGTCTAGGCCGTGACGTACCGGTAGAATATAATAGCACCTCCCCAGTACTAGGTATCGTAAGGGGCGAAAAATACCAGAACCAATAAATGGCAGTATATCTATCCAAAATGAAAAGTTAATGCACCGTTTCAAATTAAGAACTCTATGTTTACTCGCAAATATATTAAGGGTCCCAAAACTTTTTATTTATCGCAGTAAATTAGAAGCGAGCAGCTAACCATGACAATCGGAACCGCAAGGACTCCGACCGGTGGCGTCCTATTTAAATCGGTCGGTTAATACAATCCCGACCCTTTCCAGGACTGTCCGACCGAAATGGCATCTTTGGACACAATTTCGCTGGCACTTGTAAAGGGTTACACACAGGAAAATGTAAAAATGTAATTGAATGTAATCAAACATTTCTTCATTTAATTCTAAATCAGCATCAAAGTCAGTTCTAAAGTTTTGAATGCATTTAGTGTTGACATTGTACATATCTATAAAAACGAGCCAATGAGTTTAATTTGACAAAAAAAATTACATATTTGGTTAGGTTGATCTGTTACTTACGAGAACGAACAGGAGAGACGTGGCGATATCATACTATTCCACTCGCACGCGTTGCTTCTTATGAAGTCAACGTCATTGTTTATCCATCCATCCTTCTCTTTCCCAATAATAGCTTTATTTTAAAGTGTATTTTTACATACTTGGATCTGCTGATGGATGTATTTATTTTGATTTGATAGATTATGTCTTAAACGATTGTATCTTTTTAACCAGGGCTTTATGGGTTAAACATGTTAATTTTTCGATCGTTAATGAAGAAAATGCGAGTAATTAAATAGGTCTATCTATAATTCATCATTATATTAGACATTGGAAGTCCACTGTTGATCATAGGCCTCCCCAAGCAAGGAAAAATTTGGCCCCTATTGCCGCGCTGAGCAAGCATGCAGCAAGCAAGTGCGCAAGGTAATTGTAAAGGGTAGCTTTGCAACGGAGTTGCTGTTGCCCATCATTGCCCTGTGTATTTGAGCTACAGTATTTGAATAGATATACCGCCAATAGGAGGAGTACAAGAGAAAGAAATATTATTTTCTGTCGGTATCACACGCTAATTAAATTTATACTATTTAAAAAAAGTAATTTGCCTACCATTATGCACATAGCCTAAGGGACCACCACTGGGCCTATTCAAATAGATTCGGCTACAATAAAGCCCAGTGTGATGGCAACTTTATTTATTTATAAGTTATTTGGACGATATTATTAATTTTCAAACAATCCCCAAATTTCATATTGGTCTTAATTAGAAGTAGTTCGTAGTAGGATTTTGTAATATGAGGACTTTTGGCTAACAAAGTTTTATAGAAAAGAAATTTCTATGGTGGAGCGATATGGGACTTCAAATGGAAAAATGGATACAGTCTATCAGTCAATTTATCAATTACCCTTAATATTAATATTTTTTATAGGAAGACATATATATAGGTGGCGATGTTAAACAGTAACTAATGTAATTAAGTTTAAATAGAATTATACGCTGGATACATGGTCGAATAAATAATTCACATAATATCTCCTACATACTCTGTTAACTAGACTCACTAGACTCTGTTTCACTAGTCTCTGAAATACTAAATACGGATATCATACCACAGATAAAATAAATGTATATTCGAACGATCCTTCGCGTATCTGGCATACAGGTTAGGGTACTGATAATCATTTATTTATTTTCTTATTGAATATTTATTATTACTGGACGTTACTAACATTAGAGTAAAAAACAAGCAAGGAGTCGTTAACCTTTTGCAAAAAAGTTTTGGCAGAGTTGTAGCTCACTTGAATTTGCACACTCATTTTTATCATTTTAATAATTCGTGCCACATCTTTGTATTCAGAATTTCATATGCGGATGTGAGAATTCGCATCAAATGACTGCACAATATCATTTTTGGTTAATAAATAAGTGATGTATCCGTTTGTGAATGCGATTAACTTAATGAAAGTCTGTACCAAGTATTGGGTTACCGGAAAAGTGGGTTAGTACCTCCCCCCTTATTTGTCTCGTAAGAGGCGACTGAGGTATTCGATCTGACAGATGGCGGTATATCCACCCGAAACAGCATTCTTGTCGCGATGCTGCATTCCGCATCCACCACACCTGCTCAGCGCAGCAATTGTGGACAAATGAGGATACATTCTACGTTTTAACTGATGTCTCATGACAAACTTGAAGCCCTAAGTCACACTTTCGACCCTGTAACCAGTTCTAGCGTGATGTAATTTGAAGCAAAGTTAACACGACGCCACGGGCAAATGTTGTTACAAAAATGCTGCAGTATTACTGCGGGGCTATAAAATATTATACTATATACATATTTGAAATTCTATGTATAAAATATGTTCTCATGGCGCATTCTAACATATTGGTATATAGTTTCACATTTGGCAAACTGTTTCTAACCGAATGTTTGAGATATATAAAAATGGAGATTTTATTTCTGTGATGTTCTGTATGTGTATATTGAACTAGATTTCATAGATTCATCTGACTATATATTTAATTTGAAATTAAGGTTTGTAGGTATCACTTAGTTTCCGATTTCAACTTAAAATAAATACTAGTACTCGAGTGCATTTTCAATTTTAGGCGTTTCGGTTAATATCCCAATTTAAATTGTATCGTTCATTTATTTTTATGTCAGCTCTATTTTTCATTTCAGGTAATATCGATATTTTAAGTGTTTCGTAACTTTAAATGATGAACCTCTATTCTGAATTTTATTATAATACATTTAAAAACTGCAACGCTGCATACTAAATTTGCGCCTTTTTAGACGGTAAATTTTTAAAAATCCTGTTTTAGTGCTTCCGTACGCTGGTAAATAAACACCTGTACAAACTATCAAGCTTCTAACCCTAATAGTTTAGGCCCTTGCAGTGAAACTCCATTGGCTGATATGATGAAGTGACTTCTAACAAGAATTGCTAAAAAATATATATTTAAATAAAGAATAAAATAAAATTCTTCTTATAAAACTGTTCTTTGGACATTAAGATATATACGTAGTTTTATTGTATTATACGTAGTACAAACCGTCCAAAGCTGCTCACGATATACCATTAAAATATAAAAAAAATACTGAAACGATCTAAAGTTTTTTATTTGTAGAAAAACTACCAAGTTATAGCCAGTATATTAAGCTACACTCTATATTACGTACAAAAATGTATGCGTACCTTTTCAACACTAAACGGCTAAAAGCTGTTTAACGAAATTCCGTCGCGATATGTAGTATACCGTAAAGTCTTTACAGATAAAGTCGTAAGCTATCCTGGAATGTACGTTTCCCGTAAGAAACATTAACCAAAATCTCGTGTATAGAGTAGCAGGACAATGAAACAAAAAATAGTCGCAATACATACAATAAAAACCTGTGAACAATATAGCAAATGTTCGTATAATGTAGTCAATGTAAATGTAACATTCACAATCTCACCCACCAAGATTTCACGAAACAGTTTTAAAATCATTCATCATCTCTGTTGGATGATTTCGGTTTTATTTGTGTTTCGCCAACTCCCTTTGTGGGGACCTTAATGGCCTCAAATATGCTGACTCAGGCTTATATAGCATAACATCGAGTTTCTAACGTGTATCATTATATTGATTGTAAAGAAAAGCAGCCTTCCAATAGTTCATACCGAAGAATCAGAAAATATAGTGTCTTTTAATGTGTTCATATAGAGTGATCGTTATTTAACGTACTCTTAATTTTATAAGTATCCATCGAGACATTTTTAATTATATAATTTTCTTCTTCTTTCTTAATTATTCTTTCTTAATCTTCACTGATTTTTACACAATATCAGTTATCAGGGGTATCACAAATATAATATATAAATACATAAAAATAAAACCCACACAATAAAAAACAGCAAATATATATATAATGGTCATAGGCTGGTCCGATTGCGCATATAATTGTAATGCTATCTTGTGCGCTATAGGTCGCTCGATCCCCACACAGGATAAATATTTACATTAATTTATAATTTAAAGAATTAATATCAATATATGTATTTAGTAATTTTATTTGGGATTCCTCTGTAGTCTGATGTCCGAAACACAAGTGCTTTAAGCGATTTGTTTCGGAGTCAGGTCAAAATATGAGATGTAGCGGAAACTATTATTCATAACAATAAATTAAGCTCTGGGTGAGGATCGAACCTATAACCTATGGCGCTCAAGAAACGGTCAATACTACCTGCACCATCGGACCCGTCACGTTAGTACTTAGGTTACAGAACAATCAAAGATGTTCAATTAAAATTAATAATCAAGATATTTCCTTTTATCGTAACTTTTATATCGATTAATTTTTATTAAAAAAACAACAACAATTTATCCATACAACGTTTACATAAAAGTTTGAGAAAATCAATAAAATTCTTTAACGATTTTAAAGGATATTTTTTTCAAAACCTCTTACTTTACATTCCTGAAGTAACTATAAGTATTTTAATAAACTCCACGCAAGTAATTATACAATCTCATATCAACACTGAGTGATAATAATCCAGATACTACTGTCGATGTTATTTCGAGATTATAACACTGTTCAATATGTCGGCAACCAAACACGTATGATTTAGTTCCAATGTAATTTTAAGCAACAAACACGTCTTACCGTATGAGAAATTACAACCATCTGGCAAACCTATGAAACTATTATACTCCGTTAAACAAAGCCTCTCATACATCTGTAATTGGATTGAATGGAATTGTGTAAAGTTCAAAGCATACTGTTAATGTTCATTTAGAAGTGAATTCTATGTTAGACTGACGAAGCAATACTGTGGTCACATTTATTATTTTACTAGCCACCCTCTTGGACTGCGCTTTCAAGATATTCCACAAACAAGAATAACTTACAAATATAATGTTACAGTTAAAATTTTAAACGCGTACAGAGTATAAAATAAAAGTACGTACAAATAGAAAACCTTTTTAATATCATGCTGTAATTAAAAGCGCATTTTGTATTAAAAAAGTCAACACACAAAATCGAACCGTGTTTTAAAGTTATCATTAATAAAAATGGTGTAAGCGTAAAGTTAGTATCACGATGCAAATGTGCATGTGTGATGCATTCAAGAAAGTGTCGTTGAAATATACAGAGAGGGCATGGGCAGCAGCATTCCCGTGGTAAAAGCTGCGCTCTGTGATTGCTTACAAGCATGCCCAGCGCGGCAATTATGGGCAAAATACCCCTTTTCTTGGGGAGTCTTATGTCCAGCAGTGTTTCAGCAGAAATGTCTACTAGTGGACGTGTTGTAGCCGATATGATGATAGTGTATATTTTTACCGTAGGACGTCTATCCTTTTATTGCGTCAGAAAAAAATCCTGCTTAGCTTAGAACCTAGATCCTACGTAAGCCAGTGCTGAAGTCCTAATTTGCGGTTGACATCTCATTGTGGAAGTTGTCCTGGTTCAGAAGTAATATCATGCCGGTACCCCAAGGTAGTTTGACAGGAATTAATCTAAAACTGTTTTCTAAAATTTTAAAAAAAGTACAATCCATGAGGTAGACCTCATACAAACCTAGATATTTTAACCGACAAACATTGCCATGTTTCGGTTTAAAGGGTGAGAGAAGCAGTGAACTGACTGGGTAATGTGACATGTTATCTTTTAGTCTCAATTGGTAACGCGCTTGCGACACCTTTTTGTTATTACGAGCGTCAATAAACAGCTGTGACGCTTAATATGACGCTGACTGTATGCTTAATTGTCAACCTAGTCAAATGAAAAACAGTTTTTTTTTTCATTATGATTAAGCTCCGGAACCTCAATTATTACGCAGAAACCCAAAGTTATCAAATACTTGGAAATGCATATGTCCAGCAGTGGACCCCTTGCGGATTTTATGATGATAATTATCCGCAAGACATACATATCTATCTATTGTTGCTAATACGTACTTCTCCAATAAAACATAGCTTGGATAATCAATTCCACCAAGATGAATTAAGCTATGGAAACAAGCAGTACATTTAACATTCCTAGCTATATTTATTTTATCTCCAACTGTGTAGCGTCCTAACAGCCAAATAAAATGTGAACCTCGTAAAACGACGTAAACACAGCATTGCTCGTTGTGTGAATCGCACCATTTCTGAGGGTGTGGATCATTCGCACCGGACGGGTCACTAAAGGGCTCTCTCGGAGCCCTCGCAGCGCTACGTTTAACACTCTCATTGTGGTAAAGGTAACAAAGAACAGACGGTACAACAAAAGAGTCGTGTCTTGATTTAGATTTGTGCCTGGAAGCGGTAGTGATTCCATTTATTCTGGCTGGTTTTGTATTTTAAAGGTATTTTTCAGGGCATACAATGAGGTTTTCAAAGAAATCTTAACAAATTTTCGACTTAAATTTATAGCAGAAATAAGAGACTCGTAAGTGTATTAACAAAAACTTTATTTTTGTTTTTGAAACGAGGAGGAAATTATGTAGTAAAAATAATGGCATTATATAGATAAAGTACGTTTCATTATTTTTTATAGTACCTTTTAAAAATTGATTGTTATGGACTTGGGTTAAAAGGCAAAAAATAAAAAAACGTGTTCAATAGACGAGATCAAAAATTATGTTTGCGTTACTAATTTGATTTGAAACAAAACATTATTAAAAACAATACCGGAGCTACGACTTAAAAAGGGTACTTTTTTATAGGGTTGACTTGAGTTTGAAAACAAAATGATAACGACAAAATCTTTTTAAACAGGTCCATTACTTTAATAAAGGTTTCTTTGTAAAATTTGTTTTGTAAATTGATTACAGAAATTTTTGAAAAAATTGATTACTTTACTTGATTTATTCGATTTATCTTCCACTATCTATCTATATTATATTAGGTAGCAATAAATAAAATCGAATAACTTTTTTATTTAACCTACTCATTCTTATACTTACTCAAGCCTCACCACAACCCATAAACACTATTCTCTCTTAATGTAGATTTACTCTTTGTATTTCAATAAACCCTTCCAGATTTTTTATCCAAAGGCCGCAAAAGGTTTCCACATTATACAGCCTTAAGCAGTCCTCGAGGAGGCCTTACGGAAGACGCCACTTGTAATGTAAATACGCCATTGTGTACGCCACAAACGGAGGTGTTGCGACGTTCTCCCGGAATTGAGACAGTCTGATTATTTAATTGTACCTACGTTTGCAGAGCTTTGTGACGCTCTGAGAGTGGATTTTGTTGTGTCTTCATGGTAATGTTTCATTTGAAATAATTTTAATCACTTCAGAAGGAGGTTACGTCGAAGGTTCTAATTTTGCATAAATGTATTAAGAATTTGCCGAATCATAACTTCAGAGATCGACGGTCGTATTGAAAAACACTGCTTCGATAAACATTTTAACGGACCCGATGGCGCAGATGGTAGTTATCTTGCTGATACGCCAAGGGTCGTGGGTTCGATGCCCACTCCGGACAAACATTTAAATGATAAATACTTTAGTTTGCTCTGTGTCTGCGTGATATTTATATGTATTTAAGTATTATATTTGTAATTCTTCTGTTTTTTAACACAAGTAATTTAAACTACTTATTTATTTAAATCAGATCAATATATGCGATGTCACAAAAAATTAATGTAAGTACGTTGTTAATATATCAACGAACAAAAAAATTTTTTCTATTTATTTCTGACTTTTGTTAATAAAAAGTTGTAAAAAAGGATTCAATTTCAAATATACAAATACATCATATCAAAAATAGATTTTTCTCTAATAAAGTTTTAACGAATTATTATTTCTTGTCTTTATTTCTTTTTTCTTCTTCATTTAAACCTACACGTTGACGCCTACGACTATTAAAGTTGTGACCGTCAATATATAATCGATACCCAAAACAACGAAGGCATCAAAAATACAAAGGGCCGATACAAAAATATTTTAATACTATAATAATTGAATTTGTAACCTTCGTGTCTTACGCTCTCAATTTCTGCACTATAATGGTCAACATTCTACCAACCGCGAAAATTTTTAATTCTAGACGGCAAACAATTTTTTCCGTGAAAAACATCTGTTCTATACATTTATGTAAATTAATTATAATCATACCGAAACTATTTACAATAATTTGCGAGCGTACCATACTTTCATTTATTACCGTCAAGATTGGTTACGTGCTAGTAATATCCTTGCGTTAATACAAGTGTGTTTAGGCATTGGTACTGCTTACCTTTATGCTATCC
>JACJUM010002496.1:3288846-3477192 GCA_020976665.1 Heortia vitessoides
CACCACATCGATCGTTTATTACACTATTCTTTAATCTATATCTCAAACTAACACCATACATACTTCGAAGTGCTCTCATTTCAACAGTATTTATTCTACTCGCGTGCTTCATCTGCCATACCCAACATTCACTACCATATGTCAGTGTTGGAACCAAAACACCTCGATGAACAGCCAGTCGTGCTCTTTTTGGTATATTTTGGTATATTTTGGCTGCCCATAAAAACATGTAAGTCCATTATTTCCAGCTTTCACTCTTCGTTCAATATATATAATTACAAACTGAGCATTTTAAAATTCTGACTACAAATGCATCGTACGATATTCCTGTTATTCAGTATCTAATATCTAAACTCAAAGACTGTGGGTAAAACTTATTAGTTTAAACACACTGTCTTTCCAAGAAATTCATGCTCGCCGCTTACAAAGTTACTCAATGTGAACAAATTTAATCAGCGAACCGTCCGATGACAAAGTACGAACGCTTATATTTATCTTATGATGCAAACACTGATCGTTTCAAAGAAACTAGGTCGTTGTACTGTTACAAAAAAGCGGACAGTCAATTCTTTGGTATGTTCCAGTGGTTGCAAGAAACAATATCCTTGAATATACATATGTTACAAGGAAAACCTTCCACAAAATCTAAACTCTCTTTTTTATCTATTCTTATCATATAGATCTGAATGATAATGTAAAATTAGATATGTTATACTTTTCACTACATCAAAAACTAACTTGGACGGACAGCGTGTAAAATGTGCAAGATTAACTCAACCTGTCTTTGTTATATGACTAAGTTGACAAATAAGCATATGATCTGTATCATAATAAATATCATCGCAGCCTATAGACGCTCGTATTATCACAAGGATATCACTAGCACGTTTAGGATATCACTGATTTGTCTAACTTTAAAATATTATGTCAAATTACTTAGTAATTTCCTTAGATCTCTCTACTTTACTCATCTATCTCTTACACTTCAAACCGGCGGTAGCAGTAAGTTAGAGTAAGGTACTAATGCAGAATGAAATTCGTAGCTATCTTGGTGGCCTTAATAAATTTGGCATCTGATAAGTAAACCAAGAAAAAGGTTATACTAATTAAATTTAAGTTTTGTTGTCATGACAACGTCTAATCTTTTGACAAATAGAAAGCAACTAGTGTTGCCCACCTAAAAATATTACATTGAATTTTATTTAACAAACAGCTTGTATAGCTTGAAGCTGAAGTAGGAGTAAAGTTATCTTACGGGTCCGATGGCGCAGATAGTAGTGACCCTATCTTGTGCGCCAAAGGTCGTGCGTTCGATCCCCACCCAGGACAAATATGTATGTGATGTTATTTGTACTGAATCTGTGGCCTTAAATATATGTATTTAAGTATGATATTTGTTAATCCTCTGTTATCCAATGTCCGTAACACGAGTGTTTTAAGCGACTTATTATGGAGTCAGGTCAATGTATGAGATGTTGTGTAATATTATTATTTTTATTTGTAACTAGTTTTGCGAACGGAAAGCTTGTACTTTAATAAGTTCCCATAGAGTTCACTTCCCTTAATTATTTTCATAAAGTTTACGTCAAAACCACAACAAAGTTGACTTCAAATATTAAGCAAGATATAGTGTCGCTGCTATCTTATCAGATAGTACAACAATAACGAATATTTCTAGGGAACAGTTACATTGTAGCTGCGATAAAGTCTGCGCCACTGTTCATGATTTACAGACGTTGTACAATAATAGTTAAGGCTCTGTTTGCGTTATGGCTCCGTACTTGATTTTAAAATAAAATCATAATTATATTATATATTATTCCTTCATTTACTTAATTTCTACAGTACTTACTTTCACATCAGCTGTTGGAAGTCCACTGGTGGACATAGGCTTCCCTAAAAAGAGAAGGAATTTAGTCTACGATTTCAACGCTTACTTTTGCGACAGGGTTACTGCTACCTTTCCTCGCCCTGTGTATTTGAACTGCACAGTTTTGGATAGGTATACCACCAGTTGTTGGTTCTGGTATCTTAGTCAGGGTAGGATTTTACTCTGCCGGCACCACATAGCAAGTATTCACAAATATGTATTTATTTGTTGTTTGTGTTTAATCAAAATTTGTTATTTTAAAGGCTTTTGTTTAATGGCGAAAAGATTTGTAGTACGTAATATAGTTTAATATTTGATTATAACCAGATCAACATTACAACATTAAAATGCGTATTTCTGTATGCAATTGGGCCGCAGTCGATTACGAATCTTCGAATACACATTAGTTTGCTGAATCGAAATACAATGCGATGGTCGCATATGAAATATGTTAACGCGCTCATCATTGCACTGGTTTAATCTTAGTATACATAAAATCGTTAAGCGATCTAACATAGACGAGGCTGCAAGAAAAATAATAGGGATAATGACCTAATGGCTTGATATTAGTCTGAGTAACGGTAGCAAACCCATTTTTGTTTTTAACAAAAATATATATATAATTGAATATTCGTGAAACCTTTGAAAAATGTATATTAAAAATGAATCTGACTGACTGATGGACTGATACATCTACGCATGGCCTAAACTAAAAGGCCTAGAAACGTGAAATTTTGCCCTAAAGATCCTATTTTAATGTAGAGATGTTCTTAAGAAAGATTTTTTTTAAATTCACCCCCTAAAGGGGGGAGCAAAGTTGTGTGAAACTGTGCTATTTTTGAAGTTATTCAAATTTAAAATTAAAATTTAGTACGAAGTTTCTTCATTGAAATTTATGAAACACAATCCCTATCAAGGACAAATGTTTATGAAACAAATATTTGTTTTTATTTAGTGCCTGGATTTTAAATATGTATTAAAGTATTTTATTTATGATTCCACTGTTTTGTCAGTGATGTCTGTTACATAAGTGCTTTAAACTTATCTCGGAGTCAGATCTATGTATGAGATGTTATGTGAATATCTATTTATTATTATTATAATTGACTGAACTGTACTAACTGGTAAATTAAACCACTGACACGGCACTGATAGCCAATAAGTTATGTCAAGACGTAATTTCTTATAGCTTCAGTATAAGAGACAACATCTCTCTATTTAATGAATATTGTAAATATTAAATGGAAGTTATTGGAACGTAAATCAAGCAGAAGGTTTTACAATAGCGACAATACGCAACGCATTCGACGTCACTAGGCTATCAGAATTATTATAATAAATTGCCGCAACTATTGAGTTTGCAAGCGGCAGTATTAATATAATAACCGGTTGTATTAGTTTTGCTACCGCAGCTTAATGAAGTGAGCTGACATTTTGGTCGGCCTAGAATTATGATATATATGTAGAATCAGTACTGCGGCTTGCATAATTTGAAATCAAGATCTTGAATAAGGTTTTTAATCATACTGTATGTGATTTTCTATGAATGATTACTTCTCGAAAGTAAAACAAAAATGCGACATTTACAACATCGCAGGGAGTGAACTGGTGACATAATGGTATGGTAGGTTAAAGCAACTTATAATTGAAACAACAATAATGCATGTGTTAAATATTTCCACGCAAATATGTTGCAATAAGTATGGGGACGATAATAAAACTTGGTAAAGGTCCCAGAACTGAAAGATGGCGGTATATCCGTCCGAGACAGTGTAGCTATGCAAATGCATAGGGTTTTAAGCAATTGACAACACGCTTGCCCAGCGCGGTATTAATGGGCAAAATTTCCCCTTTCTTAGGGAGGTCTATGTCCAGCAAGACTTTCAATGGCTGTAATGATGATGTTGAAAATGATGAATAAAATTGAAGCTTAACTAAGTTAGGGATTCTGACATAACATTTACGTTATTTACTGGAACTATTACCGAAAAGTAATCCAAAGGTCGATATAAAATGTACTATCAAAACATACAGAGTTAGAAGCTGTTTTAAAGTGTTTTGTTTAATCTTTATTATTACCAGTCCACTGCTGGACATAGGCCTTCCCAAGATAAGAGGATTTCTGCCCATAATTGCCGCGCTAGGCGGGCGTGGTGGCAAACTCAGAGCGCAACTTCACAACGAGAACGCTGCTTTTCATCCCCACCCTTTATTATTAGAGCTGAGCTGTGCTTTTTCGAATGGATTTACCGCCATCTATTGGTTGTGGTACGCTAGTTGGCTATTGCTACACCGATACCACACGGCATATTTATATATATATATATTACGTGGACATTTGTAACTCAACTTACATTTCTGAATTTTTTTTGCATAAATTATGTATACACGTACATTAAACAAAATGGAATTTAAAAAAATGTCTATAATGGCTGGACTGGTTTCTATTGAATTTGCACTTGCAGATAGCTACTATAATAAGGAGTTACTTAAGTCACATAACATCATGTATAAGAGGAGCCAAGCATCAATTAAAAATTTACCGAAATTTGGCAAAAATATGCGTTTATAGAGCTTTCATTGCGTGCGCTGCTTAAACGTGGAAGGAGTCGCGGGTGCAGCTAGTCATAAATATAACACTAAAATTTATATTGCATATCTACAAACAAAAATCATATAAATGTCTGCTTTGGGTGAGGGTTGAACCCATGATCCTAACCACACAAGTTAGGAACACTATCGAATACGCTATTAGACTTGTCAAAATAATATATATAATATCTATCAATCATCTCACAAGTGTAATTCTGTTGCAAACTTAACAGTGACGAAATAGACTACATTACAGTAATTCTATAGATACCTGTTTGCACGTTTCATTACTGCATTAAGCATTGTGTACTCTAGTAAATCAAAATACGGCTCAAAATCGACTGAACATAGACATTACAAGTCGTGTCATATCATCAAAATTTATTCATCCATAAAAGTGTAAAAGGTAAACAATCGTTTACCTTTTCGTAATCGTACACACATTTCGTAATCAAATTATTTGACATCAAAAACATTTGACCAGTACATATTGGCAGTCAACGGTTAGTATACAACTTGATACTTTTATGACTAGACATAAAATTTACTATCATCTTCCAAAGAAATCAAGATTAGACACAAGAGAAACTTCAATGTAGGTTTATTCGGATAACGTCTATAAGTTAGTTGTTTTCACAACTATGAACTGCTTGCTATTTATGTGTAATAGTTTGCATAAATGAAAATTGATCAATACAATTATGAGAATATTATTTACAAATAGCGCTCTGCCATATATATAGTCTAATTATAGTTTATGTCACTTGTTAAAAAGTAGCTTTCTAATTGTGACAAAACTTTCATAAATATTTCGGTAGTTTATCTTTTTTGTAATTGTAATTTTAACAAACAAACAATCAAATATTTCCTCTTTTTAATATAAGTGTAGATATGCACGAGCTGTGAACTAAAATACAACTGTCAATTCTTTTAATTGGTTAAAAGTTTCGATAAATTAGATCTAACGGGCTTTCTAATTGCTAAAAAAGATCTGATTACTTAGTGTTCATCAAGTAGTCAGAATCATCAGATAGATAGACCAGGTCCATAAACAAGAATACAGTCCGTGATAATAAGTTTCACCGCAGCCTATAGACGCTCGTAATTCAAGGATATCACTAGCGCGTTGCAAACCTTGTGACTTGAAGGTATCATGTTACATTGCCCAATAATATTACTGTTTCACTGCTACTAGGCGGTAGAATGAAGTAAGAGTAAGGTATCGATTTACCGTGGAATACCAGCAGAGCAGAATAGTAATTTTCTTTATACCAGGTGTCGAAATAAGCGACCAAGGTAATAACATTCATTAGATATGACCATAAGCCGTGAGGTACCAAAAGCCCTGTACCAGGTGTCGTAAATGTTGATTAAGGCACCAGAACCGACAGATGGCGGTATATGCACAGAGCGAGGATGGGCAGCAGCATTCCCGTCGCAAAAGCTCTGCAATTGCCAACACGCTTGCCCGGCGTGGCAATTATGGGTAAAATTCCCCCTTTTTTGGTGAGGTCTATCTCTAGCAGTGGACTTTCAATGTCTGGTATAATGGTGATGGTGATTAGTTAGTTCTAATATCTTTACGATTACAACAGAGGGGGGTGTACTATTCTGCCGGTACCATTCACATCCAATATCCGTATATTCGACTAATTAACAGTGTCGTAAAGTACCTTCGATGTATTAGTTCTTCCTTCTGTACCAGGTGACGTAAGAGGCGACTAAGGTACCACAACCGACTGATGGCGGTATATCCATCCGAAAAATTTTGCTGGGCAGGCGTGGTAGTAATCACTGAGTGAAGTTTTGAGACACGGATGCTGCTGTGTGTTTCCACTGTTGTGTTTGAACAGCGCTGGTTTGAATAGATATACCATCTGCCGATCCCAGTACCTTAGTCGCCTTTTAAAATACCTGGTACAAAAAAAAGCACTATTCTACTCCGCTAGTATATAAGATACCGATATTTAAGGTGAATGGTACCAGCAAAGTTTCATAGTACCTCCCTCTGCATGGAGATAAGCAGCATCAGAAGTATTTCTGTGGTGATGCTACGAACTGCGTTTGCTCCTAAGCCAGAACAGCATTGCAATTATCAAGAATATTATCGATGTCCACAAAAACCAATTTTAATCATAAATAGTCTCTTGGAGAGGAAAGGAATGTAGTTAGACTTATTCAATGGTGGACATCGATATAATGATGATATACAAACTAGAAGGGCACTCCTTCAATTTAACCTTCTCCTTCTGTCTAATCTGCTATAAATATTATGTTTTACAACATCGTGTTATTCGACCCCAAACTAATCTAGCGTTTCTATTTCATTTTACAAAATACTAAACTTTGAATATATATGCTCGTTTCACTTGGTTTTCATACAATATTAATTGGAAAACTTTTCATGTTTCTTGTTATTCTGTAACAAAATCGTATGTTGGTATCGTTGAACAGATAATGTTTCACTTATAACGAGCTCTGGCAATTTGGTATGTACTTATCTTGTTCTTTTTTAATTTTAATTAATAATAATAAATAAATTCCCACAACATCTCATACGAGTACATTGACCTGACTCCGTGGTAAGTCGCTTAAAGCACTTGTGTTACGGACGCCAGACAACAGAGAAATCACAAATATACTACTTAAATACATATATTTTACACCCATACACAGAGCAAACACAAATATCATCATATAAATATTTGCTCTGGGTGGGAATCGAACCCACGACCCCTGGTGCACAAGACAGGATCACTACCATCTGCACCATCAGGCCCGTCAATTCCACTAAAGGGACAGAGACCTAGCAAAAAAGGGAGAATATTTCACACAATTGCAGAAATAGTGGTATGCTGCTGCCCATCCACGCTCTGTTGTATTTGATACACCTGACCTCAGCCGTCTCTTACAACACCTGGCACCGGGACAGGTATTATTGTATTCTGCTAGTATATTAGTAATATAAAATCTATACTTAACACTTCCGTTTTGGAAACATCCACACATTGGGTACATCAGCTCTGAAACGGAAACCCGTCAAATTCACATTAAACGGTGACTGTCCATCCGTCCGTCGATCACAAGTACACATACAAACACCATTAGGCCATCGCCGGTGTAAACAATAGTTCAGGCAGTCGTTTCAGTGATGCCGACTGCTCCCCGCGGCTCGTGAAATACGAATTCAGTTTTGGAATTGAATTGTTTTCGATATAAATGTCAAAAAATCAAGGTGAAACTAATAATTATACAAATATTAAACTAATAAATATAATTTTAATTATTGATAGTAAATTCACACAACATTTCTACTTTAATCTGATTTGGAAATAAGTAATTTAAAGCAATTGTGATACAAATAGAAGACAGAGGATAACAAATATATAAAACATATATATATATATATATATATATATATATATATATATTTAATATCGTAACATAATGAACAGAAATGCTGGCCTCGGGTGGGGATCACACCCACGATTCCATTGGCTACCAAAGGCAGCATCATCAAGCTAGAGGAATTCATTTGGATAGCGTAAGAATTTGGCACCTACATCTCTCTATATCTATTCGTTATATTTTAAATTTTTGCAACATAGTTGCTTTTGATGATTGCTCGTGTCGACCTGCAACTTCTTATGCTCGGATCTCTTAGATAGTGACTTACTACTGTAGAGATTTTATGCATAGAAAGATGATGAAGATCCAATTAAATTTAAGACAATAGATATAATCTGTTTTATATGGAACTCAAATTGGCATGTCCCTGTCCATGATTCCCATGTCTGGGGACTGCAATACCGTTACGCTTCCGAAAACTTAGCAGACACGTAAATTTTTCCAAGTTTTAACTTGAAATTGTGTTTTTTATTAGACTAGGACAACAAACAAACCTACAGACACGTGATAGTAAGCGTCATAGCAGCCTATAGATGCTAGTAATATTACAAGGATATCATTACCAACCTTGTGACTAGAAGATATCACTTCTTCTTTCTCGCCCTTCAAACTGCTATTAATATAAGAAATGGCTGAGAGTCAGGTACCAATGCAGACAACCTTTGTATGGTACCTGATAAAAAAAACCTGAGACAAGTAGATATTTTTCTAGAAAATAATTTGGTTTAAATAGAAAGTGTTCGTTGCAACTGAACCGCGCGTTAAATCTTTCCTATAAGCCGGCGCGGCGCGTCCTCGCACAAAGTCGCGTATTTATGACGCTCCAAAGAGTTATGACCGATAGCCATTATACGTCATGCAGCGTCCTCATTCATTCGCTTTTATACAATTGTTCCGTGACTACGGAAGAGCCGGTATGTCTGAAAACTAGACTCATAGTTAAACCTTATTTGTTACATCATTCACGTAAGGTATAGAGACGTCAAGTAAGCCAGTGGCAATTTCTTGTACTCTTATCTATCTTATCTCTTACCAATACAACTTCGACACATGTACGGATAGGATATAGAAGCTTGACATTTTCTATCGTATAAAAATGTTATAGTTTGTCCGTGTTTAAATTAAAATCCTTACTAACGTATTGTATAATTATAAAATTCCGTCCGATAGCATAACTTTTGTAAAATCCCACCACCGTCGCCTTCTCACTGGTACTCTGCAATCAAATACACTTCACACATATTTTTATCGTAGAGCACACCGTGTTCCTCAAGCGATACCCGACCGCATTATTGCGGCCGGACTAACTCAGTCCTCTTTAGAAAAAAGTATATAACCTAAAATCTGTATAGATAAAAAAACTAAGCACGCATCATATTAAAGTTTAACATTGACGGGCCAGATCATGGAGATGATGGTGATTCTATCTTATGCATCAAGTTCGTGAGTTTGATGACAATACTTATATCATGATATTTATGTTTACCTTAAGCAGTGAAGCCCAAATGCAGTAAGTAGTATTAGTGTAAAAAAATGGGCAGCAGCATTCCCATCGCGAAGCTACACTGCGTTTGCCATCACACTTGCCCTACAAGGCAACTATGGGCAAATTCCTTTTCTAGAGGAGGAGGCGTATGTACGCCTACCTTTTATTGCTGCTATGATGATATAGGTAATAATCTGAACAGAAGAAGCTGAAGATTAAATACATAACTATGATCGGCCGAATAACACACTACAATTCTAGTATCGAACGTAGTACAATATGCAGATCAAAACTAAATATCAAAGTTAAGCAATGCTCAGAAATTTAAACTTTAGAAACGAAAACAATTATAGTTTCTTCATTATAGCTCGATTTCCGTGACAAGAGTACAATTTTTATTCCTGGGTTAAAGACATCATTGATTTTATTGTATCAAATGATAATTGAAGTGATGGGATTGAATATGATCGTCATCTGTTGTGATAAGATTTTTTTTTGGTTTAAAGAAATATTTTGGATATTAATGACATTATTTATTTTCTTAAATATACAACAAACTGCTAAATTCAACGAAACTATTAAAGAGAAAATACGCTCCGAATATAAGACGTTGGCACTTGTAATGGCCCTTACTCAACCCTACTCAAACTCGCAACTACTAACGCAATAGGGTAGAGTTTATTTTCAATTAAATAAAACAAAAAGGATGTCACCAATGCAAAACATGTTGATTTTAAACTAGACCCAACAAAATTCAAAGTAGAACTCATATCAAATATGCCATTGTATTTTTTTTAAATTCAATATTAAGGTCGTATACTCAAAATAAAAATAAAACGAAAAATAAATAATAGAGCTGTAATAAAAAATTATGAAATCATTTGATTTACTGTGGTAACACAAATCTATCGTATAAAACATGATCACAAAAAGTTAGTGCAGTATATAGTAGGATTATAAAATATATATTTAATTTTAATATAGACAAACAAATGCATACGCTTTACAAAAATATTAAGTATGATCTGATGCTATCTGTCACTGGTATCAAACTTTACAACAAATACTATAAACTCCATAACGTAGAAACAGGATGCAGCACAAGTTTTCTTTTAAGTTTTAATCGTATCTAAATATACAATCTTTGTTCTCCAATACAATAACAGTAAAATGGCTTATGGTTAACAACAAGCTACTGGCTTTAACTTAACTGCAAATCGAACAGATAGGTCACACAACATAAATCACGAGGTCATCGATCAAAGCCTATCTTAAAACCAGACTGTACTCACCAGATGAATCTTAAAAATCTTAAGCGATAAAAATATGCTACACGTAAATGTTTTTAAATGGTATGCCAGCAATAAGATATTTTACACGTTTAAGTTTTAGATAAAGTCAGAATTCTAGTATAAACAATTATGCTAATGAGTTAAGTTTATTTCCCTTACAATAGAAAAGGAAATCACACCGATTCCATAGAGATCATTTCATCATATCTATTCTCATGACCTAAGTATTACTATAGACTACTATTAGATATGTAGCAAATTTTATCCAGCTCCATTTAACAGTTCCGGCACAAAACATTAACTAACATGCAACCAGACATTCATACTTGCAAACTTTCTCCTTTATAATATTAGTAAGGACAGCATAACTGCGCTTGCGTAGAACGTTATGTACCAGTTGTATTGGGAGATGAAGTTAAACGACTGCTGAATTAAGACTGATAATTTATTAAGATAAAGTGTATTTAAATAATATAAATAATGAGGTTACACGTGTCGGTACATAGTTCTAGAATATTCTTACTTAGTACACTACACGGCAGAGTATAAAAATACCTCCTACTTTACCATGTGTCGTAAGAGGCGACTGAGGTACCGTGGATATACCGCCATAATTGCCGCGCAGGGCAAGCGTGTAGGCAATTGCAAAACAAAGCTCCGCGACGAGGACACTACAGCCCATCCTGGCCCTGTGAAATTGAGCCACGCCTGGTACAAAGACCTTTGACGACACCTGGCATAAAGAAAGGTACTATTCTACTCTACCGGTACCACAAGCAAGTAAGCAATTCCTTACCTACCACTAATAAAGGTCCAGCATTCCAAATTGAAAAGGTAAAGCGATAAACATCAAACTGTTTACACACACGGCCCTTAAAGGTCCTCGGCTTCATATTTATTTTACTCCATATTAAACAGGACCACTTAAGCTATATAATTTAATTTAACACCTTATTACACAAAGTTAAATAAAGTTAATACGTTGATTTACGTATATTACCCTTATTTAGACGGAGTTAAAATTTAAATGCGACCCAGCCACTTTGAGGCCGTTTAAGTCTGTTTTTATTGGGACATCTGCATACCAATGAGACTTATTCGTAAGCAGGTATAATTGTGAAAAAGTAAAGCGTATAAGTGAGGTGGAAAACGATAAAAGCAGGATTTCGCCCACTCGGCCTGTAAGCTGTTCGTGCGAACGACGCCGCTGCTATAGGTGCGCGTGGGCTGTCTGGGTCGGGTTGCAGCGCGAGCGAACATCTCATATTAGATTTAATAATAATATTTATTTATTTCTCATCACAAACATACACCCATATTAAGTTTGTGTATGAAAGATGCCTCTTATTACTTTGAAAGTTTTTGATGCATGGAAAACGCTAGATTATATTTAAGATACCTAATATTTACTAAAAACAATCAACTTGTCCCAAGTATCCGTTATGCAACCGAGATCGTCTAGTCCCTCGGAATGGGAAAGATTAGGTTCGAGTCCCGCCTGACACTTGAAACAAGTTAATTTTTTTTAGTAAATATCATCTTAGATATACTCGCGGTATCTTCGAAGAATACTAAGAGAATACAGTTCGTAAAGTTACTGGGTGATATGATAAATACCGGGGTTGATATATACATATATATATGACGAGCCCGATGCTGCAGATGGTAGTGATCCTGACTTGTGCACCAGGGCTCGAGGGTTCGATTCCCACCCGAAGCAATTTACCTGAATCCGAAGTGACTTACCACGGATTCAGGTCAATGTATGAGATGTTGTGGC
This sequence comes from Heortia vitessoides, assembly GCA_020976665.1. Lineage (NCBI taxonomy): Eukaryota > Metazoa > Arthropoda > Insecta > Lepidoptera > Crambidae > Heortia > Heortia vitessoides. The sequence goes on from JACJUM010002496.1 coordinate 3,301,275, forward strand.
AATTTATATATTATTATTATAGCGACATGTCTATATAGGCTACAATAACCCTTACCATCACGCAGACCGTATACTTGTTTTTCGATTTAGTTATATTAAATTACCCCGAATTAAGCGTTGTTTGCTTATGTCTTAAATATTGGTAATTATTAATTACTTTCAGTAAATCATTTCATTTAAATTTATTGACGGGCGTGATATTGCCGACGTTAGTAATCCTAACTTGTGCCAGAGGTCGTGGATTTTATCTCCAAAAAGGAGAGAAATATCTTTATGATGGTATTTCTATTTGTTCTAGTTGTATTTTACACCCAGACACACTGGGTGTAAAATACATTTATTTAAGTATATTTGTGAATCCTCTGTTGTCTGACATCTGTAAAACAAGTGCTTTAAACGGCTTATTTCGAAATCAGGTCAATGACATGTTGCGTGAATTTATTATTATTATTAATGTAAGCCCATGTTTTTTAATAGTATTAACTATAATCTATGGCAAACTATTGGTGATGACCTTCAAGTCTACTTTTTATATGACTTAGTCGACATACAAGCGAACGGTACGCGTGATAGTAACCTCCGCAGAAGCCTATAGACGCTCGTATCATCTCCAGAATGTAATTGGCATATTGTCAACCCTGTGACTTGTAGATATTTTGGCACATATTACCCAGTAGTTTCACTGCATCTTTCTCACCCTGCAAACCGGAACACAGCAAGCAAACACTGCTGCAGAAGAAACTGATAAGAGTTATATACCAACGCAGACGACCTTTGTATCAGACATATTTCTAGTGATATAGTTACTGGTATATCTTTGGAGTAATTTTTTGTAACATTTACTTTTTTTTTCAGTTCGATGTTTTGGTTACCTTGCGGCAACCGCTTTCAAGATTGACAATAAATGTTGTGAAAGGATCTAAAAGTTACAATAATTACCTCCAAAAATATTTATTTATTTCAAATAACGTTTTAAAGACCTCAATATAAGTTTTATTATAAAGTTATGAATAAACACAAACAGCAAAGTTTCATACTAACTTTGTACCAGTGTTTTACCCCTTTAGGGGGTGAATTTTATATTTGAACTGCACTGTTTCTAATGGCTATGCGACTATCTGTGAGATCCAGTACCACAATTACTACTTACAATACCTTGTACAGAGAGAAGTACTATTCTACACTGCGGGTACCCCACGGTTATTCGGTCCATATTTTCGAACAAAAGTCCTTGCTGATTCAAATGCCATTATTGTAATCGTACCTCGAATATTTTGTACTTTTAAGTAAGAGCATTACATACATACATCACGCCTGTGTCCCATTGGGGTAGGCAGAGACTATGGATCTCTACTTGCTACGATCTTGGTATACCTCTTCCGCTTTATTTGAACACATCCTTTCTTTTATACATGATCGTTTATTCTAGGTGTTCCCAATTTTGCCCTTCTTTAATAACTCTCCTACCTGGTTAAGGTATGTTCGCCAAGGCTATACCAACTCCTCCATTCACTTTATCTCTATATATGTGTGCAGTCATTCTACTTGCGTCAATCCTTTTAACATGAGACAACTATCTCAATACTATAAACTCAACTATATAATATACAAATTTTAAAGCAAAAGAAAGTAGTAAACATTTTTAACTCATATGAGCCAATTAATTCACTGACATACCGTACATAGAAGGGTCACATTTGCAAAAATTGACATCATTATCACCATCATACCAATCATTAAAAGTCCACTGTTGGATACAGGCGTCTCAGAAACGTTGTGACGGGGTACGTTACCTATAATTGCCGTGCTGGGCAAGCGTGTTGGCTATCGCAGAGTGCAGATTTCGTGACGGGAAAGCTGCCCACCCCCGCCCTGTATATTTGAGCTGACTTTTTTGCATTGATATACCGCCATCTGTCGGTTTTGGTACCTAAGTCACTTTTTACGATAACTGGTACATTTGTTTTAAGGGATATAATTTAAACAAACAGAAAAGTTTTAACTGTAAATTATTTAGAATTCGGTTTACTGGGGATTACAGCTTTGTATTGCGTTTAATTTTACGATTGCAATAAAGTTGGATTTTAGAATTCTCACAAACGAAGTGCATGCAAAGTTTAGAGTCACTAAAGTTAGAAGAGGAATGGCAGGACTCTAAGGTTACAGCAAAATTGCAAAATGTGACGCTCGAGGCTTTAACCAGCTTTCTCGTCTTGGAAGTAGAGATTATAGATGACTTTTTTAAAACTATTTTTTTTAATTCTATTGATACTGTACGAGTATTATTTTTTTTCTTTGTAGAAACAAAAGAGTTGTTTTTTCACAAAAATTAAAAAAAAACAATAACCTTATGTAGTAATTAATTTTAAATATCTATATCATTATATTCTCTACATTTAATTTTTTCATGTGCATTAGTTAAGTCATTAATCATTTATGTTTATTTATAAAGATTATTAAGTCCTTTCAAACCTCGATTAACAGATATTGTATATATATTCATTATCTCAGGTGCGATGTATCATAAACTACTCTTACACTTCCGGGAGTTCTTGATCCGCCGGTGGCTCGATCATAATATTGTGTCTCAATCGCTATTATTATATAAAAATACCCTTTATTGTGTTTTTTAGATATTGGAAATTTTCATATACCGTTAAATGCCTTTACCATCAAAGTAATAGTACTTCAACGTTAATGATCAGATAGTGTGGCAGGTCTGTGACGTCAAAAAAACACGTGCGCTTCCACAAGGTTTCATAAAGGTCTTTTTGTTACAAAGGTGAATACACACACATAATAATAATTAAAACTACTAAGACTTTTCATTTTATTGTTACATTTTCAATTCTGTCTTACAACGAAGTCTAAAAAAATGTTATACATGAGAAACTTTGATATCATATCAGCCGCAAGACGTATGCTGCTAGGCATAGGCCTCTTGAAGTAATCTTATTGGAATAAGACCGATCGTATGCAGCCTACGTCTAAAATGATCCTGCGGCTTTAGTGAGATCGTTTATCCATGTCGACGTTCTACGCTGCTCTTGCCGGTACGTGGTTTTCATACTAGAGCCTTACGATTCCATCGTTCATCAATTCTGCGTGCTAAGTACCCTGCCCACTGCCACTTCAATTTGCCAATCCACTGGGTTATGTCGGTAACTTTAGTTCCTTTACGGATCTCCTCATTTAGGATTCTATCGCAGAAAGAGGCTCCGAGCATTACCTTTTCCATAGCTCGTTGTGCTATTTTTAGTACTTGGGCTTATAAGGCCAATAGTTTGACACCACCGTTTCGCTGCCATAAGTCATCGCTGGTAACACACAGGCGAAGGCTTTCGACTTAAGACAATAAGAGCAAGAAGATGTTCTGCAGTTTACATTAGATTCAACAATTTACATTTTCCTTGAATTCCAATACTTACCACACTGGATTATCAGTCCTATACGTATCGGTATACGTAAGTGTCAACAACTTCAAGAAGCGAGTTCTCAATTGATACATAGTTTTAGTCTTCTCCATGTCCGTTTTATAACCTACCTGTTGAGAAACTCGATTAAGATCTTCGAGCATCGTGTTCAAAAGTTCCATGGATTCTTCCATGACTACATTATCATCGGCAAATTGAAGATGAGTAATGAATTAGCCATTAATCTAGCCTAGTCCTTACTATTTCATTCCACTTTTATAAAGTCTCAACCAAATCAAAGGCTTTCTATTCTTTTCTTTCGTCCACAAACACCAAGCATAATACTCATATATACTTTTCCGTTTTCTATATAATTTATTGCAGCGTAAAAATGTTGTCTTTGGTACTGTAGCCTTTTTGGTAACCGGCTTATTCGGAAGTTTGAAATTACTAAACCTACATTTGTGACGATTTTTACTCTTGAAAGCAGCTTATAAACATGGCTCAAGATCGAAATAGGGCGGTAATTCTTTAAAGTGTCACCTTTCTTAAAAAACAGCACCGCCATGCCAGAAGCATTCCATGATTCTAGCTTTCTATCTTCGGGGACGACGGTGTTGAACGGCTTCTGAAGGACTATAAATTCCGGTATTTCCCCTGCTTCTAGAAACTCAGATGTAATTCCATCATCATCCGGTGCCATCGCTCAGGCTGAGTAGTATCGGATTAACTTGGCTCTTGGATCTGCCGAGATGCTAACAGGCTTAGATACGTATAACTCTCTATAGAACCTCTCAATCTCCTCCAGTACCTCGACCATGGTTGACGCTAAACTGTCATCTTCTATCAACAGCTTAGTCGTCAGTCTTCATCCAGTAGTTATTTTTTTATTGCGAACACTTCTGAGCCTTTATTTTGCTCAATCATCTCTAATATTTTAAGTATTAAAAAATGATGTAAAAATATGCCTATCGAGCCTATAAGACCTCGCGTCATTGGAAGACTGCAGTCTAAATAAGCGTAGTTCGGCCATGAAGTCAAAGGTGTGATCGGAGATTTTTTGAGGTCTATTTGAATGGCAGAATCCAATAAACTTAGAACCCATCATCCGGAGAGCTTCGACGAGCCTGTTATTGATCTCGACTACCTTCGCAAGGTTTTCCAAACAATGAAAGCGGTTTGAGAGATCGAGCTGAATGTTCTCGGGTTTCTGAATATTGGCGCGAGGAGTTAGGAGTGTAGCTTTCTTCAGGCGGGATCTTTCATGTTTTACATTAATATTCAATATTCCTCTATACCATCCTGTGATCACTACTGGTTTTAGCCTGGTGGATCACCAGAATTTCTCGATCAATAATTAATTGTACTATTTGAGTTGTTTATTGGTTCAAAACCAATTTCGCTAAGTGTCTATTTGTTCTAAATTAATTACAAGGAAGATCGTAATCAATGGAATTGACAGCTACACAGAAACCATCGTTAATAAACAAAACGTCAAATTAACTTTTTTTTTTTCAATTTCATTAACACACACAACGATTTACAGCTAATTACCAGTAATTTCACATAATATGTAAAGTTAAGTTGCAATATACTAAATTCAATAAAACAAAATTATAAACACATAATTAGTACAGTTATAGATAAATAAACATTTTTTTCAAATTCACTTATTACACAAAAGGATTCATAGCAAACTTGTTGGAATCTTACAATTGTAATTAAAGTTAAGGCAATACATTAAAATCAATAAAATAACATTAAACGTTGTTTAAAATTTAATTCAAATAAAATCAATAAAATTATAATTAAGTACACATTTCATATGATAAGTAATAATTAATTAATATTTTGAATATATATTGCCTGCACTACTATATATATAATTTTTCTATTTTGTGTTATGGTTGACTGGGAGATAATGCTATCTGGCATTAAGTCCGCCATTTGTACATTTTGTAACATTTTGTGCAATAAAGTTAAATATATAAAATAAATAAATAATACGAGTAAAGATAGGAGAAAGAAGAAGAAGAATGAGAAAAACGTTATAAACGTGACGAATTCTAACGATGAGGTCGTGGAATGACACAAACAATTAGATGTTTGATATAGTATTTATCTCATTCTAATTTTATATAGTTCCCAAAAACACTCGGTCGATTTTTGATATCGCTGTACAGGAAAACCTTAGAAATAATCTTACTTTTTTACTGAGAAAAGTCACAACGTTTGAACAAATGAATGGTAGCATAAACTTTTCACTATCAGTAGTTAAATGTCCACTGCAGAACGTATTTTTACCCAAGATAAGAGTGGATTTTGTTCATATTAGTTAAGTCGACATATTGAGGTACGCTGCATCATGAATGTGAAAGTACAAAAGCATTTTACTCACACAAATATATCACTAGCGCGTTGCAAACCTTGTGACTTAAAGATATAATGTCATATCACATAGTAACTTCACTGCTTCTCTCACCCTTCAAACTGGAACACAGCAATTCGACCTATTATTATTATATTACCTTATAAATATTATACTATTTTACCTATTTGGTGGTACAAATAGGTAAGAGTCTAGTACCAATACAGACGGCCTTTGTATGAGCTCTCATCATGATCAATATCATCAACCATTGGAAGTCTACTGCTAGCTATAGGCCTCACCAAGAATGGAGATATTTTGCGTATTATTGCCGCACTGGGCAAGCGTGTTGGCAATCGCAGACGGGGATGCTGCTGCCCATCTCCACCACGTGCATTTGAGCTATTTCAGAAGTATATACTGCTATCTGCCGGTTCTGGTATCTAAGTCACCTTTCACGATACCTGGCACAGGTGGAGGTACTATTCTACTCTTCTCCGGTACCTCACGGCGTATGAGCTCTACTTCATGTAACATAATTCTAAAAAGAAATCAAAAAAGATACAAAACGTTTTAATAACATAAACTCGCCACATCATAACTGCTCGAATAAATGACGTCGCAAAACTATAATTAAAATGAACAACGCACTCACGTGTAACCGCATTGCGGTAAATCAGTTAGTAGGATCCATGGCGTCTGCGATGGAGTCAGAATAAATTATGGCATTATCTATTTTATGTCCATATAAATTAAACGAACGAGCTGGCTGAGCGATGGAAGGACAAAGGGGCTTGGGAATAGCTATTGCAATGGGTTTAACAAGTCTGGATCGCATGGTTTATCCGATGCTTGGTGGAGCAGAATCCAATTCAATCTTACTATAGACATCATATTTTCAGAAAATTATGTTTCAGTTCTGAAACTCAGCACAAAGCCGGGAAGACTGGGCTGCTAGGGTAATTTTCCCAAGATTTCGTACGTTGTTGTATGTAATTTACAAATATTTGAAGTATTACGAATATTCGATAACAGAGGAATCACAAATGATATACAAATATTCGTCGTATAAATGTTTGTCTGGCATGAAAATCAAACACTTGACCTATTGCGCAGAAGATAGAGGCAATACTGTATACTGTAATACTCATCTCAATTTAATTACTCTAGAAATTTTGGCAACAAATTATCACATCAACTGGCAACACATAAAAGTCAAAAGAGAATTTGAAAAAAGGAGACAAGGAATAATAAAGAGAATAGAGTTAATAAAGATTGTAACGAAAATCTGTCTTTCTCATTCGTCAAAAATATAATGTACGTGTTTATTTTGTGGCTTTCTAATTAAAGAATAGCACAAAAACAAACTAAAATGGATCAATTTTGTTTGGCATCAATGTCTAAATTTTGGTTCCAAATGATTGTTGTAAATATCAAAGTGTCATGGTATTATAGTCTTTAATATACCTGTGACATTCCCTATTTTATACCTGTACTCTTATGTGCTGCCGTTACTATGTGAATAACCTAGCTATGCATATTTCGATTACAAGGCGGTCATGCTACAAATATGACGAAGTAAGTATTTGAGTTGTGAATATCTATATTAAATTTCTTTTTAACTTATTATATAGACTATCACCTAGCCGTGTGGTACCAGCAGAGTGGAATAGTACCTCCCTCTGTACCAGGTGTAGTAAGACTGAGGTGCCGGAACCAACAGGAGGCAGTATATCCACCCGAAACAGTGTAACTTAAATGCAACAGGGCGGGTATGAGCATCAGCATACCCGTCACGAAGCTAGGCTCTGCGATTGTCACCACGCGCATTTGAGCAAATTCCCACATTTTTAGTTCTATAGCCAGCAGTAGCAAGCAATTGGACGCCTATATCCAGCAGTGGATGTTTTACGCCTGCTATGATGATAATCATGATGGTGATGATGATGTTACTCGGTAAAGAAGTAGGCTGTCTCATAGCAAAGTAATTTATTAAATCGGTTCAATGGTAATTGAGTTCAAACGTAAAAAGCTATTTTAAATATTGATACTCGTAATAATGGTATAGACTTATAAAATATGTGTGGGTCAATATAATTTTGCCTTGCGGTACTAGCACAGTAAAATCCCCTATACCAGAAGTCGTAAGAGGTGTCTAAGGTACAGGAACCGAAAAATGGCGGTGCCCATCCGAAACAGCGTAGCTCAAATACACAAGGCGGGCATGGGCAGCAGCATCGCCGTCACAAAAGTTGCTCTCTGCAATTACCAATACGCTTGTACAGCGCGGCAATGAGGAGAGAGGGGCCTATGTCCAGCAGTGGACTTCCGATGTATGTTGTAGATGAATATAATTTTGCAGGTATTGGTATTAATTGAAATGGAAAACACAATAATAATACTATGTTATTAATAAAAATCTTATTAATACTTAATACTTTTTTCTGTCCTAAATAAATTAAATCAACAAATTGAAACTCGTAACGTGGCAATTTGAACTAACCAAAGAAAAAAACAAGCTTTATTCTTTGTTATAAGATTTTAATTTTTAAAAAATAAAATGCCTTCGCTCTTGGAATAGAAATGCCCGGTCTTACCATAAAGACAATACGGCGAATGAAAATGCGAAGTAAAAATGTAAAACACCGATATCTAAGCTATGCATGCATTTTGCAGCCATTGTTACCCTTTTCACAGAAGACCCCGGTACTGCGACAATGCGTATGATATCAGATATTCAGATTTATTTATAGTCGCGTCCCATTTTCACTGTTATTCTTTTGTATTTAAGGCCGATTATTCGTGAATTTGTCGGCTCTGTAATTTCAGGGATAATTATCCAAAACATATGTAAAGATGATAAATAAAATAGTAGCTGCAAAAGAAGTCATTGAACTTAAATGTATATATATTTTTTTAGAAGAAGAATTAAAGGCTTCTCGATCGTACCGGTCATACGTTTGTTCCATACACACTACAGTAAAACCTTCATTGCTGGACACAGGCCTCTCTAAAACCGTTGAATTTTACCAAAAATAGATTTCCAAAAATAATAGAAGCGACGCGACGGAATTATTGCTGCATATTTTCGCCCAGTTGCCAACTACCGGTTCCAGTACCTCAGATACCTCTTATGACACCTGGTAAAGGTAGTAGTATATTTATCGGTACCCCACGGTAACGCACCAGTGCTACTACACTTGCCCACATTCCTTATGCTAATTCCATCAGGCGTATTACCAAGAGTCGACCACGGTCTTACAAGAGCTTTTGTTAGTTGTCAGTCTCCTTTTAGTGGCGAGGGGACAGAACAATTGAGAAGTAGCCAAGTATTTGGTCATTAATGAACAACTTGCCCACTTCCCTACAGTAGAATTTATATATAGGCATGAAAGTGAGGCTGGCTGTGTAGTTCAAATGCTTAGGGTGGACGATGGGCAGCAGCATATCCGTTGTAAAAGTTGCGCTCTGCGATTGACAACACACTTGCCCATCGCGGCCACTATGGCGAAATTCCCCTTTCTTGGGGAGGCTTATGCCCAGCAGTGGACTTCCATTAGCTGTAATGATGATGAGACATGATAAATTGCATAACATCGATAGCAATATTAAACCAAATATTTGGTTCAAATCACTAACTCAGGGACCAGTTTAATTATGCTTGCTGAGAAGCGTCAGAAACAAGGATATAGATATGTGATTTTAAGGCAGCGCACTCGCCTTCGCATAGCATAAGATATACTCGTTAGTATACTCAGCAATATTATCCGCCAAAGGTCGTACCAGCTGCCGAAAGAGGGGACTAAGGTACCAAAACTGACAGATATATCCATCAGAGACAGTTTAGGTTAAATGCAACGGGGTTGGAGTAGATAGCGCGGCAATTTTGGGCAAATCTCCCCCTTTCTTGGGGAGGATGAAAGATCGTGATTTTAGTCCCTATCCAGGATAAATATTAGTATTTGATCTGTGCCTGGGTGTTATAGCATGTATTAAAATATTATATTTATGATTTCTCAGTTGTCTGATTTTATCGACTTAACACGGATTCAGATCAATGTATGTATGTTATTTAATCGTCCCAGATACACTGCGCAAGTGAATGCTGTTCCTGCCTCTGCAGCAATTACAGAAATAAAGTGCAGTCTTTTTCTGACACCAATAGGGGTTGTGGCATGATTATTCCCATCCTCCTCCAAGAAACTAATTTCCTTACGATGGCCTTTCAGTCCGAGGTCCGTGACATATAGGTTCCCAGAGTTAAGCAACGCGAGTTCTGTTACTTGGCATCACTGAAGTTCCAGTCGGTATTCGTCGACGTCTTTTAGCTATACAAAGTTTCATGGTATTGTATGGTTAGCATAAGATAGAAATAGAGTATTGATGAAATAGAGATATAAAAAAATAAATGAACATAATAAAACACCTGCGTATATAAACGTTATAAAATATATGTCTAGCACTTTAAATCCTCAATAATCACAAACATGGAATCAACAATTCAAACGATAACGAGTCTGTCAGCCGACGAAGAAACCTCTTTAAAATTATTCACCAATCCTCTAGCGAACAAATTACTTCGTTTGTAGCCTAACCGCTTCTCTGTATATCAAAAACTAAATGTTCTGTCACATATATTCACACCACCAAAGCATCCCATAACATATATCTTGGACTAGACAAGACAAAATAGGCTGTAAATATCGCAAAAGGCATAGGCGCTAATTTCTCGGAGTGCGAAGCTATTTTCGACACATTAAATATGGGATAATTTCACAATATATAACTTCAACGTTATGGTAATAGAACCTTTACATGGTGTTTTGTAAAAAGGATGTGTATATTTGAATAATTGTTGGACTCTTCGTTTGTTTGGTGCAATTTTAAGTTTGCGTTGAATAAGCTCTCTACTTTATTTAGAATTGAGTACGCTACTTGAGTTTTTAGTTATATATGAGGTTCTAATAAAAATGGGTTTATAGTGTTTGAATACTTTTTAAATAGACTTAGGATGATATGCATTTATATAAAAGTACATGTAAATGTAAAAAGCGCCATTTGTACAGCGTGATTATATATTTTATTATTTTTTAATAAGTGTGCTTATTTCACAAGTTAAGTTAGTTGGCCGTTCGGTACCGGCAAATTAAAATAGTACCTCTCCCTGTACGGTAGAAAGCAATTAAAGTGCTAAGGAGATGTATGTCCAGCAACGTTTCACGGCCGTTGTAACGATGATTTATGAATGTTAGAAGCCTTGTGTTATACAAAAACAGCGAATAATTTCATTCTATAGCTTTTCCCGAACATTCTATGGACAAAAAAAAATTATTATATGCTTCTTTTTCAGATTTGACCTTATTGAAACTGGTTAGCCTTCGTTTCAAAGCTTATAAATAATATTTTTACTGTACATATTTTGTCATTTTTACCGCATATTGCATGCATAATCTGACAGCTATAGAGTGCATATATAATCCTATGTCTATTTATAAAGAAGTTGCTTCAGCGTTGAGCGAGTAGCATTCGTTCTATCTGACTTACAACGTCGAGTTGCTATTTAAGCCGTCCATACTACTAACATAAATACAAAAGTTCTGTCTATGTGTCCGTTACGCTTTTACAAACCAAAGGTGTACTCATATTGATTAAATATTGCTTGCGCAGCTTGGAATCTAAAACTTTCATGTATTTATATTTATGCTGTAATTGTGGATATTACATTTTATGAGTATTTTATTAACGAGCAATTTCGTTAATGGTCTATATCAGTTGTTTCACAAAACATCTATCGATCACTTCATCTTTCAATGGAATAAAATTGAACATACCTAACCTAAGCCATGAAAACAAAATAAATATCCCATTGTGTTGTACAGTTAATCAACTATCACTGAAATTAACATAAACGACCGGACAGTTCGAGTTTCACTGGCGTTGACGCTATTTGCTTAGTTCAATAACAATCCATGTTATTTGGACTCAAATTATTTGGACAATCATTTGTGTTTATTTAAAATTATTTTGGAACTAGCACTCAATATTTCGCTCCATATTGGACTTTGTTTTTTAATTTCATGTTTCATTACTGTTCGTGAATTGAATTCGGTTTTTTATACGGTGTTATTTATTTATTGGTGAATTCAATGCTTTTTGTCTCCATAACTAATAAATTATATAATAATAATAAATTCCCACAACATCTCATACATTGACCTGACTCCGTGGTAAGTCGCTTAAAGCACTTGTGTTACGAATGCCAGACAACATAGGAATCACAAATATACTACTTAAATACATATATTTTACACCCATACACAGAGCAAACACAAATATCATCATATAAATATTTGCTCTGGGTGGGAATCGAACCCACGACCCCTGGTGTACAAGACAGGATCACTACCATCTGCGCCATCGGGTTCTTAGTTTATCTTTCTTGATTTATTTAGGTGATTGGTCCCATTAAATTAAATTCGTTATTCAACATTATCATATCAAGCGTTGGACGTTTATTATAGGACATAGGCTTCCCAAAAAGAGAAGATTGTGTGTAAATTTGTGGATTGTAATTGCCAAGACGGACAAGCTTGATGGCAATCGTATAGCAAACCTAAGGCCGAGGCTATAGCCCGTCCCCACTCTATGCACCTGAGCTACACTGTTTTGGATTCATTCCTCAGTGGGATATTAGACAACCTGTTGCCTTTTTATAATCCTATCATAGATACGTTTGTTTCTTTAAAGACTTATAAACGTGTCATATTAATTTATAAATATTTTATTGTGTGATAAAATAAATTATATTATTTTCATTATTACTATTTGTTTTTGGTGGCAACTTGGTCATGTGAAAGCTTATTTTATATCTGCTTTCATATTATATCCAAAAAAATCTATATTTATTACCAAATTTATAGACTGAATATTATTTTAAATATCAGTTGTTACATAAAAAATAATAACATTAAATTACTTCTTTAAACATTAGCCACGGCGTTTTTTAACAAACCGTCTAAAGACAATATTAATTATTTTGTCCCGATGTACTTTTATAGTATAGATACAGTACAAAGCTATTATTCTGACGTTACGTTTCATTTTATTTATTTGCATTGACTCTGGATGCAGAGAATTCGCAGTAAAACCTATAAGAATATACAACATCCAGCTAAAGCATAATATTTGGATCAACATTTTATGTCCCACATTATTTTTATGTAGAAGATTATCCTCAATTTTATGGCGTTTGGGAAACAAGATCTGGGAGTCGATTTCCTGACTTTTTATTCATGTTTGTCAATGTCCCACCATTTGAATGGATTTTATGAACGTTTACGATACGGATGGAGAGCAGAACCTTTTAGAAGAATTAACTTAATTTGATTTACATACTTTGTTAAGATTGTTTGTACGTACTAACGATGTTTAAAATTTGATTATTTTTCTCAATTTATTTGATGATAATAATGATGATCTGAAATAGCTGATATATTGTTTATCACGAAGTTTAAAATGGACTTTTTACTTTATATACCTAACAAAAAATATCGAACGATAAAACTGTTAGAAAACAGTTGCCATAAGGAAACTGAAGCGTCGAAAAAAACATTTTTGACTGAAATTAACCGTTTTTAAAGCTGTCAAATATGATCTGCTTATGAGTAGAGAATGACATGAATAGTATAAGGCAATATAAATAATGTTAGATCGACAGTAATTCCCGATGTAGAATCATAAATTGATCGTTATCGTATACAACAATTAAACAAAATTGACTTTAATTCAGGCCAGTTAAGACATCAATTCGTTAATAGTCCAAAATGATAGCTCGTAGGCGCCGGCGGGCACCCTAGGCGCCTCGGCCAAATGCACTCTCAATCTCCAACCTGCATAGACAAAGCTGCATCAACTCCCACCCCACCTGCTAACCCGTCCTTTTCCTTCCCCTACTAAGTTTCGCCCATCTCGTTTGTACCTCAAAATTACATTCGGTCGCTTTCGTTTATACTCGGTGGCAAAAGCCGGTGTGCTCCGAGCTAAACATAATTCTAGCCAGTCGCTTCCCAACGCTCGGAGGAGGCGTTTCTCTGTCGGTCCCAAACGCGCGCTCGTAACATCGCATGCCGATGCATCGGTGTGTATAGGGATGGTTGTTCCTAGATTGTGCCGGAAAAACAACGAAAAGGATTTCTAGTGCTGTGTCCTAGTGTTCTAGACTGGAAATTCTGTGCCAGTGCTATGGTTTGATGGTTAGTCTAACGGATGCGGTTAATTTGAGATCTGTATGCTTGTCAAATGTAAACACGCATCTGTCATAAATGCGTCTACAGACTGACAACATTTTAATGGAACGTGTAACATCAGAGCGGAAACTCGAAATGATTTTGTTACAGCGAAATGTTATGACTTTAGTACTATGACTGCGGAAGATATTACTGAGAATAGAAGCCGCTTTGATAGACTACATAGTTATTTACAATTCAACAAACTGCAGGATTTTACTGTTAACATTACACGGAATTGAGTTTTGCAGCCTTCTGAAGATTGATTCTCTTTCAAATAGGAATAATGATAAAAACTTTGGAATAATTAATTAAATTTATATTTTATAAGCTTAATGAGCTTTAAAACATGTGGGCGGAATAAAAGCCAACAATGATCGCGCAGTTTTAGGATGAACACGTAACAAAACATTTCATTATAACAATGGAGTATTGTTTGTGATTGAGCTAGGCTTTTATGTTCGTAAATTACTTTTATTTGTATATGAAGTTTATAGATTAATTTACGTGGGTAGGACAATGCCGGTGCACGCAAATTCATTACCGGTCCATGTTTTCGTTTGGGATCATCAAATTACCGATTAATTACTATCTTATCTGCATTCAATAAAATTTCACAATGCTGCACTTTGTTCTCTGAGAATTTACAGATGTAATAAAATCATCGAGTCCATGTTTATTTTATACGAGCAAACAGTCACCATATCTTGAATTAGACCACAATCTACTTAGCACGAACAAGCCGACAATGAAATAAAAAACAATTTGTTTTCAGTTGAAACTCGATAACAAGACTTCATAAGAAATAACTGATTTCCATAAGCTTCAATGAATATAAATAAATTCAGTGAAAAAGTGTAACGTATGAATTTTCCGAAAAATAAGAAGCTGCTAAGAAGATTATATATTAACAAGTAAGTTAAATCAGCGAAGTTAAAGGAACTTATTTTCCAAGTGGAATCATCTGCTAAAGACTTTCCTTATTTTCTTAGAAATTTTATTTATGGATACTTTGAGTTTTCAAAATTTAAACGAGTTTTTCTTTAGTCCTTTTGGACTAACTCTATTATAATTTAAATCAAAGAGTTTTGGTTCTATAGATAAACTCTTGTCTATAATAATTATTTCAGTTTTAAAGGATATCTCTCAAATTTTGTAAATATTTCGATTATTATTGTATATACTTTTTGGTTAATTTGAATAGTTTGAGCACTTTAATGAATATAAAAAAAGTTCATATTAGTTCTTACTAACAAAAAGTTTCGAGAATTTTATCAGTAGGCTGATAAAAAAGGACGGCTAAAATTCTTACTAGATATATCATAGGCCGACGTACGGCTTTCATGCCGAACAATTCATAACAAATGTACTACTCACCCAACATTTCTGACCGACATATAGAATTTGATGGATGTTACATTCTAAAGACCGTATTATATTTATATCTATAACAAAACAAAACGGAACGCCGTTCAAGAAAAAAGTGAGGCTTCTTAAAAGTATTAAGTATTTAAACAAATTCTATTGTTCAATGTGTTTAAATTCTTCAAAAGATGATCTATAAATAGTGACCATTTCTTATTATATTTTCTGTTAGTAAAATGTATTTTATTGAAATGTAGGTATATAATGTATTTGACTGTTTTTAACGAAAGCAATATTCGTCAAGTTTAACTCGCGTCATGTTTTTTAGCTTTAATAATGTTTTAATAAAAAACAAATAATATTTGTTCAAAAAATTTTGAATTTGAAATATTTGCCCTGAGGTATTGGCAGAGTAAAAAATTACCTCCCTCTATACCAAGAGTCGTATAAGGCGACTAAGGTACCAAAACTAATAGATGGCGGTATATCCATCCAAGGCAGTGTAGCTCAAATGCTTGGGGTGGGGGTGGGCAGCAGCAACCCACCGCATATGAAATATAGCTTTAATTTGAAATCCTCAATCGGTTAATGGTCTCTTTGCCACATATACCACCAGACTTTTACTTGACTTTAGCGAGTGTATGTTCCAAATTGTTTACCAATTTTAAACACTATGAGGTATGAACACATAAAATTATATTTATATTTTGTATCGAAACAAATTTAGTCACAAACTAATCTTGATGAACCAATTCCTAATATAAAAGGCTTACTTATTTATTCAACACTGACGTTGTTAAGGTTTTAATTGGTAGATGAACTAATGCGGACCAACCGATTGATGGTGAACGCAAAGACAAAAAGGTGCAATAAAGAAAATGATAGATAAAGAAATTTGCCTGGCATAGAATTATTTCTTTCACATTAATATTTCAGTTCAGATTTAGACTTTAAACTACAGTCAATTCAATCAACTGATGGCGGATGGCGAAGATGGAAGTCATACTATCTCGTGCGCCAAAGGTCGTGGGTGCAATCTTTACCTTTATATGATAATTATTTAGTTTTTCTGCGTCTGGTAGTAATCTGTAAATAATACATCTGTGATTCGTTGGCTAGTGTCCGTAACACAAGTGCTCTAAGGGAGAGGTCGTGTGAATTTATTGGAAAAAATCAAAGGCTAAACCACTTCATTGCAATTGCACAAAGTGCACTAACAAATACACAGTTACATAAAAATACAGATAGCTATCGATGAATGTCGAACAATATCGCGAGAGAGATTTATATCTAATTATCTTTAATTAATGTTATGTTGTTTTATAATATCATCATACCAGCCATTGAACGCCCTCAGCTGGACATAGGCCTCCTCAAAAAAGGGTTAGTTTTACCCATACTTGCAGCGCTGGGCATGTATGTTGGCAATTGCAGAGCGCAGCTTTCGTAACGGAAATGCTTCTGCCCATAAGCCCCGCCATGTGTATTTAAGGTGCGCTGTTTTGGATGGATATACCGCCATCTGTCGGTTCTAGTACCTTAGTCGCCTGTTAAGCCTACTATAGGATAAGGTACTATTATTCTATTCTGCCGGTACCTCACGGCTATTTGTTTTAATGACAAATTATTATGTTTTTATTTGAGTACATATATCTAGTAAAGTAAGATATTTCTATTATGAACTAAGTTCTGTACTCCCATAACAAGGTTAGGATTTTAAAAAAGCCCATCTTTATATTTATTTTATTTTAAGGTTAAATAAGTTTTATTTTTCAAGAGGTTTTGCTAACAAATATTTTCTCGTACCCTCAATACAGGTGTTTAATTTTCTTAATGAAATTAAGACCGAAATAGATTCTTGTAGAAAATTCCATTCAAAGGCATTCACCTATAAATAATAGGTCAGCCATGTTGAAACGAAACATCTTAAAGTACTGAGAGTAAAAAAGCTGCGGCTGTATCGGCTTCTTTTCATTAAAGATCATTAGAGTTTGGAGGATGAAAAATGAAAAATAAATAAAGGAGGCCTTCATTGTAGGCTTTCGAGGAGTATTTGGGGCGGAGATTTTTTCCTATTACATTATGGACGTCTGAGAGAAGCCTCAAGATTCTTTTGTGATTTTATTAAAGACTCTAGGCACATTAACTTTAATAAATGTGATATCAAACGTTGTAGAAATTAGAATAAAAATATCAGCTTTTTTTTTACTTTCAGTTACATTTAGTAGGGTAAATTATTTTAGCTCTTAAGGAATACTTTGATTTCTCCATATTTTACTAATTTCAGTTTATATTATGAATTTATTGTTTTAAATACATAGATAAATACACACAACACTTAAAGCACTTGTGTTACGGCAATCCTACAATAGAGGAATATTCTATATATGTTTGATCTGTATCTATATATTTACTCTATAGATACAGATCAAAAATAAATATTCATTATATAAATGTTTGTCCTGCCTTTTAGATGCCGTGGGATACCGGTAGAATAGTTCCTCTCTTTGTACCAAAACTTACAGATGGCGGTATATCTATCCAAAAAATTGTAGGTGAAATAAACAAAACGGTCGTGGGTAGATTTGAGATAGGTGAACCGACTTTCTCTGATTGTCAACACATTCGACCAGCTTCCTTGGGGAGGCCTATGTCTAGCTGTGGACGTGCAATGGCTTTGTCCTGGTGTAGGATCGAACCTATGACTCTTAGTGCACAAGAAAGGCACTACCATTTGCCCTATTGTGCCCATAAATATATTATTACTTACTGGCAATGCCGCGGAACTGCCGCTCCCATGAGAATCATAAATAATAAACGTAGGCTTAGTTATGACTCTCTTTATGACTTCAGCTATCCGCCAGTGAAAGTCTCGTTAAAATCTGTCTAGGAGATTCATAGTTCAGCCGGACATATAGAAACAAATTTAGTTTTTTGTGTACGTGCCAAATATACTCGTACATGCATTAGAAATTAGCAGTTAATTTAAAGTTGCAAAACACACCTTTTTAAATTAAATTTTGAGATGTATAAATATGATTATATTTAGAAGACACATTTGAATGTGTAACTACTACTTTTCTTTCTCTTCTAATTTATTATTTTCGTAGGTGAAGTGAACAAAAATCAGAAAAAAATATGTCTTAAAGATTCCATATTGTAGATATATGTAAAAACATTATTAACTTCTAGAAGGTTGTTACAAATCTCCAAAAAAAATTATGTAATTATACAGCATCTCATACATCGATCTGACTTCGTGCTAAGTCGCTCAAAGCACTTGTGTTACGGATTTCAACAGAGGAATCACAAATATAATACTTAAATACATATTTAATACCCAGACACAGGACAAACATATTTACATTTATCATCAAGTCAATATTTGTCCTGGCGCAAAAGAGAGGATTACTACCTTCTGTGCTACTATAAGGCCCGCCAAAAGTAAATAAAAAGGCATTATTTTAAAAATTTATACTAATAATATTTTTAACCTGGGTGACCCTAAGATTATAAGAGTCATCTAACACATAGGGCCTACCTCAAACTATTCCGTAGACACCAGACGGGTCTTAAAACTTAGTTTACTACCGGTTTATAACATTTTCAAACAGAAAGAAACCTGCAAGAACTAATATGCTTCCCTTCCCCAATAAAATTCTGCGGGTAAAACCAATTCATCTGTTATAGACCATCTTCTAACATTATTTGTCCTGTTATAATATATAATAACGATTGGTCAAATATCGATTACTTTTTTCGATTAATTAAATGATAATAGATATTTTTATCGATTGTTATTTTTCAAGAATTACTCTGAAATGTATTTCTAATTATTTATCTCTTTATTTAATAGGCGTATCAAATACCAATACAAAATATCCAAAATTATTCACTATATAATATGGTGCAGTTAAAAATACGAAAAACGATAAGCTACTTTAGTATCCCTTCTCAAAAACCTTCTCAATAATCCTAAACCCTTTTATTTCGCAGAACAGTATATCAAATCATCCAAAGACGTTAGGAACTTGAGCAATAATTCAAGTACTCTATCCGATTTACATTCTCACCGAGCCACGCTAATCGGGATCTACCTAACTTCGAAATAAGTTACTTAATGTTATTCAAAACGTGTCGTTACATTTATCCTAACTAGAAGATCTAGCACGACTTCACCGACAGCAGGCCAGTCCATATAAATCTAACTCGAATATATTTTAACTTGGTAATAGTAAAGAAATGGGTCTCATTGAAAATTCCACCTCGTGGAACTTTGAGAGGGAAGTCTCTGGGGTAGTCGGGAGTGTGAAAATAAGGTTTGCAATTCGAATGGCCAAAAGTATCAAAGTATTTTAGTTCTATACTTTCTAATATTGAGTAAATGGCTATTGACTACTTACTGTAAGATCCTGAGCATATACAGCAATACTAATAAATTAGCTTAACATCTATTACATTGACATGACTTCGAAATATATATATCACATCACATAACCAAATAATCACATATATATAAATTTCAATACATATTTAAATCCTAGACACATAACAAATACAAGAATTTTTTCTATAATATTATGTATCATTGTACCGAATCAACGACCCTTGACATCGATGACAGTATTTGTAACCTGGGTCCTCTAGAACTTAAAATAATATCTATTGGATTAATTCACACAATTTAAAAACGATCAGAAATAAGTCTAGAATGAATAAAATTCTCATAAACCGTGGAGACGATAGTGCTACAACCTTCTATCTTATTTAGCAAAACAAATGCGGAAAATAATTTTTTCTCATCCACGACATTCGCGAAAGGATTGAGTTCATTCAAGTTTATCTTTCAATATTCTGATTTATTTCCTATCCGTACCAGATCGGTAGTTAGAATCGGATAAAGGAGACGTGAACACCATCTAGTTGAGCAGATAAGGGTTCATGTCTGAGATAATGATGTGAAACTAGCATGAACACTCCACTCATTAGCGAGCTGGTGGTGGCTTTTAGTCTTTCAGTTATTCTTAATGAGTGCTCATTAATTTTGGACAAACAGTTTGCACTGTTTAATTTGTAAGTTACTTCATTTCTGTTAAAGAGTTTTTTCTTATATTTTATTTGGGCTAGCAATTATATGGACCAACTTGAAGTACATAATTCTAAACAGATTTGTCTTTTTTGTTTCGGTGAGTTTATTTGCGTTTAGTATAAGTAAAGATATTATAAGCTAGATCATATGGAATACAAATAACTTCATTCAAAACGTTTTTATAAATAATTGTCGAATTTTTTCCATCACCAATTTATTCTAATTTTTTTATCAAGCTATTAATAATTAAACGCTTATGTAAATAAAGTTACTCGTAAAATATACTAAGATATCTTCTATACATTTAAAATCAGGTCCTCCAAGATAAATTACTGGAATTAGAATAAAATAAATAAACACAATTTAATATGAAACATAGCTTAAAGTCAAACTGTGACATTTCACGTTACCGATACTCATTTACGTCGACATTCACCTTCATTAATTTACATTAGGTATACGTTAGCATATGCCAACATATCTCGTGAGCAACTAATGCCTTCTATTAAAGTATCTTGAATCCGGAATGGAGCGAGCAAGATCGCCGTCTAGATTTCAAGATGATACGGGATTACTCCCATATATAAAGGCAAACGTTAAGGAAATTAACTTTATTTACTGTCGTCAGGTGAAAGTTTAGATCCTGTATCCGTTTGGAGGTTGATATTTTGTTGCCAGTTACTTCCTTCAGATTTTTTTTGTTGAACATTTGGTACTATGTGATGATTTAAAACATACAGAGGAGATATTCCCAAAAACACCTTTTGATTATAATTTAAACATACCTTGATAAAACATGATAATATATTGCAAATATATACAATATAATTTCTCATATACCGTTATATACTTGAAAGAAGATTTGTTGGACGTACGCGTAATCGAGAGATAATACAGTAAATACTTACAATATTATTATATCATCCGTAGGATAATTTATGCCAGAGATTCAAGTCTAACAGGATCAGTAAGTCTAGACCAATTAGTATTTATCATTTTGGGCTAATTATGTCCATAATTGCAAAGATGAATAAAAGTGGCAAATTCAAAATGTATGTATTGGAACAGTAAATTTTCTGCCCGCCACTTGAGCTAAGTTGTAACATGTATACATCGCCATCTATCGGTACTAGTACAAGTATAACCTCTTAGAATACCTCTAGTCTGTGTAGTATTATTCTTAAGCAATTGTTTTCAAAAGTGTCAATGTCTTTTCTTATCTTTCAAAAGTGATTGTGGCAGATAGTTATAATAAACAAATTCATAGACCACTTCTTACATTTCTGATTCTAAGGCAAGGGAAGCATATGTGTTGTGGAAATCAAATACCAGTGGATTTCCAAATTTAATTCATATTTCATCTAGAGTGAAATCCAAGACAGTCCTTAATATCAAGAAATTTTCGAGTAAGTTTGCATTTAAGAATAACCTTACGAACTCTTTTCTTAAAACGTCTTCGTCTAATTTACCCCCTCGTTTTCTCACTTATCCATATCAAGTACAATAATATAATGCAGTATAATATTTATATAGTTATATTTTATTTTTGTATAATAATTACTATTTCTTTTATCTATGTGTATAAAGGCTATATAAAATATAGACAGCGGTGCCACGGCCTTGTTTAAATTTCTTGCCTGATAGTTGACTGGAAGGTAATGCAACTAGGTATTAAGGTCGCCATCTAGGTTATATCTTTGATGTGCAAAAACTTAAATAAATAATAAATTCATCGTTAATATATCAATTATTATTCTACTAATTATTATTTATATATGTTCTAAACGTTGTGTTGTTTGTTTGTTGAATCAAGTCGACAATCTTAATATCCAAAGTCGAAATCTCTAAAGCAACAAATCAAAATTAACATTTATTACGAGACCCCGTCGTAAAAATTTCTCTTACGACTAATACCCGATCATAGCATGTTTATACACAAACCCAAAAACGTTTATACGAGAAACGTAAACTTTGATATGGGGTAACCCTTTGATCTTGAAGACATTTCATTTGATTGATGGGGATTCATAGCGATATTTGATTCCGATATAGGGAGGTAAATATTAAAGTTTCCTACGGTGTTGATGTATTTCCGTATTTATAGTCCGGTATGAGAAACATATGTCATGAGGTAGCGGTGGAGTAGAATTGTACCTCCCACTGCACCAGGTGTCGCAAGAGGTGACTAAGGTACCAGAACTGATAGATGGCGGTATATCCATTTGAAACAGTGCACCTCAAATGCACAGAAAGCTGCGCTCTGTGATTGCCAACACGCTTGCATGGTAATAATGGGCAACATACTTTCCTTTAGGAGGCCTATGTCCGTGGACTTTTAATAGCTGGTATAATGATAATGATAAGAAACAATATATACTGTAATTAGAATGTTCAAATGTACAATCCCAATCAATTACTAATTTGATTTGCAAAATTTGAGCAGTTACTATTGTTAATGCTAATAAATATAATTCACTCTAGCTGATTTGATTAAAATGACGCTTAATTTAGTTTTTTTAGTGTTTTTTTAACAAAAATTTATATTGTTTACTAAGATTCAATATTTTCTTTGTTTTTACAAGATAATAATTAATAAATGTTGTAATTACGAAATATAACAATTACTTATCGTTTTCGCATGACATATGGCTTTTCTTTTTTTGGGTATGATATAAGAAGCGTGCAGGTAGAATAAATACTATTGACATAAGAGTACTTCCTAGTATGTATGGTATAAGTTGGAGAGATACAATAAAGAATGGTGTGATAAGAGACCGATGCGGTTGATGCAAGTAGAAATTACTCTATAAATATATAGAGCGGAAGAGAATGGAATAGTTGACGAGGTCATCCGCCTATATGGGCAAATGTATCTTAACTAGGTATTAAAGAAGGGACATGTCGAAAGTACCGCGAATAAATGAACAAGAATGAAAGGACAAATGCGAGTAAAAAAAGAGGTTTGCTAAGGTTGTAGCAAGTGGAGATCCATAACCTCTGCTTACCTACTCTCATGGGCTACAGGCATCATGTATGTTTGTAGTACTTTTATTATATATATATATATAACTTTTTATGAATCTAATTATTTATTTTTTATATTTTGTGTATTAGTCATTACGTGTCTTCTTTAGTGCATAATTAAAGTATTGTATTTCGAACAAAGTCATTTTTAAAACTTGTTATCCAATTCTTTAAACATTCATTTTCTTTCATCAAAAATACAGTGTAGGTTGTATTTATACTTAATATGATGTAGTAGGAGCTGTGTGTACACAAAATGAATTTTCCTAGACATAGTTTTTAATGCGGAAATCTTGCTTTGTATCATATTTGGAAATATTCTTACCTATATATATATACCTTTCATATACCCATCATAACTTTCTTAAAAGAGTTATTTTCGGCCGACTCAAAGATTCAAACGTCTTTTCATAGATTGCGCTCACCCCACAATACAAACTTCCGTTTAGTAGCTCCAGAAAAACAGACCATGTTTGTGATTTATTACATAAATATTGAACAAAATTTGTCGTAAAGCCCAGTTTATGGCCCGTTGCCTCTATTCGAATTTTCCCTTGCATTATATTTCAATCCTGATTAAATTATGGTCGCTATAAACAACTTTAAAGAGAAATTCTGACGTAACCGTAAGCAATTATGGTCATAAATGAATGATATACTGTAAATATTTAACGAGCGATTGAGTGGAGTTACCAAAACAAATTAGCAGTAAAAAGTTTGATGGAGCAAATGGGATTATTAAGAATATCTCGCAGAGACGCCCCTGGTGTCATCGTAAAGGCAGAAAACGCCTTCTGCTTCGTCTGCCAGTACATATTTTATTAAAAAACTTTGGCCATCTTGTCACCATGGACGCAGTTACAAGCTCAAACATCCCCGATCTCTCCCTATATTAAAATATTTTCTACATCGCATCTGTAAATCGTCCCGTGTAATTTGAACGCTGAAAATCATATTGCAGTAATAATAGGTATTTCAGATACTTTGTATTAACAATTTGCGGTCGGAGTAATTTTGAAACGGTCATTTTAAACCATAAAAACTTCAAGATGCAAACAAAAGCGAAGTAATTTAAATAGGAGTGAATTCATCATCATCGGAAGTCTAGTCAATGGAAATCCACTGCTGGATATAAACCTACCAGATAAAGGGGTAATTTTACTAATAATTACCTCGATCGGCAAGCGTGTTGGCTATCAGAGAGCTCTACTTTCGGGGATGCTGCTGCCCATGTCCACTCTGTGCATTTGAGCTGCATTCTTTCCAATGGATATATATCCATATAGATATCGCTACCTATTGGTCCTGATACATTAGTCGATACCGGGTGCAGGTGGAGGTACTATTTACTCTACCGGTATCTCATATCCGGGCCATATTTTTCCATAATTTAAAAAGGAGCCTATTTTTCGTTGTGAAGGACATGTTTTTAATTCATCAGACTGATATGCAGAAAAGTTGAAGATAACATTGTTTGAAAGTTGGAAACTCGAAAATTACTCGACCGTTTTAGTAATAAGATCGGAAGCGAACTTCTTGTGATTAATACTTTGTTGAGAACGGAGACGTAGCAATCATATATGTAACAACTTAAGACAATTACTGAACGTCGCTAGCATGCAAATTGAGGATGCGAAAACATGGGTGAAGTTGATTTGATGTTTATTGTTGGTGAACGTAATTAAATGGGATCAAAACTTTTTACTTACAAGACTAACTTCACTCTCTCTGTTTTTACTGCTAATATCTATTTTTCATATCAGTGCAGTTTGAGAAAACAGTACAATGAATCGATTGGCTCGAAGGTGCAGATGGTATTGACCTTATATTGTGTGTTAATATTTATATAGTGAATATTAATGTTTGTTATGTGCCTGGGTGTAAAATATGTATTTACGTTTTATATTTGCGATCTTTATATTGTTCGTTGTACGTAAAACTAGTGCCTTAATGACTTATCTCGGAGTCGAGTAAACATATGAGTTGTTGTGTGAATTTATCATTTTTACTACACGATCATAATAACCTATGCGATGGGCTCACAACATTACTAAGCGAGCTTCAAAACTCGCATTTAAAAATTATAACTAAAATTAAAATTAAGTAATAAAAGAGAAAAGAAAAAGAATAAAGAAAGAAGAAAAAAAAATATGATTTTAAAAGACAGAGAGTGGTTAAAACCCAAGTATTTCGTAGAGAATATCAGAATACAAAACGCTGCACGCCCAATGACAATTTCGCAATGCCTAAGCGGGTAGAGGATCATTGTTCCTCAATCCATACAAATTACAAAGGTGACAAGTGTTCATTATACAATGGAACACGGAACCAAGTCAATAGATACACTTCAAATGTCCATTGTGAGACATAAGAGGGTTGTAAAAAAACACTCCGAATTGTATTTCTTCGAAACTGTAAAAAAATCCATTTAGTAAAGGAAGCGTGCTCCTATACTGGGGTTCTATTCATCGGAATATTCTGTGGAATTTTATTAACTGGCCTTTTCATTACTCTTCGTTAATGAGGACGTGCTAATAGAAACTTCCTTGGTTCGCTTGCTTGTTTATATTTTACACTGCTTTTAATTCGGTTTCCTATTACTGCTTTAAAAATATAATTGTTTTCATTACACACATCCTCTGCTCCATCGTGTTTTTTTATTTGATTAGATCGAAAAACAAGCATACAATCCGAGTGAGAGTTACCGTCACCAAAAACCGACCTATTGACTTGAAGAAATTTTGCTTGAACACTGCAAGTGTTATGTACAAAGGCAGATGACTATTGTATGTTGTTTGTCTACATTTAGTGAGTGAATTCTCAATCGTATAAATGTCCGGAAATTAATTTAATTTTTATTAGCTTTCTTAACATATGAATGGTTATTCACATCACTAGCATGCGATATATCATGTTATTGCTCAATCATCAGTTTACCTTTTTTACTAGTATGTCTACTATTAAAGTATAATTAGGAACATACAGTTGAAGCAATAACGTTTATAATGGTTATAAAATGGCAATCAAATTCAAACCATTAAAGTCTTAATTAAAATCTTACTCGGCACAAATTATTAACACCATCAAATGCTGATGGTTTCATATACTTTGATTGGCAATTAAATAATATGCATAATTTTCTCAAAGAATCTTTTTAAGATATCCGTATCAAGGTTAAATCATCTATCATATTTGAATGATTTGCTTCATAACATAATTGATGGACATAATAATTACTAGCAAGAAGATTTTCGATACTAATGTTTGCCGCACTTTTATGATTCCATTTAATTTCTTAATTAAACGAACTGCTTAGAGAATTCATAATATCCGAGCTATCAGGTTTATACTCAATTTTATTTTAACAAAATTTTGGATTTATTCATTCTTAGTGTTCACTAGTATCAAAGAAATTTATATTTCCGAGTTTCATATATTTCGGAACATCATATAAAATCTAAAGCAAACTCTCTTCGGTTTTTGCTAAAATATTTGATAGAAAACCCACAAAACCGAGAGCTAACGTTGACCATATAAATTTCCCGCTGAACTATCGCAAGAACTCGCTCCACTAATGAACGAGCATTAGACTTATAGTGCAATTACTCTGCTAGATTTGCATAAAATCCATCCCCCGATACAGAAACGCTCGCAGAATTAAAATGTTAAGAAACGCTATCAGGCCAGTAATGATAGGACAATTAATGATGCCGTAAATGGCGACGTCTGGGTATTCGAGGATTGTGAGTTTACTCATAGTTGTACAGTCTTGATGAGTTTTTGATTGGTGAAAAAGCATTTAGAGGACATAAATTAACACCCATTAGGATTATTAATCATATTAAAAAAATTGGGCCCAATGGCGCAGATAGTGGTGATCCAATCTGGTGCACTAAAGGTCGTAAGTTATATTCCCACCCAGAGCAAATATTTATACGATTATATTTGTGTTTGTTTTGTGTCTGGGTGTTAAATTTGTGTAGTTAAGTAGTATATTTGTGATTCCTCTGTTTTTTGGCGTCCGTATTACAAGTGCTTTACGCGACCACGGAGGCAGGTTAATGTATGAGATGTTGTGGGAATTTAAAATTATTATTACGCTACCTGAGTTTGGCTAGCTTAGTTAGAGTTAGCTTAGTTAGAAGCCTATTTCGAAATCTGCTTTTTGGTCTGAAAGCAGATTTTTTAATTACTATCAGTGATGTGATCAAACTAAAACAAATACTTCATAATAAGCGTTGAAAAAATCATCTGTACTATTTTCAACGAATTCTGATCTATGCATCGTTTAAAACTACAATAAAACTTGTTAAATAGTAAAAAAAATTATGCGTACATGCAAACATAATTGAACAAAAATGCATTTTAGTGTCTTATTTGTTGTCTCTTATATATTCTTTGTACTATCATGCTTCTATATTAATATATTCATTTCCAGTCAAACTCACTTTGCGTTCTACATCCAGTGGTCAGGAATTTATCAGCACTACTGTAAGATACGGGAGATTACGTCAGCTAGGTTTATGGTATCGCCTCTTGATTCAGGGCTTTGGTTCAACATATTTTCTTTATTACATCGAATGATTACACGTGGAAATATTTTAAGGCCGTCATTGGTTCCGTTGCTATTACTGGGACTATTTTGTTATATAATGTAATATGTTCTAGCTGTTTTATTATCTTTATGCCACGAGGTACCGGCAGAGTAGAATAGTACCTCCCCTTGTAACAGGTTTCGTAAGAGGCGACTAAAGTACCAGAACCGACAGATGGCAGTATATCCATCCAAAACAGTGCAGCTCAAAGGCACAGGGCGAGGATGGGCCGCAACATCCCCGTCGCGAAAGCTGCGCTCTGCAAAATGCCACCTTTCTTGGGGAGGCCTATGTCCAGCAGTGGACTGTCAATGGCTCATATGATGATTATCTTTATGATATCCAATTCTTCACTTACATTATCAATTTGAATTCTATTTCCATTGCCATAAAAGTCTTCATCGTTATTGCCGAATTTAATTGATTTGGTCTTGTGATAATTGGATAAATTTAATCCAAGTAACTCGTTGGCTGAATATGCCATATCATTCTCATTTTATTTGAGGCTATCTAGTGTGAAGGCTCGATAAAGTGAAAACGTATCGATAAACCTTTGGTACAGACATTTCTTTTTCCTTAACTTTCTAAGATTCTACAGTTAGGGATGCCACTGAAACAACAAACAGAAATAAAGTTTTATTTAGTATTTAAAAGTATTTGCAATAGTAGATTTGCAAAGGAATATGAAACTTTAAATGGCATATTAAGTGCAGTTGTTAAGTTAAAGAATTATTTCTTTTATTTTTATCTTTATAGTAAAGCATTGCAAAGCATTTATAACAAAGAGAGGAAAAAAAAATAGTTTAACAGTGGTAGAAGTGATTTAAATGTTAAAATCAAACTAAAATTACACGACGGGCCTGATGTCACAAATAGTAGTGATCCTATCTTGTGCACCAAAGGTAGTGGGTTCGATCTTCACCCTGAGCAAATATTTATATGATTAATATTGGCATTGCCGTACGTGGTCTCCATTCCAGAGCCTTACGTCTCCATCGGCTATCGGTGCTGCGTACCAAATGCAGATAACTTTGGTTCTGTTACGAATATCCTCATTCCTGGTTCGATCGCGCAAAGAAACTCCGAGCATTACCCACTCCATAGCTCGTTGAGGGTAGGGTAGGGCGTAGGGCGTAGAGCGTCCACTCGCAAGATAGACAGACGATCTGACTAAAACCGCATGATCGCGCTGGACACATACAACCGGTTCTATTGGAGATTACTTGGGGAGGCCTATGTCCAGCAGTGGACGTCCTATGGATGATATGAGGATGATGATTAGCATTTGTCTGTGTCTGGGTATTATTTATATGTATTATATATGTGTTGACTCTAATATATATAGAAGTATATATGTCCAGTGCTTTAATGTACTTATCTCGGAGTCAGATCAAATATGAAATGTCGTGTGATTTTATTACATTAAAAAATTTTGGTACAACATACTTATTTCCAATAATAATATTTAACTGCTATTATACAAAATTTGTAATCCCTTTTCGATATTTCAAACCGCTGTTAAGCTACCTATAATTTTAAAGGCCCACACCATTTATACCCATTTGAATTTGTTTGGGATACAAAGGTCAGCTTTTAATACATAAGTTATAATAGTGAATACTACAGGATTTGAATCATAATGAGGTAGGTGAACGACGGGTGAATGGGTAGAAAGTGGCGTTTTTAACTATTTATTACCCACGGATGTTTTAAAGTGAATGTTTTGACATTTTTATGATCGTAATTTTCATTTTATACCTTTGATATAAGTTGCAAAATAGATACTTTTATTCTATCTATATATAGAAATATAACGAGATAAGAAATAGTTATTTATAATTAATTATTATTTCACTTGATCACGGTATCACGCTTGAACATCTGAAGCAATTTCTTATTTCCTTTTTTGTTCTATTTATCAGGATAAGATTTTTCTGAAATAATATAAAAATTGCGTGAAAATTTAGAATATTAAACAATATCCAAACGCTGAGATTCAATTGGGAGAGTTTTAAAAATTTCTAATTTAATCTCAGTGAATTTGACAGTATAAACTTTTTTCACATTAACCTTTGACATAACTGTCAGTCGTTTGACAGCTCGCGGAAATGTCAAAATGCGCGCTACAAATACGTTCAAACAGATATGTCGTACCTTTTCGAATTAATTATACAGATACATAAACATACAAAGTTAAGGACAACGGCTGTCGGACCAACAAGTATGAATATATAAACGTTAAGTTTATTTGAAAATTAACTTCTACACTATACTAAAATATGATTTTTTAAGTAATATGCGACATGTTTAACCGTCGTGAAAGTTCTAATGACGCTCAGTTTTAATCCTCTTATATTTAGACAATAATAATAAATAATGTTTATTGCCTTATTCGTAAATATGTTTCTAAATATAATTGTAAGTGACTCAACATATTCGTATAACATACTGTCATGGGTGTATAGATTCCAGGCAGCGCTAATTTTCTGCTATATTCACTTCTCTAGAGGCTTAATTCGAGAAAAATAGTCCTAGTGACTTCCAACTTACTTAAGAATTGAATAAATTTTTGAATAGGATGATAAAAATATTGATAAAAAATGTAGACCTCAAGAAATAGGAAGAGATAAAGTCTTACATATAATTCTACGTTTTGTATTTTTTTATATCAGACCAGGTCGACAATTCACCATACAGTTCGCTTGATAGTATACGTCATCGCAGCCTATATATCTCTCGAAATATCACAAGGTTATCACTGGTGCCTTGTGAATCTTGAGACTTAATGATAGTATATTATATTATCCAGTAATTTCATTTCTCATCCTTCAAACCAGAATACAGCAATGTGAACGCTGCTATTTGTCGGTAAAAAGGTGAGAGTAAAGTACCAATGCTGGAAACCTAATTTTATAATTTTTTTTTGTATGAGGTCTTATATTACGTTTCTCGTGTCAAATTCATGTAATATTTCTATATGGAAGAGAAAGAATCTCAAAACAAAAGTACGTATAGTTGCCATTTAAAACGTTCAAAATTGTATGTACATCACAAAAAGTTTTTTTTTTTATATCGACAACCCTAAATTCAGTTGAGGTATAAAGTAAATTGCACACATCCTTATCTAAACGCGAGCCCTTCAAATTGGTGCTTTATGATTTCGATACGATTCCCTAATGGTGAAGGGGTGAGTTTGATAGCACTGCGTCAAATTTGATTGAATAACATTTAAATATTAAACGAAAGTTATAGAACCAATTATAAATCAACTTTTCGAATCTTTCATATATAACTGCTATTTAGCGGTAGAAATAGGTGAGAGTGAGGAAACAATAATAATAATAATTTATTAATGTACTCCAAAAAATACAAGAAATTCCTAACGTAATTCCTAACAAAAATAAGGCCAATGCAGACATCATGAGGTATTTACTAGATATTTTAGGTATTTAATTAACATATAATTTATGTTTATGAATACAATACTTGACAAAGATAATTTTATAGAATAAAATTATTTAATTTTGACGTTATTTTGCAATATTTGTTAAGCGCACGTAGACTTGTTAGCTGACTAAAATAACTATCTAAGTTCAGAATTATCTAGCAATAAACTCACCTAGAAAAAGACCTAACTGATCATTAATATCAGAAAGGGGTGGACATATTTATCCACGAGCTTTTCCCCGGCAGGTTTTCTCTTTACATTTCATCCCTAGGAATCTCTTGTATGCCAATTCCGTATCTGTAGACGAAAATCTAGATCCATCCCTCATGAACATGTTTTTGAAATAATAAATAGCCTATAAGCTACTCCAGTCTATCAACAATCCTTGGATCAAATTTCATCCAGATCTGTTTAGCCGTTCCGGCGTGAAAGAGTAACAAATATACACACATCTACACATACATACGCACAAACTTTCACGTATATAGTATTAATAACGATAAAAGCCATTGGACATCCATTGCGTGCAATAGACAGGCAAGAAATTTTCAATAGGACCGGTTGCATGCAGCCTGAATCCAACGCGACTGACTAGAGCTAGTCAAAATGTCTGTCCACCATATGACATGCTACGTTGCATTTGCCGGTGCGTGGTCTACATACCAAGATAATAGAGCCTCAACAGCCTTCAGTATTGTCAGCTATGTTTCCTGCACATAACACGCACACCTATTATTACGAAGACTTATAAAAATTAGATAAGGTTAGTAAACAAAAAACTGCTTCATACAATTTGGAATAAGTTAAATAAGAAGACAATAACTCAAGTAAGGGAGTACAGAAAAAGGGTTTTTTTTTAAGTTTTCCCTTAGGGGATGAAACGGGTGTGTAGGTGTAATAAAATTTTTGAAAATTTTTAAAAATCACCACCCCCGGGTGGTGATTTTTAAAAATCACCACCCGGGGGTGCATAGAAGTTATTAATTTTAAAGTAATTTAAAAAAATTTACAATATAAGGGGATAAGCTTACTAACAGACTGACATGACATATCAAGGGCCTAAACTATATATATAATTTGACTATATTTCGAGCATATGGTCAAATCAACTTAACGTAGATAAATCTACTGGGCACTACTTGTTATAAATAAAAAAAAATTGCAGTTTAACCTTAAACCAAAATATTATATACCCATGTTAGGATTGTTAGCATAACCCAATGTAATCATATTTGGGTCAGTAAATACAATTTTATCTTGGTTAATCTTGTTATCTACCTAAATAAATTTACGAGGATCTTAGTAAAGATACCAAGGAAGATAATAAAATACTTAACGACAACTCTCTTAGAGTTTTGACAAAAAAATCTCGGAATTTTAAAAAAGACTACTTATTTTGGGCGTGAATTAAATGTAACCATATTTTTTTGATTCATTGCTGATGTGTTTTGACTATTTCTGCGTTTGTAAAACAGAAAGACGAATCTCCAAAGTACAGATGTGTCTATTGTTTTCTTAACGTAACCAGAGACATTGATTCTTCAAACATATATCACAGATAATAAATATATGTCCGAACGGGAATCGATACCGCAACTCTTACATCTCAACCGATCCAAAACAAATCAGTATATAAAGCCTACAGATTATTTGTTTTAATGATTGCAATCGTGGACGTTATAACTCAATTACTCCAAACTACAACAAAGTGGCGAACCTAGTCGTGAGATCAGTTTTCGCACCGGTTTGGGATCTGGCTATAATTGACCAGCTCAACTTGACCTCGGGTCGTTGAACTTCAAACTTGCATATCGTTTGGCAGCTTCGTAGGCGGAGTGACACAGATTTTGTCCCAAAAGATCCTAGACTGAACGCCGGTTGGGTAAATATAAGTAATTTATTTTCTATGATCTCCACGAATTTGGCATGTTCTTCGTGCACAATGCGATCTCTATCTTAATTATATTTTAGATACTACAGTTTAGATGGATGTTTGGATACAAATTGGCAAAATGATAGATTTAGTTTCTATCCCAAAAACAATAATAGATCCACATTAATCACTTTTTGATAATGGCGACAGTTTTGAAATCAACAAATTGAAAAGAGTTGTGCGCGTTACAAGCATTATTCTTTTTAAGTTAAGTAGACTGCTCTTTTATTGGTATTTTAAAATCATAAATCATATTGGCCTCCCCAAGAAAGGGGGACTTTGCCCAAAATTGTCGCGCTAGGTAAGCAAATTGACAATTGCAGAGTGTAGCTTGCAATGGAAATACAGCTGCCCATCCCCGCCTTGTTACATTTGAGCTACACTACGGGTGGATATCAATACAAAAAGTCAGCTCAAATGTACAGGACGGGGATGGGCACTAGTTTGACCCATGCCGAATGGTGCGCTGTGCGGCGATTGCGCAGCGCGGCAATTATGGGCTATATACCCCTTTTCTTAGGGAGGCCTATGTCCAACAGAGGACTAGCTGATATGAAGACGGTGGATACCGTTATTTCGGTTCCAGTATCTCAGTTGCCTCTTACGACATTTGGTACAAGGGGAGGTGCTATTCTACTTTGCCAGTACCACACGGCATGTATACGGTACATATTTATTTGTTCTGCTTTGTCATAAAGAAAGAGGAAATAATTAAAATACCATATTACCTAAGTTATCATACTATTTATTCTGCTAACTGCACACAATTAGAGAGGTGAGTAAAGTAAGTTTCACTTTGTCATTCATGTGCTTAAACATAAATCTAGTTTCATGTTGTTTGATCTTCTTTTATTTATAGTTTTATTCACTGACTATCTAGAATATTCAAGCACAACTATTCCTTGAATTCAACTTTAAGCCAATGCAATATTAATAATTAGTATAGTCTATAAAACTTTAATGAAACAATAACATAATGGCACAACGATTTAAAAAAGAAATATCGTCTATAAACACTTTCATGCTTAAGATGAATAGAAAGATTGCACCCTTTGGTTAGCATCCTATTAAGAAGTCCTAAATTCTGTAGAACTCTCTTTAGAAATAGCAGATCCCTTAAATTATGAGCAAATAAACGATGATAGATAGATGCAGTATTGATGATAGCTTTTATGTACCAGGTGTCGTAAAAGTCGATTGAGGTAGCGGTGTAGTAAAAATCCACGGGCAAGGATGGGTAGCAGCTTACTTCTCGCTAATCTGCGGACAAATATCCCCTTTTTTGGGATCTTATATCTTATAGTGGACGTCCAACGGCGATATGATGAGAACTATGTAATTTCGGCAAGTTTCCGCAACTCTACGCTTTCGTCGTTTGAGTTTGTCGCTTCCCGATGTTACACGATTTAAATACAAGACCAGGTTCACCCAAACTGGCGACATTTAGAGATTATTATCAAATCCGTGTGTTTTTAATTGAAACCCGATACATTCGGAAAATTAACTTGAAAAGAATTTATGAATAGTTATAGCCGCCGCCGGGTTTTATGTATAATTTGGGATTTCTTGTTTCGTAACTATAATTCTGTGACAGTCGACGTTCGTTGATTATCTTTTGGATTGATCTCTCGAAATTTTAATAAGACAGTAAAATGAAGATGTGACTCTGGGAAACGTTATTGTTTTTTTTAAAGTGTGAACCGTTTTATGGCGTTGTGGTCATAGTGGTTTAGAGATCCGCCTCAACTTATAGGTCTGGGTTCAATTCCTAGCTACCACAAAATACGCAGAAATTGTTTTCAATTTGTCCTGTTTTTGTTATTTAAAAGATTCTTAGTTTATTTGTTATAGGTACCCACCTCAATTTTTAGTTAGTTCAGGTATTAAACAAAGTCCGATAGTGCATAAAATAGTGACCATATCTTATGCACCAAATGACAAGGGTTCGATTTCCACCAGGACAAACATTTACGTGATGAACATTTGTGTCTGTTCTGTCTGGGTGTTTTGTCATTCTTTTCTTGCCTGATAAACGTTACACAAGTGCTTAAAAATATTTATCACGGATTCAGGTCAACATATGCAACAGATGCTGAAAGTTGACCTGAATTGAAAATGTTTACTGTTTAATCAGTTTTTCTTTCATTTATCTGTATATATATTTATAAAAGAAGAAGTTGACTGACTGATTGACTTACTGGCAATCGTATTGATGCATGGCCTTAACTATAATGGTAAGAAACTTGAAATTTTGCACAGAAATTTTTATTATAACGTAGAGTAACATTTTAAAAGTATTTTTAAAAATTCATCCCCTAAAATGCTAAAACGAGGGTGCAGAGTTAGTATGAAACATTGCTGTTTTTGAAATTATTCCAATGTAATATAAAAATTCTTAATTGAATGTCATGAAACACGTGTAAACATTGTTTTCGACCATTCCTTAAGGCTGAAATGGGGTTGTAAATTAGTACGAATTTTCAAAAACTTAACACAGGTGAAACAGCGGGTCTACTGTTAATCTATAAGAGTTTCTCAAACCAAATACCGTTATGATAGATGACTACAAAACATTTTTGGGCAAAAACTTCTAAATTGAAATATTTTGAAATTGCATGAAACCAATGTTAACATATTATAATTGATGTCTTTTATTTAATAGAACTTATTTTTATAAGACTGCTTACACACGTAGACCTGTCCTATCCCGAACTGTTTCAAAACTTTATAAAATCCCGTGTAATCTATTAACTAATATTGAACTTAGGTTCAGCATAAAGCAAGTTTCCCTTAAAAACAAAGTTTTATATTAAATAAAAGAAAAACCTTATTAAACGCAGTAAGGTAATTTAACAGCTTTAGCCCAAGGCATGGATATGATCTACTTTGTATTCCGGTAAACTTGTGCTAATATACTAGTTATTTTTAAGTACTACGTAGGCGAAACATAAAGACTTCATGGCAACTGGGGAAAAGTGGAGTAAGTTTAGAGCTGCTAGTTTTACTGATGTAAAGTATTGTAGCCCTGGGCATACAGTATTAGTATACCAAGAAACAGTAACTTGCCATATACGCAGTTAAAAATTAACATAACAGGCAAATGCAGCAGCAGCATGTATATGAGAGAAAGAGAAGTTTACTGACTCTTTTTTCTCTCCATTATCTATACGCTAATGTTAGATACCAATTACTACATACTTGATTTCCGTTGTCTGTTTTTATGTTTAGATATTAAAAATTACGCAACGGACTTTAATGCATTTTTCAATCGATAGAGTAATTCAAGCGAACCATGTATATATACATATATACGTATAATATAGTAGTTTTCAGGATCTAAAGTAAGCTTTGTTCTTACCTAAGGTTCAAGCTATCTAGATGTAGAAAAATAAAACTTAACAAACCGAGAGCTAATTTCGAGATTACAATCTCAAAATGTTATTTACATCGGCTAAATCATATGATTCAATTTTATTCAGTATTTTTTTGTAATGCCCGTCTAAATATTCAGAGAAAAATATTATTATATTTTTTTACCGTTAAAAGATTATTTTCCATGTATATATTGCACAAATTATCAACAATAATATTTTTTAACTTACAACTATACATGCAGATGTGGAACTCTAAATTCCAACGCAAGTATTATTTTTTTTAGTAGGTCCATTACAAGCAATTTGTTGACTACAAACTTGTCAATAAAAAATAATAACATTAATATTTACAAGAAGCAGCTAAACTCAAATCAAAGTCACCTATAACATACCTAGGTTATTTAATTGGGCCTAACTTAAGCTAGTCTGCCAGCAATAGGCTTCATTAAGGCCAACAGAATGGAACCTGCAAGAAAAACTGGTGAAACAATGTTAAGTAGTTTCATCGACGTTATAAATAATTATTGGCAAATGTTTCCAATAGAGGCCGCAAAGTAAAAGTGCCGACTGCCATTACATGCCATACAACGCTTCACACACATAGCAAACCCCCTAGATAAGTAAGTAGCTTAAAGCACTCGCGTTATTCTGTATTGTCCAATATACTCGCGGATGTTAGACAACACAGAAATCACGCATACGAATCTTTAATACATATTTAACATCCAGACACAGGACAAGCACAAATATCTATATATATATTGTGCAAAGGTAGCAAAGGTAGTATATAACTTGCTACGGAAGTTATTCCTATCAAATTCAGTATGTAGGTTCTTTATTGAAACCTATGAAACAAATGTAAAATGTGTTTATTAATAAACTAGAATAAAGAATCGTATGCTTCCCAAGCCACATCCAGCATCTCTATACAGTTAGAAGTCGTGACAGTTCTTGCGCGCACCGCCCAACCATCTTTGAAATGGCCCATGAAATTATTCACGGGGCTCCCCGTCCGGAGGCCTGTTTTGGACATATCTAGACACTTTTAGACATCCACGTAAACCACTTTGTGGGAATTCCGTTCCGCGCTTCACCGTTACTATCGCTTTGGGCTCGGAAGGCTTGTATCGGTTTGGTTAACGGCTGTTGCTGTTATTGGAGTTTTCTTTGTGATATTCATTTTTTAATTATGGTTATATTACTTCGGATGTTGTCGTATTACGTGGTTATGTGATAACTTTTTCGAGAGGCTAAATATGGTGGAAGGATTCGGTGATGAAATTTTAAATAAACTAAAAATATTTTTTAATTAGGATACCATCATCATACCAGCCATTGGAAGTCCACTGCTGGACATAAGTCTCTCCAAGAAAGCAGAATTTTTGCCCATAATTGCCGTGCTGGGCAAGCGTGTTTTTTTCAAGCGTGGTTTTCAAATTAAATTCCAAAGCCGTTTAAATTAAAATCAAAATATTTTCATTAGTGAGGCTAATTTTATAGGCACCTGTGAATAGACAAAAATAAAATATACGACTGACTATACGTCAAGTAGATAAAATCACATTTTGCGTTTGTCATCGTAAAATAAGCCTGAGAGTCTTTACTGCAGTAAAAAAGGAGTTTTTATTAAACATGAGAATATTAAAAAGATTACACAAATAATTAATTCCTTACACTCCGCCAGAGATGGCGTAAGTTAAGTAATTTGAATACACCTGTGTAAGGCGTGAAAATAACCGTGAAAATTCACCGTGTTCCAACCATTTATGCTGCGACAGCAAAATTTCATTCCGTTAATAATTAAATGTAATACGATCTTCGGAAATTCTCTTTTCCGCGGTGTGCATTTTTGATTTTAAATATTTTATCAGCAGGAGTCTGGCAAACGGCTTGCCAAGGCTTAGAGCCTTAAAGAATAGAGCTGGAGTACTGAAGCAATGGGATTTTTTAAAGATAAAATATGTTTGGCCATTGTAAAGTGGCTGATACGTACTATGACTGCGTCTAAGCTATAAAACACTAACGATATAGGGATCGGTTATTTTTTACTTTGTAACATTATCATATAAACTCACTAAGCTCAGGCGTAATATTGATCTATTTATAAGCCGTGAGGTAGGTGGAGTAAAATAGTACTTCTCTCAGTACCGAGCGCCGTCAAAGGTGTCTGAGGTACCGGAACCGACAGATAATAATGGTACCCGAAACAGCACAGTTTAATTTCTTCCATCGATAATTTTAAGCCCCTTACTATAATTATATACAGCAATTTTAATAAAATTTGTAGGATTATCTACTAATCTCATATTTTAAACAAAGAAAATGTTGAACTATTAATAGACAAAATAATTTCTAATATTGCATTCTTTATTACTAAGAATTGATTCAAATAGTTTATAAAAGAGCTTAGTGTCAAAGAAAGACGTACTATCTATCGATTTCTTAAGATTTTTTAATGTGATGAAGTCAACAAACAAGCATACGGTCCGCTTGATGATAAATCAAAGAAATCATTAGTGCATCGCCAACCTTATGAACTGAAGACACAAGATCACATTTACAAGGCAATTTCACTGCCACTCTCACCCGTTAAACACGAACAAAACATTACGAACTATTTGGCGGTAGAAATAGGTGAGAGTGAGGTACCAATGCAGAGACCCTTTTTGTATGAGTTACTTTTACAAATAGAATTACTTAAAATCAATTTCATCGTAGTGTCTTAGGTGATTTATACATTCTAGTGTTCGCCCGGTGTTATTGTGGCTTGTTATCAGCAAAAATTTGACATTCAATAAAACTTAAGAAAATATTAATTCTAAAGTCTACGAACAGCAAATGTTTCACTTTATTTTATCCTGTTGTGTGTCAATCAAACATCTGTGTGTTTGTTTATATTAATTTAATGTGTTAGGAAAAACTTTATGCACTTTTTCTCAACATAAACTTAAAGCGTGCCAAATTTTACGTTCATATGTTTGCACCATTTCTATCAAAAGAAGTACAAACTTTTCGATTCACATATTAATATATCGAGTTAAGTTCTTAAATCATTTAATAGTGAGAAAGTACCAACTTCTATTTGTGTGTATAAAGTTTTAATCCAGTAAGTTTCTTAGTAAACTGGAATCCCCAACCTTGTTGTACCATTTCGCTGGTCGATGTTAATTCAATTAAACAAAAATGTTCCCAATAACTTTAAAAGCTGGCAACCCTTTGTACCACCCAGAAATTCGTTACAAAGGAATTCTTTAGCACTGTTTAATATTAACATTTAGCGCTGGATT
This sequence comes from Heortia vitessoides, assembly GCA_020976665.1. NCBI lineage: Eukaryota > Metazoa > Arthropoda > Insecta > Lepidoptera > Crambidae > Heortia > Heortia vitessoides. The sequence goes on from JACJUM010002496.1 coordinate 3,341,456, forward strand.
GACTTCATTTTTTGTGTCACGCGCTTCCTGTGATTCTTATAAATGCGAATTAAAACTTTTATTTTTGATTTGTTGAAAAACAATTTACTGATGCGCTCTAATTTTCGTTTATGTGATTAAGTCGACAAACAAGACTACGGACGTTTTGATAGTGTGTTTACTATCGCAGTACATCACTAGTGCATAGTCAATTTTGTGACATACAGATATTATTAAATTTCACTGCCTCTTTCACCCTTTAAACTGAGAGCAATATAGGTTATTTTTTTCTTATCTATTTGATTATAATTAGCATTTCAAATTATTTCATAAAATTTTTACTCATGCCTTTTTATTAAGTTAAAGAGAACATTGGAATAACATGTCATAACATTACCTATTCTTACAACACTGTTTTTTTTTTTTGACAAGTTGATTTTTCTCTAGTAAATACCAACCCAAAAGCATTTCAAACTCGTATGAAACATTCATACGGCATTACCAACTGCTCTATGATAATCTTCAACGCAGCATAACTCGGTCGGTTCGCCCCCCGAATATTAATAAGTTAATCTTTTATATCTCGTTTTCGTGAAACAAAAGATGAGGACTATACAGAACGTCCCAGTTAAAGTGACCTGTCGTTAGTTGTATGCGTCTGTAGGGTCGGTCGCTATTGAAACGCTATGGCGACGTCGCCAGAATCTCAACCAGGCTATGTATAGCTTCACACTTTTCCAGTATAGTCCTTCAATGACAGCTTAATGCTAACAACAAACCAACTTATATTGAATTATTTTAATGGTGTTTTCTGTATTATTTTTAGTTTGTATGTATATCTTATGTACGCAATAGTAACAACAAATGATGATGTCAAATACCATATGGCAACATAAATATCTCGTGTAATATAAAGAATTAGCACATTGGCACCTGTCATTCTAATCAAGCTTTTTTAATGGATTCTAGTGACTTCTTTTATTAGTAATACAAAAACAAAAACATAGAAAAAATTTACAAAATATATAATTAAAATTTTCATTTAACAAATATTAGAAACTTTGCAACATTAAATATTAAAATTAAAAAATTTAAATATTTGCAACATTAAATATTTCATTATATATGTGTGTGTGTGTGTGTGTGTGTGTATTTTTAATTATAATAATACGAAATTTGAAATAGCAAACAAACCTTAAACTATAACGCAATACTATGATGAATTCATACATTGCCTTTAATAAGGTCGAATGTCAAACACATGGCATCGTATACAAAGTTGCCATAACATCCAAGCAAGATAGACCCCCGATCCTGGCCATGTTCTGTAACAGTGCGGGGGGCGAGGGGTCTCTCCCGTTTGGTCTCGAAAGGTGGTCGGGTGAAGTCTGTATTAAGCAGCAGGGGAATTATGAAGCACATGCTCTTTGAATACTAAGCGGTCATTTTGAAAGGTCCGGTTTAAGCAAAACGGGCATGGAAGCGGCACTCATAAAGATAAATGTGACTAATACATTTTTTTGTATGAAGTGTTGTTCCCAAGTCACATTCATATGATAATTGTGTTAATATCACCATTAAAATGTCGATGTTTCGTATAATGATTTCGACAACAACGTGAAATGATATTTAAAATAAAATATTTAAAAAATGTGCCACTGTATGTACATTGCGTAAGCTCAATCAAAGGATAACTGAAAATTGCAACCAGCCTATAAACATGAGGGTAGTACTAGATACTTTATAATACCGGTTAATACGAGTTAATTTGACCATGAGAGATAACTTTAGCCTACATAAAAAGTATACAAATGTATAAAACATACTATCTAAATCATTTTGTCCTTTATTTATAACGTGTGGTCAAAGTTAAACTTGAGGGTCAAAATAACCCTTACCTACGGTACTCTTTCTCTCTATCTTTGTATATGTGTTTCTCTCTCTCTTTCTCATTATCTTCCTGGTTATGCGCGAAATGCGGTTTAAAAGCCAGGAATGGCAGTGAAAATGATTGGATAAAGTAACATAATATCCTTAAAATACTAAGTGGTGATACGCAAATCCTATGGCCGATGGAGCCGTAAAGTTTCGGAATAGAGATCACGTGCCGGAAATCGCAGCGTAGGACACCCACCCATAAGGTGGACAGGTCTGACTAAAACCGCTAGATCGCGCTAAAATATGCATGCAACCAATCATCTTCTTCGACATCACTTATTATTATGGGAGGCCTATATCTAACAGTGGACGTGCTACGGTGGATATGATGATGATAGTGCGGTTCATCATATCAGCCATTGGATATCCACCGATGAACATAGGCTTCCTCTAGAAGGGGATTACCGCTCTGGGCAAGCACGTTGGCAGAGCGCAGCTTTCACGACGGGGACAGTGCTACCTATCTCCGTCCTATGTATATGAGCTACATTATTTCAGATGGATATACAGCCATCTGTCGGTTCGGGTACCTTAGTCACTTCTTACGACACGTGGTACAGGGGGAGGTACTATTCTACTCTGCCAGTGCCTCACGGCTAAGCCAATGCGATTGTCTCACCTCAAACTCCTTGATAATTATTTATCCTTAGTTTTTTCTATCCAAAGACTACCATAGAGACCGCCAACTGGGCAATTTTAACTTGTTATTCGTGGTCTCTACATTACTGGCATAAAATAAATTGTATCGTTATTATATTAATTTTAGTACAAACCTCGTGATTGTGAATTTAACCCAAGGTATTCCAACTATAAAATGCGCGACGAGGCATGCTTGATGTACAACAAATTCTCAAGATATTATGTCAGCATAATAGATTAATGCGAACGATCTCTCTGTTATAAATAAAGTAATTAGTCTGTTATTAATTACTCAGTTTTGAAGGTTGCTCCATTTAGTTGTGAAATTAATGATCTGACAATAATTTGTTCTTTGTTAATAAAACATTCGCTCGTCCAAGTACTCGTCGTATTCTTGTGGTTAGTAAGTAACTTGTTTTTGATTGAAATAGTCAATATTTGCATATTTTTATTGCCATATAAAAACATTAACAGGAACCATTAAGAAACTTAAAATATCATTATTCAAATATGACGGAGTAATAATTTAGATAAGAGGGACATTCAAAATATTTTCAATAATTATAATATGTTGATATAAATCTTTTCGACGCGTGAGATGTTGGCTGACAAATATTAAAGACAAAAAAACAGTAAAATTAATGATAAGTTTCATTAAAGTCCTTTATTTCTTGAAGAATGTGATTTAATAATTAATTCCGTGATCAAAATAAATTACAATATAATATAATACAATTGAAGTGATGATCCAAAAATAAACGAAAGTTTTGATATTCATAACATAGCTAATTTCATGATATTTAAATATGGCAATACTGACATTAAATTACAGCATAAATTAAATAAAGATGTATCGATAATTGCAAAATGTATACCAAAAAAAAATTGAATCTATTAACAAGTTTCTTAGCTCATCACGAGTCTCACAATAAATGAACAACCAGGAAATAACCTACTATCCCTAGATAGAACCTTCAAAGAATCGCAGGAAAAGGCAACCCAGCGTACATTTATAAGGTGGCCGACGCGAAAATTTAATTATGTAAATCAACAGAGAGCCAATGTTTTTCCACTTCTAAACTGAGTAACGAGAACCTTAAAGGAAATACTCTGCTCATTTATATGTAAGGCAGTACCCCCTTAAACGGTTGTACTGTTTTGAATAAATCTTTGGGCTAAATACTAACTCAATAAGAGCCGAGGGTTAAGGTTCGGGAATTGAAAAAGGTAAGGCTGCTTTGCATTTTGGTTAGCGTTCACGTCTTCTTTAGTTACCAGCTATTTATCAACCTGTTGGAGTTTTGTTACGTTTTCGACAATAGATTTGGCTACTTGAGAGTTTTTGTTCGTCTGAGATGCTGCTTATAGAATTGTACTTTCTTAGAAGACTTTTTATGAGTAATGTTAGTTTTTATCTCTTTGTTATTATCATCATTATCAGTCATCCAACGTCCACTGCTGGATGATTAACTTGCGGTGTTCTGATTGCTCCGATTCAGATCGTGTGTTCACCTTGTGGACACTTCCACTACACTGCATTTAGCCAGTACGCAGCCTGAAGATTCTGATAGGATCAGAATAATAGGGCTCCGTCGGCTATCAGTTCTGCGTACTAATTTACCACTGCCACACACTTCAATTTATAAAACCACATGGCTATATCAGTAACTCTTACGAATCTCCTCATTCCTGATTCTATCATGCAAAGAAAATCTTAAACGTTAAATTAATTTTCAAGTCAACATTTTTTAATACTATTTTTCTATTACACGTGTTTTGAATGGATAACAGCAAATATTTTTTTCGGTCCCCTTCGCCTGTGTTATTTTAATACTCTTGTCTTGATTCCAATTTCAAAATATCTCACTGATCAAAGAAATGCCTCCAACTGAAACTATAGTGCATGATTTTTTTTCATCATATTTTAAATAAAACAATGATTTCAGTTGGTAAAAAATGATAATAAATGTAATCAGTTTAGTTAATATAAATAGCAAAGTTAATTAGATGTTTTTTCATTGATTTCAAACCATTTTTTCAAGAGGCAGGTAAGTTAAATCATTATGTTAAGGTGTTTATGAATCATAAAAATCTAAGAATTTAAACAATTTTCGCAAACTATGACAACGGACTCGTCAAGCCAACAGTCACGAATTACCAATTACCATTAGTAATTTACAAGTAACCGCACAAAATAGCTCATTAGCAAATAAAGGGAATTCCACACATGTACGTAACGATGACTGAAATCGAAAGAATGGTGATTTGGAACAACCTTCTTATTTATATGGTCCCGTACATAAAACAAGTGCATATATCGTATATGATATAAGTAACGGAACCAACAGGTGGCGTAATATCCATCTGATAAAGCGTAGCTCAATTGTAACGAGATCATGGTTAGCATCTTAGTTGTAAACTACGCTTTGCGATTGCCACGACAGCAAGCGTGGCAATTATAAACAGAAATCCCGCGAGTTGAAAAAAAACTATTTCTGTTAGTTATCTCTTGAGGAAGCCTGTTTCCACCGGTGTACGACCTGTAGGTAACATGATATGATAAATAGAGATGGTATCAATGAATATTAATAACTTGTATGTATTTATAAAATGTTTTAAAACCAGTAGTTTCTTAAAAATTCTTATCGAGGTTTTACGTCGCCACACACAAAAACTTTCATTTATTTCAAATTTATTAAGAAATACATTTAAAAAAAAATAATGCTTGTATTAAATAAAATAAATTCAAGAGAATTGCAAATAAGTAAATACAACTAAATTATTCCGAAACTCCAAAACGCGGCATTTCAATATCAATTCAAGGTCCAACTATATTGAACCCTAAGCAGAGGTAGGAGCTGAGTCACCCAACACAATTATACTTAATGAATTGTCTAATTTCGGTATTGGACATTGACAGCGTATTAATTGTATGAGAGCTTGTATGGGATTTGTATGGGATTCTACTTGACACACTTTAGCGTGAGATTAGTAAAGAGATAGCCGCTCATGAAAATGATTGTGGTATTGTCAGATGTAACTTATTAAAATGTTATAGTATGCTATATATCATATTTCTTATAAAATCTCATACGTCGATCTAACTTCGAGATTAGTAGCTAAAAGCACTTGATATGGATAGAAAACAGTGGAATCACGAATACCTAGGTAAATATAAAAAACACACAGACACAGTACAAATACAGTGTGTGATGATTGCATAGTTAGTTGTCTAAGGCAGATTGAGTGTCATTCTATTCGTATTCATAGACTTAATCTTCTTGTGTAGTATCATTGAGATCATTCTTGATGCTCAGGGCTTCATTCAAACTAATATCATATTAAGAAAATATTTGACATCTCGTTTTGTTGTTCGACCATTTTTTACTTTTTCACCGTTAACAATCTTTGTCTTGAACGAGTAAAACAGGTTTCATTATATGTTCCAAATAATCAGAAATCATTAGTTTCAATACCAAAAATTTTAAAGTTCTGTATATTTGTTACAAATAAACTCAAAAATTGCTGACTCAATTTTAATTATTAGGTATTTCATTAATGAAAAGTTACATTATCAGTGAATAATATTAATCTTTTTACTCGTAATTTCACAACAATACACAGATGAAACTGCGGGGCTTGTAAATTTTAACATGTACATTTTAACATTACGTCTCTATCAGATCGCAGATTGTTCTAGTATTAATGTTTAATTATTTTACTTAAGAAAAGTTATTATTGTAATGTTTTATTACTTTTATTGATTTTCAGCCGGTTGTAATGAACAGTTACCGTCGAATTGGTACAATAAAAATAACTAAATTGTGTATTAATTAAAAAAATCATATCGCATTCGTCTCTGTTGCTTCCTTATTGTACAGCCCGCATATCTGTGTTCAAACCCACAGGCAACAGTCAGTTTTAGACCAAGATAATATAAATAACAATAAAAAGGCAAATACTCTTACCGATAGAGCAAATAAAAATCATTCATGATCAACATTAAGTATCAGAGTTAAAAATGGCGAACACTCGCGATACAGGCGTGATTATGGTCAGATATGAATCTTGGGCCGAGCTTAATGTCTTTATTACTGGCCAATTGAATTGGCAACGTGATCGGATGGGCTTAAAGATTTGCTCGTTTTTTGTTGGGCACCTATTTGGATTAGTGTTGGAGATGTGTCGATGATCGCTCTATCGATAATTTGAGTAGATGTTTACTGAAGCCTCAAAATGATTAAGATAATATCCTGTTTTTATTAGGGTGATATATTATTAATAAACATAAATTTTCATATGGAGATAATGTTTTTAAAGTGCCAAAGTGTCAATGAGTAAAATTTTGTAAGATTACATATATACTGCCTGTAGTCCATACATTTTTATGAAGTAATTGTAGCATAATTTATTAAATTAGTAATAAAAAATAAATCTCTTAATCTTACACATTGACCCATCACCGAGATAAGTCGCTTCAAGCACTTATGTTACGGACAACAAACAACAGAGAAATCACAAATATAATACTTGAATGCTCAAAATTATGACCAGAGATACAGAACAAGACAGGATCACTACCATCTGTGCCATCAGGCTCATCGTTTTAATAAGTTAAACTTAAGCTTAATTAAGCTTAAACTTAAGTTAACGTGTTGAATTATGTATAGTATAGGCCCGTGGGTTACCGGCAGAGTAGAATAGTACCTACCCCTGTATCAGGTGTCTTAAGAGGCCACTGAGGTGCCAGAATTGACAGATGGCAGTATATCCAATCGAAAGAGTGCAGACCAAATGCACAAGGCGGTGATGGGCATCAGCACCCCCGCCACGAAAACTGCGCTCTGCGATTGCCAACATGCTGCAACTATAGGCGAAATTTCCCCTTTCTTGAGAAGGCCAGCAGTGGACTTCCGATGGCTGGTATGATGATTAACAGCATACTATGTTTGTAAATCGATAATTTAAGTGAAGTCGCAACAGCTGTATTTTAAAAATATATTATTTAACGAAGCATTTATTTTTTTTAAAACGTCACATTAGATCGTTATTTATCGATACAATGTTAGAACGGTACCCATCACTACTTGTACGAGTTGGTATGCGCCGTAAAACATTATCGTAATTCTAGTACGTATAATACAGTTACAACTTATAATTTATAAAGGCAATGCCATCTTCAACCAATATTTATTTCTTCATTCACTTAAGTTTGTCTTTAATTATTTTAATGTTTTAATAATTTTTAAATTACAGGCAAGTACTGAGATATAATATTAAATTTTAGTAATATTAACAGCCATCTTGCTTTAGCTTCTATATATTGAAATGTAGAGGAACATTCTCCAAACGCTAAGTTATGACCTAGTTATAATATTTACTAGAGAAAATTCATCTTGTTTGAGTTGTCACGCAAGACTTAAAATCCGCAATTTTTCGCAATCCGGGCAACTGAATTAGCGTTGTGCTACGAATATAGTTATCACAATATCTTCAATGTTACCTACAAATACTTGAATGTCATACTTTTAAAAGTTAAAGTATTCGATAATTAAACAGCCGCTTAATTATTATATGTATTGGTTTTATTAATTGAAAAATGCTGACATTTTAAAAATCACCCTAAAAGGGCCGTGCAAAGTTTGTATGATACATTTGAAATTGGAGACGGTAGAAACCGCGAGGCACTGTTAATAAATATATTTTTTTATCACCCAGACACAGAACAAACACAAATATCATATAAAATGTACAGGCATAAATCAAACCCACGATCTTATCTCAATCCGAGGGATTTTTGAATGCATAAAACCTATATATTATATAAAATTTATCAAATGATCAGTTTAGGTATTAAATTGAAAATAAATACAGTAATAACATTAGAAATTCAGTAGCAAAATCAAATGACATAACTGTGAATTCAAAGCTGAAACACTATCTTTGCAAAATATCACGCCTTTGATACCCAATCAGATATACATAGTTTCCTTGCCTCCAGAGGTATCTTCCCTCATTAGTATTCTGTACAAACTTTTGCGGTCTTTGGCTTAGATTTGTATCGATAATATATGTAGCCGATACGTGCCCTGAAAGCACATTTAATTTACCTGAGTTTTTGAAGCCGATAAAGGATTCTATTGTTTCACAAAGGTTTAGCTTCTCCTGATTTAGTAGTATCCCTTGTTATAAGTCTTGCCTTTCGCTCTTTGACCTGCGGCCTGTATTTCTGGTCGTACTTGATTTTTGCTTTTTTTTTACTCGTTTCTCTATGTGTATACTAACAAAATCTGTTCCGAACAGTATCATATTACATCTAGAGTTAAGAATGAACTATAATCGGCAAAAGTTGAGTTGTTTCTAGCTAAATTGGTTGTTATTACGAGTGTAAATATAAGACAGGTCTGAATACGACAGCAACTATATGAATACAGACGATACGTGACGTTTGATCGTTTAATTGATTACTTTACCCAATAATTTGCTCCAAACATTACTTTTGTTTTTAACAAAAAGTATGAGAAAATATTAAATAAAAAATTATAATAAATTTCACGCAACGTCTATAACATCGATCCGATCTAGAGATAAGTCGCTTAAAGCGCTAGTGTTATGGACATCAGACAAGAAAGGAATTACAAATATAATACTTCAATAATTTATATTTATCTATATAGCTCACCTATACATAGAACAGACACAAATATTTGTGCTGGCTGGGAATTGAACTCACAACCTTTTCGCCGAGAATGCGCCATCGCCCTCTATGTACAGGCGGGAAAGAAAAAATAAGAATGATTAATTAAAACTCTCAAAACTAAGAACAAGTATGCCTAATATTCCAATAAACACTTACATATTTCAATATATAATAGCAAATAACTTTCTATCATAATAAATGAGAACAATCGCAGTATTTTGTAAAACACTCTTTCGCCATGCGAATGGAACAAAGCACCAATCATTACAACAAATGAAGATGGACAGACATTCCATTTCACGATCGAGCACTCGAAAGCATTTCTGCGTATCGAAAAAAGTAAGCACGTACAACAATCCAAATTAACAGACAACTATGACAAGTTACAAGTGCTATTTACAAGTTTAAAATTTTCAATACGTCCCGAAGCTACATACGCTATTTTAGATCCTAACACTCCGACATAAGTGTTAGATAAAGTTGACGTTGAATTTGTTGGATGAGTTTAGAAGTTGGTAGCTTTGAAGGACCATTGAGACTTTTGTGTCCGCTGTTACAAAGACAATAAGCAAGACAAAGAGTTCCCGGTGAGTGGTCAACATTTTCTCCGACCGTCATAATGTACGGTTTAAACACCGTTATTTTTACGACGTGACTAACATTATACATTTGTGGTGAAATAGGTAATATTGATTGTAATATCTACTGGACCGAAATAGTATTTTAAGTAAGGAGTATTTTTTCTTACATGTGCATATTACTAAAGTTTTAGTAAAAAAGGTTTTTTTTAAAAGAGACTTTTTAAGGATCCTAATATACTATGAGACCTCCATCTACTAAATCGATTCCCCCTAAAACTTTCCACGATATTAAAAATTAGGTTTTTATCTAGAATTTAAAATATCAATAGGCCAAGTTGCATTAATTCACAAATAGATCCTTGAAAATATAATAAATATACAAACACGTTTATAAAATTAGTGTATATTTGTACGATACAGAAATATCATTATTAAGCCCAATTAAATATCAGGAAGTTTCCTAAATTATGTTGATTTAGGAGACATCCTGTTAATCCAAATACAAAAGCCCCAATAGATAACTGATTGAGTGATCTCAAATGCAATATTACCTTCAATAAATATTTAAACTGCTGATTTATAAAGAGAGTTGGATAATAAATACGCCATCGTGACTCTCCGAGGTTAGTTTATCACGAGTTCTGAGGGAGTAGTCGTGATCCCGTTCTCATCACTGAATCCTTTGTTATGTTTTGTCTCTGTTTTTGATTTATTTAAATGGCTAAACGTTTGAGTAATGAATTTATTAATGTTGAACTCTGACATGGTATACCATCCGTATTTATGGTAATAGCTTCTGCTACCTCATATTTTGCTTTTGCTACTTTTCCTTTTTGCATAATAGATATTTAATGTTATGATGAAACGTTATTACGTCATTTGTTTGTCTTAATGTCAGAAACATGTAGAAACGTAAATTGACTTTGTACCTTTCGTGATGTTATTCTATTTATTAAAAATTTATACATCAATTTCTCGTCGTATGTCGTTAACAATTATAAACGTGCTATTATTGAATTGATGCAGTAGTCATTTTGATTGTAATTTTCACTGAAAGAACTTTATATTTTATACTGTTATTGATGTTACTACCTAATAATTTAAATAACTTAGTTCTTGCCAAGCAGCAGAAGCTAACTGTACTCGTTAAACATTATTACAAAATTCTTCTAATAATACTCATAAGAAACCGTAGCTGCATAACACGTTCTAGCGTTTATCGCATAACCAGACTTCATAGTGCATACTGATCAATTTCAATTACACTCTGTAATATCTTTATAGGCTCAGATACTGTATCAGGTCCATCTACATCATTATCCTCCATGTTCAAGCTTGTAATTTACAAACTGACCCTAAATGTTTGTTCATTCGTAGCCGTACCAGATGAAGCCATTGCCTAGTGTTTTTTTATTCGTTAAGTACTTTAATTGCAGCTATATGTATGCGTGGTGTCTTATTTTATTGCCGACATTTTTATTTTAAATGAATATAAGAATTAACTTTACTAAAATCCTCATTTGCAAGATTACACTTTTTTTTGATTCGAGTAAAAAAATGAGACGTTAGCGTCTGGTTTGTCATTTCTTTGACGTTAAACTTTGCGAAAGCGACTTAGCTTAAAATCTTTTATATTTGATAACTCAATACTAAGCTGCTTGCGTAAAAAAATATTAGATTAAAGGGGCTTAAGTTTTTTAATCGCGCCAGGTCAGTTGCGAAATAGGGTTTCCTTTTTTTTGTACTAATTCAAAAGGGGTTTCGTTTGCAACCCGATTTACCGTGAAGGCGAATTGAGTCCTCGGTAGAATTCAAAGGATATGGCGCTCGTAAAAACTGGCCGTTACCTGAGAAGGGAACTATTTCTTTAGCCGAAGGTGTATAGCATGATAATCTTGATGGCGTTAAATGTTATTAGATTTTTTTGATAGGATTGTGAGAATTTCTCCCTTGTCTAGAGCAGTGTTATATATTAATATGTCTAATAGATTTTTTGACACATTTTCAGGTCACCTGACACTAGCTTTTTTGTTTCTTTTAACAATTACAATACAACTGCAACTAATCATTTCACATGTTCCCGTGGGATAGATTTGTCTTCTTATTTTTTCTTAGAATTGGCATGTTTTCGAAGTATTTAGTTGTCAGGTAGTTTTATCTTACAATAAGAGGAGTTCCTCAGGGATGAGGTATAAGTGAAGATCTCGCGGACGAAATCGCAAGCGAAAAACAAGTAAGATATAAATAATTATAATTGATGTATAAAGGTTGACTACAATATTGGTTTTGTTCTTTTCTAGTAAATAGTAATACGAGATAAACAAATGTCACCAAATTTTAGTAATACAAGTGAATATTTGGAAAGACATCGAGTGCAAAACTCTATTGAACCAGTTCGAAGCTCCATAGCATAAAAGCACTATATCTCGTACCCAAGCTTTAGGATCATGATGTGTGTTTACCCGGGCCTTGTTAGCTTTGCCCCAGCAAAATGGGGCTCCCGGACAATACCCATAAAACATTTAGAATATGGACGACGTGGAATCCGCGGATTTATTAAAATTAAGGCTGTTATGCGTGTAAGCTGATTATGTGAGTGTACGGCAAATATGTTAGGGCTCGTTTTGTAATACTGTTATTTAAGAAGCGCTTGTAAATTGCGCTGTTAATTGCTTATGTTGATTCATTAGGTTTTTTATTATGCAAATTCTTTGCTTATCTATCTTTATATGACATATTGGTTTCGGTAATTCTAATTTACCTCCCCTTGTGTACTTTGGTGTTAAAGATATGTATTTCAGTATTATAAATTTGATTATTCCATTGTCTGATGTCAACGTATGACATGTTGTTTAAATATTATTGCACTATGTGTCTTAAGAGTTGACTAAGAATACAATTAGAATAATTAGAAGCATTCCCGTTGAGAAGCTTAGATTTGTGATTACCACTACGCTAGCCTAGGGTAGTAATTTTGAGAAATAATTCCCCCTTTATCAGTAAGTTCGAGGTTTAGCAGTTTTACAGCTGCTTTGATATTGTGGGTTCCTATAGTTTACTTTATTTATGTCATTTACAAATCAACAATCATAATTACAACTATTACCAAACAACATTAACTGTTAAGAAAAACATGTGTTTGCGTAGTCTTACAAAAAAATACGGCCAATTCTATGGGGAATATTTCCTTTGAAAGATGATTCGAAGGTATAACTTATAGAGGTATAGCGACACATGTAACTTGATTCCCGGGTATCATTCAGTATGTTTACCTCGAGATACCATACACTATCTTTTGTCCCCTTTTGTTTGTGTTTTGTTAAGTTTTTATTGTATGGTATGACAAATAATTTTATTTAATACTCAATACGAAACGCCTTTATAAACGCTATTTCGTACAAAACAGAAGCTATGGTGTTCTGTTAGTTTATGAAAATATTTATAACAGACATAGTAAAAAATCCTGTTTATTAGACCAAACTAGCATACGATAGTGACTTCAGAATAGTCACAGCCGCCTATCGACACTCGTAAAATCACATTGATTGCGCGATGCCAACCTTTTGTTGATATTGTGTTACTTTAGCCAGTAATTTCACTCCCTCTCTTACCTTTCAAACTGGAACACAGGCATGCGACTACTGCTCCTTGGCTGTAGAAATATGTGAGAGTTAGGCACCAATGCAGATGACTTTTGTATTAGGTCTACCCTATGTAATAGTTTCCTGTGTCTGTTCGCACAGATCTTTGAAACTGCTCAAATGGTTATGTAGAAGCAAAAGATAGAGTGATTTAAGAGACAGGTTTTTAAATATTAAATGAGTAATTACTTACACATTTAATATTTATAAATATAACACATAACAATAATAATTACAATATAACACATTTAAATGCCCAAAAATTAAAAACAAAATGTAACATACATATTTTTGTTTGCTTAAATGACTTACGCTGGCTAAACATTACTAGATATATTAAATTATTTTACAAGGAATTTATTGTTCTTAAAATGAATGATAAATATGTTCACAATGTATATATATATATATATATATATATATATATATATATATATATATATATATACACGTACGTACGTATATATATATATATATGTTTATATTTATATATATATATCTACTCCAAATGAAATCATCATCACTATATCAGCTATTGTAAGTCCACTGCTAGATATAGGCAGAGGCTTTCAAAGAAAGGAGGTTTTTTGCCCATAATTGCTGCACTAGACAAGCGTGTTGTCAATCGCAGAGTGCAAATTTCGCGACGGGAATGCTGCTGTCCATTCCCGCTCTGTACATTTGAGCTGTATTGTTACATATGGATATACCGCCATCTGTCGATTCCGGTACCTCAATCGCCTGTTACGACAACTGGTGCATTCTACTCTACCGGTACAACACGGATTATTGAAAAAGATATTATCAAACACAGAGGCACAATGATTGGTTTCATCCGATTGTAAGTAAAAATATTCTGTAGTTCAAACTTATCAAACTATTATAAATCACTTCACACTGCTCTATATTAGTATTTGAATTTACTCATGCAAAGTCGGGGCGTGTCGCTAGTATAATATGAAGTCGTGCTGGACGAATGGCTGCTTAATTGTGCGTTAATAATTCGTAATTTGGACAATTAAGTTCCTAAACAAAAAAGAAATGGACTAAGACGTGTAAGCTACAACAAGATTTGGATATTTGTGAAAAATTTGGATTACGTCTTTCTATGATAATTAAAATTTGTTTTAAGGATTATAAAAAATCGACAAACTTTCGGTATTATTACCTAAATGGACCCATCTATAGCAAAGCCGTGAGGTACCGGCATAGTGGAATAGTACCTCCCTCTGTACCAGGTGTCGTAATAGGCGATTAAGGTACCGGAGCCGATAGATGGCGGTATATCCATCCGAGACAGTGTAGCTTAAATGCAAAAGGTGGGGATAGGCAGTAGCATAGTCGTCACGAAAGCTGCGCTCTACGATTGCCAACATACTTGCCTAGTGTGGCAATTGTTGGTGAAACTCCCCTTTCTTTGGAGAGGCCTATGTCCAGCAGTGGACTACCAATGGCTGTTATGATGATAGCACAATTGAAAAAACATCATCATGTCAGAGCACAAGGACTTAGTTTTTGCTGAAGATGAAGATGCCGCTCATTATTTTCACCACACTACATTTGAGCTTCGCCATTTAGAATGGATACACCGCCATCTGTCGGTTCCGGCACCATTTACATACGACACCTGGTACAGATGGAGGTACTATTCTATTCCGGAATCGGGAAATAAACAAATATATTAAACATTTAATACCTAAGTGAATGATTCACAACACTGGCTGCCGTAATAAATGTAGATAAGACAAAACCTTAATGTTATGACGAAAATAAAGAAATGAGCCCTCAGTCGTTTGTTCGTAAGCAACATCAATTTGAGTAATGGCAATAAAAACAGAAATATAATATTGCCAGACGTCTTTTTTTGTGGACCGTACTTTCATCCCCTCCTGAACGTGATACCCACAGGAGTGGATTGCCAACAAAAGGCCATTCTGATTTTGTTTTGACTAAAATTGAAGCCGGGCTAATATCTTATTTCACTAAACATTCTGTTTGAAGCGGAGATTAGTGAGACGATCCTTAAAATATTTATGCATTAAATATATGAAACAGAATTCCAACCACTTACTTAAAAACTTGCACTTATAAATAGATCTACTACAAATCTGTCTTGGAGTATGACATTGTGCATTCATTAAAATAATGATTAATATATTTTATACAGGTTTATACAGGTTTTAGGTATGTAAGTCAATTTAAACATGAAAGTATAATGATTTTGTGAATTAGTAACTACTAACAAGATAAAGCTATAAAAAGTTTCAAAACCCGCATTTTAAAGCCGCTTTAATAGTAGTTTTCTTGTGAGTAATAAATAATAAATGTTAAAAAATATTATTTCATTTTATTACATTTAAATGTATAAAAGTAACAAACAGACTGATAGACACATTTTTACAAATGTACCTATTACTTACTTAGTTGGGCTATCTTTTGTAACTTGATAATTTTTAAAATGACTTGAATATTCTTCATTTATTGCCTTTTATACATCCGATAGCTACGAATCCTTAATTTGATAAAAAAAAACACATTTGTCGACATTTTTTTCCGAAATAATCTATCTCTGATGAGATCGATTAAATCTAACAATTTAAATCCATTTCTAAATAAAAAACAAGCAAAAACTTATACAATTCATCATAGATAGTCAACATTCATTTCAAATCAAACCTTCCTTTATAGATGTTTGCGGTCTCCGACGCAACGGTGTTAGACACTGGGTGTTCATTGTTCACCAACAACAGTCCGGAAGTTTGCGACGTCCGTATAATCCAAGGTTTCGCATAAAATATAAATGACAACAAATAACGATTGTATCCCATATACTTTTTATTGACAACGACACAATAGTAGATCATATGAATGGAGTCCACAGGATCCAGTGTTATGGGTTTAGTTCGCTTCTATTTGTGTATAAATATCCTTGCTTCCTTCGGAGACATATTTTTTGTTGGTATCCTATTCCAATTTTTTTATTTGATAGATCCACGTCAAATCTGTCATCCACGAGACTATCATTTCTATCTGCTATCTAATATTTGTCTTCGTTTCATGATTATGGAATAAAAATGATGATCATAAAAACGTTATAAAACTCTTTCGCCAAGACTTCATTGGCTTCCGACTGATGAAAGTATTTATTTTTCCCTTTAAATCCGCACTCCAACAAAAAAGCAAATAGCATGTTTTCTAATTCGACATCACGTTGTTTATGGCCTCTTCACATAACTTCATTACATTTTGCAATCAGGTATATCTTTTAAACATTATCCACAATGTTTTATGATTATAAGTTTGCCATATAAATAGTAATAAATAAATTACGTAACTACCATATTTCTTTTCAATTTCCGTTGGATGCAGCTTCGAGGGTATAAAGCTAACCTCGCAATTTCTTCACCTGCTCCAGAGTACTTGAACTGGCTGGTATCTATTTAAAGATAATTTATAGGTATTTCGTTTTAGAATCTCAAGTGTCGGTACAGACGATTTAAATAGAGTCTTGTTAGCCCAAAGGCACGACGAGTGGGATTACTCAATATTGTTGTAGTGCTTTGGAATCTTAACCATAATATATTGGTAACTTAGCTGATGAACCATTTGAAACAAAAAAAATTGAAGTACTTTGTAAATGTACTCATAAAAAAGGGAGACCGCTTAGTGTAGAATGGTTCGAGTGTTGGGACGTCAACAAATAAAATTACATTTATTGTTCTAAATTCAAAAAGAGACCGGAACGTCGTAGTTTTTAAGTTACATACTCTAACACTTTTCAGTCTATAACACGAGAAGAATGTAACAATACTCCAGAGAAAATATAAATCAGCAAAGTAAAGCACACTAAGTTTATTAAGTAACTTATCAGCTATTAGAAAGGGTTTTTGTGAAACCTCCCTTGGTCGTGACTATTAATGATTTCATAAACCGTACTTCCTTTACAGCTAAAGTTATGAATTATTGCTTTAAAATCGGTTACACGTTTGCATTCCACATAATGCAGAGAAAATGTAGCTTTCATATTGATTTCCTTATTCTGTAACATACATTCCCGTGAGGTATCAGTAGAGTTGAATAATACCTTCCTCTGTACCGGGTGTCGTAAGGTGTCGTTAATCCATCTGACACAGTATAGCTTAAATGCACAGGGCGGGGAAGGGCAGCAGAGTCTGCGTCGTGACAGCTGCGCTTTGTGATTGCCAACACGCTTGCCCTGCGTGGAAGTTATGGGCAAAATTCTCTCTTAATTGGGAAGGCCTTTGTCCAGCTGTGGACTTCCAATATGTATACAATTAGATGAATCACGGAGTTTTATTAAATTACTACTTCTCTATATTACTGTTCTGATGATCTGTGGCAGATGAAAGTAGAGTAGTTATTATCATGAAAAAGGATATTTAATATGTTTATATAGGCTTACTGAATCAAACTAAATTTTTAATTAGTTTCAATATGAGAAAAGATTTAAATTTCTGAATGTAACTATAAACTCATAAACAAAATGGACCAATTTCAATACCACTTTTTTTTTAATTAGACCAGATCGATAAACAATACAGTCCGCGTGATAGTAAACGTTACTGCAGCTTATAGACGCTCGTAATATTACAAACGCATTGCCAACATTGTAACTTCACTGCTCTCACTCTCTTACCCTTTAGACCGGAACACAGCAATGCAAACACTGCTATTTGGCGGTAGAAATAGGGAAAGTGAGGTACCAACGCAGACGATCTTTTGTAAGAGGTCTACCTAATGTGAATTTCAAAATTATTAATTATTGTATATTTTTTATAGAGTTATTACAAAATAATAAAACACAGGTATCATATCATGTATCAGGTATGTTTTCGTATTATTGCAAAAACGTAAGCAAGATTTGTGTACGTTTTTAATGAAAATTCTCAAAAACGACATTTTTTTTTATTTATCTACTCTATTAAATATATTCAAGGAATAACCTTTAGTTGGGTTTTTTTATTCATTTGGTAACGGTAACTATGTATAAAAAACCACGGCGCATTGCTAGTTTACAATATCCCTTTATTATGTTAGAAAATACTACTATTTTTCGATTCCTGTGCCTCAGTCGATTTTTACTACTCTTGGTAAAGTGGAAAATACTATTTAACTACTTACAGTTTAACACTACCACCCCTCATTGACTACTCATAAATTATAAACATAGCAAGAGACCTAAATCGATATTTTACATAAGAGTCGGTAATACAACACGAACTTCTAAAAGATGTGTGACCATCAATTAGGAAAAAGCGAATTTTGCAAATCAACACCACACAACAAGAGATAAAAAATTTACACATTTTTGAATTCATATCAACAATTTACCTGGTTGACAGAACCCAACTCAACCAGGCCATACATCAAGGTGTCAACTGGAGTTCGCTTGAATGAGATTAAAAAAAAAATGACATACCCCGCCTTGACAATTTGCTCCGGTCAGAATGGATAAATGCGAATCGATCTCGAACAATATTTCTCGATGTGTCAGTTTCCGCGCGATTAGATTACGAGGGTCCCAATAAGTTATCTTATTTGCTATTTTTATTATAAATCTATGGAATTTTCTGAATATGGAACCACCTGACAGATTTGTTCGAGCAAACCAAGTTCGACGGGTCCGATAGCGCAGATGGTAGTGATCCTATCTTGAGCGCCATATGATGATATTTATGTTTGTTCTGTGTCTGGGTGTTAATTATATTTATTAAGTAGTATATTTGTCATTGCACTGTTGTCTGGCGTTCGTAACACAAGTGCTCTAAGCGATTTACCACGGAGTCAGGTCAATGTGTAACACAAAATGATTTTCAGATTCCTCAATAAAAAACCGCATTATCAGCAAGATACAAAGATTAATGTCTTTTAGAATTATATTTGTGATTCCTGTGTCTTTTCTTGCTGTCTGATCTCCGTAACACAAGTGCTTATGTCATTTCGGAGTCAGGTCAATGCATGAGATGTCGTGTGAATTATATATGTTTGTAAAATTAATTAAGTTGCTAGAGTCTTACTAAAGTACTTCCCACAGGGAACAAAGACTAAAGTTCTCTTGCTTCGGGAAACATTAACCTAGTTTCCCAGATTTTTCTGATAGAAAACTAAATTATCCATAAAGCAATTCATATTACATAGTCCTTTATGATCAAAAAGGTTTGGAAACATTTCACGATTTAACATAAGTGACGTCACTTGGTTAGTACTTAATGTGGTCTAAGTATTTCTATTATTTGTGTATGTTTGTTTTATATGTGATTGCACCTAGATTCACTTTTTATGATTGGATAGACGAAATGTATGTGCAGTGTGCATGTTGAAGCTTTATGCGGGTTGAGGTAGACCTCTTACAAAGGTACGGCTTTGGTACCTCACTCTCACCTATTTTTACCCAACGCCAACTACCAGTTTTCGCATTGCTGTATTCCTGTTTGAAGGGTGAAAGAGACAGTGAAAATACAGGGTAAATGTGACATAGTATTTTCAATTCATCGGGTTGTCGACACGCCAGTGATATTTTTGTAGGCTGTTGCTGTTGTAGGCTGAAAATAAAACGAAAATGAACAGATTAAAAAATATCTCAATCATGCCCATAAAAATCGAATTCCCTGTTAGTCTATAAAAAAATAAGTAAAATTTTTTAGTACATGTGTGATCAGTATTCATTCTAAAAACCACTTTTTCATCATCATCATTATCATACCAGCCATTAGAAGTCCACTGCTGGACATAGGCCTCTCCAAGAAAGGAGGTGTTTTGCCCATAATTGCCGCGCTGGGCTAGCGTATTGGCAATCGCAGAGCGCAGCTTTTGCGACAGGAATGCTGCTGGCCAACCCTGCCCTGTGCATTTAAGCTGCACTGTTTCGGATAGATATACCGCCACCTATCGGTTCTGGTACCTAAGTCGCCTCTTACGGCACCTAGTGCATTGAGAGGTACTATTGTACTTTGCCGGTACCTCACGGCAAAACCACTTTTCTGAAAAAAACCAATAATATGGGTTCTTTTTTTATTATCAACATTTAGTTAAAGCAACCATTTTTATAACATGCAACCGACGACTTACTTTTGTAGTGTTAACATTATTCGAGCATCACACACTATTGTTACTTAAATTACTCCGCAAGAACAAAGCATCGGAATTACTCTAATTTATCAAGCCGGTGGTAGAGATAGTATCTCAGAAAAAGCTGACTTTGTGAACAAAAGAAATGAATAAGTAACAAATGAATAATCTTGGGGAGGCACATTGACACGGCATTCCTGATGAAATAAGGGAATCCCTGGGTAAGAGAGCTTTTAAGACAATGCTACGTGAGCACGTTCCGACTTATTTTCGGGGGTGGAACATCGGTATACTCATTCTCCTCGTCGTTTATTCTGCGAATATCTTTTTGCGTCATTTACTGTTTGTTTTTAGCATTTTTATCTTTGATATTTGTTATGTGAGGGTTGCAATATGAACCCTTTTTTGTATAATCGGTTCTTGCAAAGTAACTGGATTGTCGAACAAAAATTGTTCGAAGTTCAGAAAAACAAATGTTAGAAGTTTCAAAGTCTTAATAATTATATTTTAAAATACTACATCATAATTTGTCTGACATTCAATAGACTATTGTTTTTTTTTCATATAAGTATGTCAATGTGTTATTCATATAGTAAAATTTGAAACGGTTATTATGAGGGATTTTATAACTAAATACCTCTATAAATTTTATAAAGGTATTTTTAACGCATTTTGTACCATTTTTAAATATTACGTTCATCTGAACGCGCAATATTCTTAATAAGGGGTAAAGGTATATTTTTCGCTTCATACATAAATATTTTTTTACAGATACACATTACATTTATGTAATTGAAAACCATTTTTTTATGGTAAAGGTAAATGTATAGACTTTATATTTAGTTAATTTATCAATTATTTGATTTTATTCAATATTTTTAGTATACCATAACACTTACAATTTGTTGCAGATATGATTTTGAAATTATTTCTTGAATTAATGAACACTTCGACTGCAATTGCGTATATATATTTAGAAAAGATAACCTTTATGTTATTAGCTAATTTATGTGTAAAATATTAGTCCTAAGTAACAATGAAATCTCTATTACAAATATTTATCTATTTTTACTTCTTACAAAACTTCACGCTTATAATTATGGTAATTGACTCCCGGATTGTATAAAAAACGATGCAACAGTTTTTTACATTACTTAAATCTGTTCTAGGTCCAGAAGTTGTTCACATATACTTACTTTTCTGCTTATTTTTCACTTATTTTTCATTTAATCCAAAAACAATGACTTTCAATCAATCGAGAACTACCAACAAAATGGAATAAACTCCGACATTCGACGGCCAGAAAGCTCCCCGCATACTTGACCAAATAATAAATAAGTCTATCCTTAAATTCCATCTACAGATACCGGGGGTCTGTGTTTGCGTTCGGTTAATACGTTTTAATTCAATATTTGATCGGCTGCTAGTTCGAAGCTGATCAAATAAACGTGTCAACTGTGACCCGGGGGAGAGAGACGTCTTGCTTCTGCTAAAAACTTTACTTATTTGATTATTTTTTGAACAATAAATGCTTCTGTATTTAAGAGATATGTAAAATCTGATTGAATTGATGTAAATATGGTAACTGAAAGCAATAATGTAAATATTGATTACACATTTCAGATTTTGTGTAACGTGTTAGATAAGTGATAATTCTCTACGTGTGGAACATAGCATCTTTTATGTTTTTTTATATGTATGAAAATTATATCTGCTTTTGCCGTGAGGTACTACTAGCTGAGTAAAAAAGTGACTACCTCTATATGTGGTGTTGTAAGCTCGCTTTTCATATTTATCCTTATTTTGGAGAGGCTTTTGACCAGCAATAGACAATTTTCGGCTGCAATGATGATTTCACTTTAAAAATCACTTTGCAAATTGCCAGTGCGACACTAAGGCCAGTGCCATATGTTGACTGAAATAAAATTTCGTATGACACATAAAAACTTTTTATATTTTTGCTATAACAGTAGATTTGACCAGTTTTCACCCACAAAAGACAAACTATATTTCCTGTTGTCTGTTTTTCTGTTTTTCTGTTGTCCGACTTCTTGCACCTTTGAAATCAAACTTCACAACTGCTATCTCAGTTTCAATTCCGTTGGATGTAACTGTCCCCTTTTAAACAAGGTAAATACTGTGGGAAGTACTTTACTTGGGGATCATGTTGGATCAAAGGTTGTTATGGTTTCCTCAAATCCAGCTACCAGTGGCCACTAGGTTGCATAAACTGACTAATATCTTCAAAATTATTAAAATAAAGTATGTCGCCACCAAATATTGCTATAGCAAGTTCACGCAGCCCTGGCAAAGTCCATAACCACTTATTGCATTACTGTATGGGAAGGTCTCAAAATCCAATATGATTCAGACTGAGAGAGCCCAGAAAACTTTGTTTAAAAATCATGAATTTTATTTGTTTATTTATTTAATATTGGATTACCAAGATAAGTGACAGTAAATTATGTACAATAATTTTGTTTTCAAAGGACCTCAACTAACTGTTCTTACAATTACAGACAAACACATCATGCATAATTATTAATATTTAAAAAGAAATGGTAATAATCACTTAGTAAGATTGTAAAATAAATAACAGAATATACAAACATTGAAAGTAAAAAATCAGCAATCTCACGGTACGCCATCAAACTATTTTATAAATGACACAAAATTTAATTTTAAGACCGTTGGTTTTCTTCTCAGTTCTTGTACTGCTTTCAAAAACTCTATTGATTAGAAAACCTTATATCCTACAAAAAATTTTTGGGAAATACAATACACTAGATTACAGCCCAAATTTAACTACTGCATGTGTTTGTATTATACATACAAACCTGGATGGAGTATGATGGGACAGTGAAAATCCATTTTGTTTTATACTATGTATGATGTACTGAACTGAACTATAATTACAAGAAGACGTCCCATCATTGAATACATCGTCAAACTAAATCACTACAGCATCTTAAAGCCGTTATAAATTTGAGGTGATTTACAATTTCGAATCGGCCCAATCACAATCACAACGGATGTCTCTAAGTCACGGCGACATTTGGAGACCAATTTACGACTTAATTGTGTGATTATTCTTTACATATCCAGTGACCAGTGATTTACGTGTTTATTTAGAACGGACGACTTGATACCCTTGGGAATTTTGTAAGATTACCTTTCCACTTGTGATTTTATTTAGAAAGTCGTTGTATGTTATCTCTGAGAAGCTCTTGTTATTTCAGATAGAAGTTTGTTTCGATCTCGTGACAGCTAAACTATGCAAAAAATTGCGCCAATTCTTTAAAGAAAGAAAATCGGATCTATCTTACATTAGTTGTGGGAGACCGGTGGAGTAGAATAGTACCTCCCTCTGCACCAGATGTTGTAAGAGGCGACTGAGGTAAGGGAAACGATAGAGGGTAGACCAACTTAAATACTAAAGAGTGAGGATGGGCAGCAGCATCTATGTCGCGAAAGTTGCTCACTGCAATTGCCACCACAATTGCCCAACACGGCAATTATGGGCAAAATCCCCTCTATCTTGGGGAGGCCTATGTTCAACAGTGGACTTTCAATGGTTGATATGATGATAATGATGATAAATCGTACATAAACATTTTCCCAGAACATGTTATTTTAGCCTGTAACAATCTGTGTGTCATATTACATCCAGATCTGTTTATCCCTGTGAAAGAGTATCAAATCCATCCGTGAGGTACCGGCAGAGTAGAATAGTCCCTCACTCTGTACTAGATGTCATCAGAGGCAGATGGCAGCATATCCGTTCGCAACAGTGCAATTCAAATGCACAGGGCGGGGATAGGCAGCTGCATCTACATTGCGAAAGCAGCGCTTTGCAATTGCAGACACGCTTGCCCAGCGTGGCAATTGTGGCCACTTTCTTTCTTGGGAAAGCCTATGTCCAGTAGTGGCTGGTATGATGAATAAATCATAGGGACTTATATAAAACCGACATAAAATAACACACGTACAACCACATACATAAATTCCTATATATTTAGTGTTGGGACACCAACAAAATGAAGCAATAAAATAAATGCTCCTTCCTTCCCCCTATTTCTATCTTATGTACACAAGTAAATCGCCAGTGCGTTTTATTTCACTTTGCGTGACAATAGTCATTTTACCGGTAGATGGAGTTATAAGGCACCTAAGGGCCACTCGACTTAAGCTTAATTAACGGTGTTTACTTTGCGTGGGTCGCTTAAAGATGGAAGACATACAATTAGGTGGTACACGGATTGGAGACGTTAATGTCTTTGTCAGGGTATTACATTTATTTCCACGGAGCAACTGTTTTTGATACATTCCCAAATGTGAACTGCATGTTTGCAGAAGATTAAATTACTGTCGCCTTATCCATACTAATCTTTTGCACCCAGGCAAATTTTGTAAATGCGAAAGTGTATTTGTTAGACTTTAATGGATTATTTTCTGAAGAGATTTTGAGCCAACTTGGCGTATGCCATATTTTATATACAGTAAAAGAAAGTTTTACACAACATCTCATACATTGATCTGACTGCGATTATCACTATCATTATCATCATATCAGCCATTGGAAGTCCACTGCTGGGCTTAAGACTCCCTATGAAAGGTGGAATTTTTATTAATAATTGCCGCGCAGGGTAAGCGTATTGGCAATCGTAGAGCGTAACTTTCGCAACGAACATGCTTCTTCCTTTACTTACCCAGTGCATTTGAGCTACACTGTTTCCGATTGTATGGTCGATTCTGGTACCTCAGTCGCCCCTTCCAACACCTGGCACAGGGGGAAGAACTATTTTACTATGCCGGTACCTCACGGTTGTATCCGCTATAATTATCTTAAAAAATTTGTGTTACGGATATCAGATAAAAGGAGAAATTATTAAATACCCAATAAGACCCAAACACAAATGTTCATCACATGGATATTTATCCCGGGTGGGAATCGAAGCGACGACATTAGACACGCAAGATAGGAACACTACCAAATGCACCATTAAGCCCTTCAAAATAAATAATTGACTTGGTCTGTATTGAATATCTTCTTAAATAAATAATTATAAAATAAGGATAGCTGAAACCCTAGATTTCAAGTGAAATTGATGTGGCTGAAGTCCCAAGCTGTCTAGCTAGCAATTTAGTGTCTACAAGAGATCTCAAAACAGCATATCTAAGTACAAGATTACATTAAAACAAAATGCAATTACAATTTTGTATAACTATTCACTCCAATGTAAATTAGATAGAACTAGCTTCAGTTCCCATGTCTCCGGTGCCATTTGCCCCAACTTAAAGCGAACACATACTTTTACTTTAATTAAGTTAAGATGGGATCTGAACTTTACAAAGCTCGATATCGATAAACTGTTACAACACTGGCTGCTCCTTAAAATACCCCCAAGAGCAATTATCTGAGGAACGGGTATTTCTTGATTCGTGCAATTCAATGAAGACACTCTGGTCTAGAAAACTTAATTGCTTGCGACTAAATGTGCTAATCTAGCGCTCACGTGTCTTCGGCACTGCTTTTGCAGCAATTATAAACAAGATAATAATTTCCAGCTACTGGACATGCCCATTGGGTTTGTGGTATTTTAAGTTATATGCATGGATAAACACAGAAATAGATTTGATTACTTCTGCAGGCTAATGTGCTATTTGAGTTGGAACGTTATGTATATGAACATTAAGTTGTTTCTTAATCAAATTGTACTTTACAAGAAAGTAGCTTTTGACGCTATCGTTTTGACGTAGGTTGCCTAGAATTTGATCTCTGATTTAGTTTTATACTTCTTGTAGGTGATATGGTGTTGTGGGGGAGGGGGGGTTTCTTTTTCGAATACATATTTTTGTCGAGTATGTTAACTTATTTTGAAACAAAAATAGTAGTAACTTGTAATAGATATTACTAGCTAACAACAGCTTGTTTACGTTATTCTATTTTTCCAGAACATTCTTTTTCTAAATAAATGTCATTGACCTTTTCAGTATCTCCTACAATTTGAATACAAAATTTCATATGTGTAGTTAAGACGTGCACAGACCTCACATTTCATGTGTTTTACATTACTAAGCGTCTAGAATAATCTATGAGTTTCCAACATGACAGATGGTCAAAACAAATCCAAAAACAAAAAGATTAGATTAATTTACAACGAAGTAAACCATCTGTATCCAAATATTAACCCTGTCAAGAATTGCCTCGACTAATCTATTGGGAAGCTAAGATTAGAGATCGCCTCGTCACCTCATTATCGTAAGTCGCTACCTACTTTTAATTTTTATCAGTTTGTTTAAGATGCGTTCTTTATTAAGGTAGGATGTAATGGATTAAGATGATACATGCTTTGATAGATCGGTGACGTGTTATCTGTTTGTTAGGGACTGCGGGCTTTGTTGTGACTTGAGTTGGACGGGATATTGCGATAAGTTATATGTTAGTTGCCTCAGTTTGTTTAGTTATTATGTAAAGGCATTTGCATTTACTTGTATGTCTACATGAATTTTAAGTTCTTCTTTTATCGTCTGAACTTCACGTGCGAAATCCGTCATAGTAAAATTGTGTACACGCAAAATTGTACACAGACTTGTAATTTAATTTATAACGATATACTTCTCACGTAACATAAGTTAAAAATTTAGTGTAGCCCTTGCAAATGAGCATGTGCTCAACATTATTTAATTTAAAATAATATATATATACTTTTTTGTTACTAACTTGCCTGATATCAGCCAGCAATGGTAGTAAGCCTCAACGCGTCGAGGACCTTGTGACTTCTACTTTCGATGTCACATTACCTTTAAAAATCGAAATACGGTAACGCAAACACTATTGATTGGCGGTAGGAGATATTTGAGTGTGAGGTATACAGACGACTTCTGTAAGAATTCTACCTCGTTTGTGATAATGATGATAATTATTAAATTTTTGTTGATCGTGGTTCACGTTATAATTAAATTGAACTTTAAATTATGTGTGCTTTAAAAAATGTAACTTAATGTTACACTAAATACAATACGTAGGTCCTATAATCATTAATCTCGCATAACTTTCAGTTTTAAAAACATTTCTAACTTCGCAGTCGTTTATAAATCGGTGCAATATTTCAACACAAAACAAAATGTTAACCGAAGACATCGATTTAGTAACTGTGTCTTGGAAAAGTTAAATGGAGCCTTTTATTTCTCTGTTGTATGTTAAATTATAAGCAATTAATTAAATTTTTCTGCCCTTGTACAATCAGAGATATACAAAGGTCGATATAAAGCCTTTTTAATGTACGTATTTATCATTCAAGAATATATCATAATAATGGATAAAATCCAAATTAGCTTCTGTCTTGCATTCATCAAAGTATACGGCAAAGCGCGAGCAAACCCTACGGTTAAGATTCCGTCCCGAAAAAGCGGTTTACTTTCTATCAAAGCAAATACCCGCTCTGACTACGCTATATTAAGGTACAAATAACAACTGTGAGGTACAGGCCGAGTAGAAAGTACCTCCCCTTTTATCTGGTGTTGTAAGAGGCGATTGATATACCAGAACCGACAGATGGCGGTATATCCATCCAAAGAAGTGTAGCACAAATGCATAGGGCGTACCCGTCGCGAAAGCTGTGCTTTGCCAACTTGTGCTTTCTTGTCAACACTAAAGTAACTTTATATTTTAGTTTATTACCATTATCATGTTAACCATAGGATGTCCACTGCTGGATATAGGTCTCATCAAGTGATCTCCAATTGAAACAGTTGTATTCGGTTCAGCGCAATCCTGCGGTTTATTAATTAGTTGTAAAGGCGATATATAAAATAAAATAATTTCGACGACCAATCTATCGAAGAGAATTTTTATTTTCTAGATGAAAAATAAACATCATCATCACATGTACATCAAAATTTTTATGCAAACTAATTGGCAGCAGTAGCGTGTACTCAAATCATAACAATTAAAGTATTTTTTTTTAAATAAATTCCCACAACATCCCATACATTGGACCTGACTTTGTAACAAGTAGCTTAAAGCGCTTGTGTCACGGACAGACAACAGAGGAATCACAAATATACTACTTAAATACATACATTTAACACCCAGAGACAGATCAAACATAAATATCATTATATAAATGTTTATCCTGGGTGAAGATTGAACCCACGACCTTGCATGCCCGAGATAGGATCACTATAATCTGTGCCATCGGGCCCGTCACAGAGTAAACCAGCTAATACGTTAAGTATATAATGCAACACATTTATAATGTTACTCTACTCTTAATAAAATTACTTTTTTAACGGCTTTTTAATGAGATTAAAAACCAAAACTGAAAAAAGTTAAATAAACCCAGCAAAAGGCCGTTGAAAAAGTTTTTATTACGAGCAACGCATTTAAATATAGAAATCTATCAAAACTTGTTATTCGGTGCTAAACTACAAAATACCAGTATTGTTTGACCGTCGCTATGTGTCGTACTGAACCCCAATTAGTTTAAGGTATCCCCAAAACCTACTAAGCTTTGTGCAGCTGGCTTTCATTTTAAAATTTAAACATGTTCGTTAGACTACGGCCTGCGAATGGCCGACCAAAGATGTATTATCTTATTATTAACATAAATTTAATATGAGGCCCGATGACAGGAAGAAACGCCCTTCTTAAACCCCCATTTATTAGGGTTCGCCTCGGATTTATCAAACGAGTTGGGATTTTATTCGGAATTAATTTTGAAGATGGCTTTATGCGGTAATTTTTATATTAATTTTTTTATGAAATTCTGTCTCAGTAAAACTAATGAGTCCTGTGAAATTTAAATATTATTTAATAATACTTATTATTAGTTTTACATCGTATATTTATACATCATCCGTTCATCATTCGTACATCATACCAGCCATTATAAATTTTCTGCTGGATTGGCCTCCCCAAAAAGGGAGTCTCATAATTGCCGCGCTGGGCAAGCATGTTGGCAATCGTAGAGAGTAGTTTTTGGGGAGTTTCGACGGTGATGCTATATACGTACGTTCACTACTAAACGCTAAGAGATTATGGGGAACCCCATTTTGTGGGTAACTTACTGGACCAGCATGGTCTACTAGCTTCAAGATGCTGTTGACATTCTATCCTATGTTGTATTTGAGCTACGCTCTTTCAGATGACTATTATATGGCCTTTAAGTCTCCATATTATGACGGTTCCAGTACTTCGGTTGCACCTTATGAAATCCAGACGTAGAATGGGAGGCACTAGTAGCGTAGTGTGTTCTTATGAAATTTTTGTTCAAAAATATTAATAAAAACAATCGATAAAAATGTAAGAGTAAGCACAGCGAGGTAGACCTTAAAGGTTGTCTGCATTAATACCTCATTTTCACCTATTTCTGAGTGGCATAATTATATCTAAATCACAAGGTTGGCAACGCGTTAGTGATATCGTTACAATATTACGATTTATCTTCTGTCGTATGACGTGATTATGTCACGTGGACTGTATGCTTACTGATGGACCCGGTGTTAAATTAAAAATAAAAGAATGACAGGTCGACAAGACAGAAAATAACAAAATAAAATTTCAAACCAATCTTAATAACTGTTACTCCAATGAAACTAAAAGAAGTGATGAAGACAAAAGACTTGAAAAGTTGTCAGCTAGAAATAAAGACAAAGGAGTTTCAAAGAAAGATGAAGGATTTAACCGACTCAAATATAAAATGTGCTATTCATCATTCCATCCTTCTAATAAAGCTGGTCCCGAAACCGAAACCCTGAAAGCCTCAAATCACAGGCAATCTATCTGAGCACCGAGTACTATAAAAATAATAATTCGTCTCAGTCAAGATGGTGGTGTAAATTACAGGAGGAAGCGATCGTATTTTATGTTTTTATTCAGTAGTGGAGGTTTGATATTGATAAAAACATTTAAGAGGTTGGTGTACAGCTCTTATAATTGCATTTATGTGAAATTGATAAACAAGTGTAATTACTTAAATTAGCCAGCGATATGTTTCTTTATTCAAATTAAAGATTTTGTTTTAAAAATTCCGAAACCATTACCGATTTTCTAATATTTCACAGTTTGCCTATGTACTGCTGAATGCTACAGACTTGATATCAATATAACAGCCAAAATTTCAATAAACTGATTATTTAACATCTTCACATCAATTACAGTTTTGCTTTACATTAAAATATTTTAATAATTTTAAATGTAATTTAAATTAAACATATTTAAACTAATTTCTTGCTCAACTAAACATTCTGATCTAACATGTAATCAATCAATGCAAATAATCAAATAAAAGAGGCATCTCATGAAACAATCAATTACAATATATTTAAATATATAGTAATCCTTGTTAATTTGTTTGTTGTAAATTTGTAAATTCACCTCCAACTTCACCTACAACTTCCACCAGCTTTAACATTAAGTCTATCCAAAGGTTGCCTGTAAGAAATTGCATTTAGCGATAAGGCCGCCTCTTGTACCTACTATTCCATGTTTTTGTGATGTTCTTGTGTTGTTTTTCTTGGTGTGTTACACAAGCCTAGTATAAGAATACTGCGTATGCAGCTATACCCTTAATAATCCATGGCAACATACAACAATAGGAAATGCTGACACTGCGCCTCGTGCGCCCATTGTCGTCAGACACTGCGTTGTTGTAATTAAATAGAATATTTATTTGATCATTCTCGTACCTAACATCGGTCGAATCACTAGTTATAATTTTGTATTGTAAGTGTTGTTTTATTAATTAAAAATAAATAAAAATAATTTTTTTACTTCCTCGGCTGTGACCATGTATTTTTGGTGTACAATAAAGAATACTCTTTATTGTACATCAAATATATATATATATATATATATATATTTATATACATATAATATAAGAAACAAATTTCAATCCTACTTAGACCACAGAGTAAAACGCGTTCGTGATCTCTGGACCAACCGGGTTGCTCGACCTAATATCCCTCAGCGAACACGCCGCGCCGGCTTTTCACAGAACACACTTTATTCCTATAGCGCTGTACATCGCGCAACATTGTGTTCCTTTAGCTGGAGCAGCTGCTGTTTTCGACTTTTGAAAATTGAAAATGTGCATTGAGTTTGTGTTATGTTCGCGTGGGAACGTCCTTTGCGTTTGTATGAGAAGGCTGTGTGCAAACGCATAATTATTACTGGATCTGCGATTGTAACTTTGGATTGCTCCCTTTGGAGACGTTCAGTAACTTTTATGATTATGTATCTGCATAGCTTATCTATCTATCTTCAAATAATATCACTCTTTGATTTAGAAAATTCAAAATTCAGTATAGACGCGTGTCTTAAAGGTTTCTGTTTGTTATGTACATATGTATATAAATTATTTATATAAATATATATATGATTATAAATTTTCGTTTAATAGTTATGTTTATGTCTCGTAGTGTATAGACTGGTGTCCAATTTACTTTAAATTATTAAGGAGTTGTCATCCTTAATTTATATTTATGAATGTTAAGCTAAATAAATTTTGAAATGCTCGTTTTTCACAATTTCTATATCTGCATTAAATATCTCATTATACAAATACGTTTCAATTTTTCTTTTGAAATTCAATTACAAGTAAGAATTGGATTGTTTTGGAGCCAAATGGTTTTACTTTATAACAAACGACACTGTAATCTACTTTCAAATTTACAAATTCAAATGAATTTTACGATTTTCACTACTAAGAATAAATACGACTAAGAACAAAGGTTTACGATCAAATAAAAACAATCAACGTCGGTGTTACAAACAACCGTGATCTTGTGACCTTACGTCGGTAAAAACCGGTTTGTACGAGGAGATTAAGTTATCTCGGGCCGTTTCACCGATTTCGTTAATTTCTTCATTTTGTTGCGTCTCACGACTTAAAGCATCCTTTTTTTTTTCTCTTTCACGTCTTCCGACATTCGTCCGAAATCGAACGAGCAATTTTTCTAATGGACCATCAAGAAGTACTCCAGTATTCTGATTGAATGCCTTTGAAATAATTGACGGAATGGCTTGTCTCACACAAATTGCTATGCCAATTAAATTAATGTATTTTTTAACAAGGATTTCAAGTGTACTCTTCGGACGTTTTATTTTCCATGAGAATGTTTTCTCAATAAACCCTACCTGTACAATTAACGTTTAAAGCATCGATATTATTTCAACTTGTATCAAGCTAAATAGTTTAAAATGAACTCTTAATTAAATATAAACCGTTCTTTCGTAAGCCTTTGAAGAAAGTCAAACTTCTGACTTAATAGCATTATTAATGAAGTCTCGTTTAATAATTTCGTATTTGAAACCTGCTTTTTAAACGAACATCCGAACGATTTTGACGAGTTAGACTGAATTATTAAATTGGTTAGCAAAAGAAGTCTTAAAATTGTGTTCAACTTCTAATTCGATGACTAAAACATACATTTTGGTGTTTTATTCTACGGCCTATTTGTTGCTTACTGTACGAGCGTCATTACCAATGTTAGCATGACAGGGTCCCATTCCACTGACGGCACCTATTAATCTTGTAAGGCCACTGCGAGTTGTGACCTTGTCAGATGTCTTCGAATCTGGTCCACGTCTTGACTGCTGTGCGTCCCATGACAGCTAAGATTCCGACTTGGTCGTGAGTCAGATGTCATTCTCAAGACTTTATCTGTGACTGCTCACAAGTATTTTTTCTGGTTTTTGACGAGAGGCTATTTTTTATTTCTCAATATTCATGAGTTAAGATATCCTATTGATAAGTATACTTATTTATATTATCTATCTTTGTATGATATTCTTTATACATGATTGAAATGTAATTAAATAAATATAGATACTAATATAACACAGCGAATGGATATTGTCCTAATTACATATGATTGTTGTATAAATATATCG
Source organism: Heortia vitessoides (assembly GCA_020976665.1). Taxonomy (NCBI): domain Eukaryota; kingdom Metazoa; phylum Arthropoda; class Insecta; order Lepidoptera; family Crambidae; genus Heortia; species Heortia vitessoides. The sequence goes on from JACJUM010002496.1 coordinate 3,374,921, forward strand.
CTTGCTAATATTAATAATATTTCCCACAGGTTGAGGGTAAAAAGTGTTTTTGTCAATGGAATATAAACTCTATGTTGATGTATTTAAGATGTCGAAAATGGCTAGAATATTAAACATTTCTGTGTAATGAAATCGCACTAGTCACCGTTAAAGGTATGAATCAACGTCAATAAGTTAGGGTCAAGTTTGTTAACAAACACTTCACATGCTCAGAATATTCATAAGGTACTATAACATCCGTGAAATTAAAGAGGTTCTTGTTACTCTTTGAGCATTTCAAATGGCAGATAATTAGACGATGAGAAATGAATTTAAGAAAATATTAAAGGCAATGCCGGCTTAATAAGTGATTATAATGAAGTGATGGATAAACTTGAGAAATATAATGCAAAAAATGGTTGCAGAGATAATAAATTAGTCGGAACGGAACATAGACCAGAAGAAACAAATTTAGTTTGATCCAATGATAATAGTGGGTCGTAAATAAATCTAGAGCATACTAAAGAGATCCGTGATAGAACAATTTAATGACATACGATACCCCGATACGTATTTATTGCCCTAGATAATCATAAATTTGTTAGTGTTACAATACAATTGAGTGCGGCCATTTTGTTAATACTTACTTTGTTTTGCTTCAACGCATTCTGTTATAAACGAGGTGGCAGCTCGTAAAGTTTGATTTTATCGTCATTTGTCCAAGATTGTTTATGGGCTTATAGGATTACGTTTTGTGATTGATTCGAGTTCCTCTAAATAAATTTCTTTGAGGATTACCTCACTACGAATTGGGTTATTCCTTGTTTTATGTTGCAGTATTACATTTTGAATTAAAACAGACCTTCGGCTATATTTATGAACGCGATCATCCCAGATAAAGGAGTGTGGTTTATTATAAGCAAATTTATGTTTCCAAGTAATCTATTTACTCAGTTTCAACGTTTTTATTAGCACGAATGAGATTTTTGATTGAATCCATTTACATTGACAAAGGAAATGAATGTATCGTGCCTGAGAATGTAGATTATATTTTCTTCATACTGCTAATCAAATCAGTCTGAAGCAAATGAATATGGCTTGCCGACAAAACACGTGTAAAACACCTTGTACCACAAAATCTACATTAGCGTTTTTTCCGTCAGTATCTAAAGTGATCATACCAAAGAATAACCGCTTCTATTTTCGGGAGGACAGAGATTAGTTTTGAGTAAGCTTTAAAGCCTTTTAACGATTAAAAACCTCGATCTCCGAATCACATATTGCTAGTCCCTCTCTCGCTTGGTTAATTAAGACATAGATTATCAAACGTTTTTGAGTAGTAAATAAAATTGTAATCTTTTACTGTATGGTTTAGGCGCCTCCATAGCACGCCTTTATCTCGGTATGGTAAGCCGAAACGCATAACGTTTCTTTGATCCCACACCTACGCACACATTTAAATAGTAATATCCTACCAATAATACTAATGCACTGTCAAATTTAATGCACTTCCCGATATGGATACAAGAAAGCTTAAATCCGTCGTAAATAGCTTAATAGCTAATAATCTGTAAGGAACGAAACATTCTTAGTCTTAATGTAACAGAATTCGCGATACGAAAAACAATTCAGATCTTGGCACCTAAATTATGTCATACACATACTCTATCGATAAATACTACTATTTAAAAACTTGTAACGACAAATATCCGTATTGTTTAATTAATTATATGATAATTGCTTTTATTGTCTCATATGTTCCTTTTTTGTTTACAGGTGAGTGGAGTGAATTGATGTCTACAATTATTTTGTGAGTGTTTAAAAAAATACAACAATCAACTTTTTGTTGGCACTCGAGGACATCTTTGAATTTTTTGTACCACTTCTCTTTCTCTCTTGTTTCTTCAAATTTGTTTGTTCAATTTAACTTAAGGTTCAGAAGATATAAGTCACGTCAAAACTTTTTGTTAAACAACGCAGGGAAGAAGGAGAGCCCTAGAACAAACTGATTAAATACTTTAATCTTTATTTACTGAGACGTCTGTGAGTATAATTTTGCTCAAGAATTTATTGTGTAACTTTTAATGAGTTGTGACGAAGTTGATAATTCTGAATATTTAACACATTTTCACGACATGCTTGGCAGTAGTTACAGATGCTGGTTGAGTCCAGGGTTTGATCCTTACCAAAAGCAAAATATTTTGTGTGCTTGGTTTTTTTTCTTATGGTTACCATAAGATATGTGATAATTCAGATTTTAAATAGATGTTATTTCATATTTATTTATTTTATCTGCTTCTGTAAGAAAATCAGACACTATATAAGAGATTAATTTTTCAGTAAAAGGGAAAGGTCCATTATTTATATCAATCAAAGGTCTGTCGTTCATTTCTTATCAATCGTTTGTCATTCAAACAGCTAGATCCATGTTACACCTACTCAAATATATCAACGAAAATAATATCATTTATTTTTAATACACAACCAGACCCCTAATGGATCAAGTAGTAATACATAGCAAAGTTTCCCCACTCCTCAAAATATATTTTGAGCTGTAATATTTTCGGAATAAAGGCTATGTCGATGTTTCGGATCAGTAGCATCAAAATTTGTTTTGAGTAAAGTGAAGAAGTCATTTTGACGTTGTCACTGATGGTTTTTCAAATATTGACCGGTTCGGCCATTATCTTTAGGAGTGTGACGGCGGCTCAACTCAACTTTGATAACGGCCGATGCGTCGCCACCCCAAAAAGCAGTTTGTTTGTTTTTGTGTCTATGTTTGCCTCGGTGCGGATATTAAAAGGTGCGGGTCCTTTGTAATTAAAAGTGGACATTAGGCCGGTAAATTTGCTTAGTTAAGTTTGTTTTCATGAAATTTCTGAAAGCTATTAAGGATACATATTGATTACGGAACCTAAAACCTTCATCAAAATCTGTGCATAATATTTTATTATACAAATATAAACACAAAATATCGTTGACTATCAGCGCTGCACGATTTCACGATTTTCCATGTTAAGTTGTAAAACAAAACCAGAAAAATTTTTGCTCCGTTCTCGTTGCTATCCGATTTTTGCAACATTTTTATTGATTCTCCGCTTCTATAAACCGTAGAAATAATGTTATACATATAGTCTAAATTTCTCCTTATTACATCAGTTATGTGCCAATGGAAGTCTTATAATTCAGTCCAGCTGTTTCAGAGCTTACTTCAAGCAAACAAACAGACAAAAATAAAAAAAATATGTTATATGTATCATATATACATCCATATGAATTTAGTAAAGTGCAGAATTTTACAAACAGACACTCTTTTTTTATTTTAAATTTTTATGTATTGATTAGCTATTGATATATATCCAATATCGACTAATAAAACATCAATGTCCACAGCTTAGCATCAGTTATAAATGAGACTCATAAGGTTGATAGAATTCGATTTGATAATGAAAACCACTTCCCATAATCTACAGCACTAATTGTCCCGCTCGTGAACCACTTAGTGAAGTATCAGAGACAAAAATAAGGTATAACCGTGCAATAAATCTGTAACATGACTCGCGCATGTGTTGAGAGAACGTTCAGGGGATATTAATTAACGGACAGACAGACATCCGACCGAGGGAATTCTCAGTGTGTATTTCAACAACTTAATTGGGAACAAATGTGTTGATATGAAGAAACATTTAAAGGATGTTCACAACATATTTAGTATATAATTTATTTTGACACCTCCTAAAGAAGATGATTGACTGCAATAATAATGGGAATATTAACAAAGATTTTGCTTCAGTCAAACGTTTACAAGAGAACCTTTTAACAGGCCAATATATAAAAAATTGCACACAATATATGTGACACACTATCGCTAAATCGATCTGACTCTGTGATAAGCTGGTTCATCATTGTCATCATCAAAGCTGCCGTAAAAGGTCCACTGCTGGACATAGCCCTCCCGAAGCAAGGGAGAATTTCAAAAACCACAGAGCGTAGCTTTTCGACGAAAGTGCTGCTGCCCATCCCCGTCCTGATGCATTCGAACTACACTGCTACCATGTAGATATACCACCATCTGTCGGTTCCGGTGAGGGACTATTTTCCTCTGCCAGTACCACACGAAAAAGAAAGTTGCTTCATCATACATTAGCCATAGAAAGACACAGATTTTGCCCATATTTTCCGCGCTAGGTAGGTGGCAACGCAGAGCATAACTTCGCAACGAGGATGCTGCTGCCCAGCTCTACTCTGTAATTTTTAAGGTGCTATTTCGGATGCATATACCGCCATCTGTTGTTTCCGGTATTTCAATCGCTTTTTACGACACCCGCTACAGAATTATTCTACTCAACTGGTACCCCACAGTTGAATTGCTTAGTACTTTTATAATAATAAATAATGTTATCAACATCATATCAGCCTATGGACGTCCTACCGGACCTAGGGCACTCCAAGAGGGGGAGTTTTAAATTGCCACGCTGCCATTGCCTGGGCAAGCGTGGTAACAATATGTGCTTTGCGATGGGATAGTTGCTGCCCGTCTGCCTAGTTGGATTTGAGTTCCTATGCCTGCTTGATATACCGCCATCTGTCGGGTCCAATGTATATCAATTTTACCGGTATTACAAATATATACTTAAATACTATATGAATAAAATACTTAAATACAAAATAAATATAAACAGTTTTCACATAAATATTAGACACTGTGGAGATCGTACCCTTGACGCATAAGTTAGGGATCCTTATGTGCCATCGGGCTCGTAATATTAGATTTCATTTTTAAAAACATAAAAGACAAAAATACACAAATAGCCTAAATTGAGAGTTTAAAAATAAACTATGCCGTATAATCAAATTCTGTCAGCAACATACAATAAATCTAAGCTTTATTTGTTTATAATCAGATGCGAAACAAACCTGTAACTCATCCGAGCAAGTTATTTTCGGATGACATAAAAGAGATTAACATTTGCATCAATACAACTGTGGGGAACGAAACTTAAAATCTCTTCCTTGAGTACTTTGTGAACAAAAAACATTACTCGAACATTAATCTTGTAGGCAAACATCCAATAAGAAGATATTTATCTCACATCATCGTCTGGCTATATCTCAATAAGAAATCTGATTAACATAACAATATTCTTAATTGCACCGTTCCTTGCAAGCCGGTTGTGTAAATCGTACGCTTACATTCGTTTAAAGTCATTCCCTCTTAGTTTTTTTTTTATTAAAAACCTCATGTAATTAATCCCGAACAATGCGTCGCATTCGAATTTTCACTTACATGTTTTTACGTTTCTACATCAGTATATGAAGAGTCTTCCATCTTAATAGTAAGAATTATAAATTCATCAGCCTGTTTTTCATTGGAATGGCGCTTGGTTCCTATTTGGTTTCATTCAACACGCAATCATATTGCAATGGGGACTAGTTTTAACTTTTTATCTGTTTACACGATTCTGTTTATTTTCAATTCCTAAATATAGATCACAGTTTTTTTGTCTTCATTTACAGTGTTATAGTCTTCGTTAAATTCTGAAGAATGAGATGCACTTTTTTTTTAAATACAATCTCCTAGCTTATTATTAATAACATCCACCAATTAATCAGACACTTTCTTTTTGTGTCTAGCAAATAATAGTGTTAAACAACTTTTAATAGTACCAGTATCTTAACTACATTTGAATGGGAAATAAATTTGGTTTATACCAAACATGCTGTTGAATTGAAACAACCTAAACGTATAATGCTATTAACTATGTAGGTATTGTGTACCTTACGGAATGTCGATAACTGTTCGTAGTTACAAGACATGCAACTCCGTTTATAACCCGTTACAATATATTTAGAATTGTGATGTGTTGTGTACGTTTAAATACAACACTAGCAACAATAAACAAGTATTGTTGTTGGTTTTTAACCGTTAGGTTTTTACTTAAATTAACTAATTTTATCTATAATTTATCTACACATGACTACATACAATACTTTTTCAAAGTAGCTGGCGTCATATTTCTTAATAATCTATGCATTCAATATTCTTTTCTTAAAAATATATCCAGTAAAATAAGTGTGTTTGAAAAATGAAGGAACATTATAAAAATTCTCTTAATTTCCTTTAGCTATTTGCCTATAAAAACTTAACTAGATTAATTTCCTCAAGTTAATGCCGAAGATACTTCTATTTGTTTTTCTACTTTGTAAGTCATAACATAGCAACGAAATGAGGTTGTTAGCTAGCGCAAATTACAAGATCTCCCGCAGATTGCTACAAGTACGTGGCATCAAACCGATGTAATTATAACAACTTCTTTTTTTTCAATATCTCTCTCGTCTCTGCCGATATGTTATTAACGAATTTTAAATATAATGATTTAAGTATTCAGTAGGTATAAAAGTTAATGATTGCCATCAATATGTTTATTATGAGCTTCAAGTTTTATATCTTCCAAATTATACCAATATCTTGAAACATTTGATATAGGGGATAATAATACAGTTATAGTAAGGAAATATATGATCTAAATAAAACGTTTAGTAGTTTTCACGATTCCAATTATAATATTATTATTCTTTTGGTTTTTGTGTAACTTACTATTATTGATCACAAAATGTCATACTGATTTACCGTGGGATACCGGCAGAGTGGAATAGTACCTACCCTGAAATTGGGGTCGTAAAATGTGATTGAGGTACCGGAATCGACAGGTGGTGGTCCCTCAAATGCACAGGGCAGGGATGGGCAGCAGGAACTCCATCGCAAAAGCTCCGCTCTGCTATTGCCAACACGCTTGTCAAGCACGGGAGTTATGGGCACATTTCCTTTTTTTTGGGGACGCCTATGTCCAGCAGTGGACTTCCAATGGTTGGTATGAAATATCATACTAGCCATGCCTATACTATCGATTTACCCGCAACGTTGTTCTCGATGTCTTTGGAAGAAGTCTAAATCGTAAACTGACAGCTAAACTATGCAAAAAACAGATCAAACTTCATCAGTATCAGCCGATTAGGCGTAAAAGAGTAAGAAATATACATCAATACTTACAAACTTTTGCGTTTATAATATTAATCAAGATTTGAATGAGTATATATACATTTAACTTAATCCGTTACAACGTTTAAAATTGTGAATAAATAACTAAAATGCAAGGAAAAGGAAAAAAACAAGAAGTACCAAAATATAGGATATACTCCAAATTGAATAATATATATAATGAATATAGCGGTTAATAATAAAAAAAGTAGGTTTTATTACAAAGCCGTGACAGATCCTTAATATTTGTTATTGATGATCTGCTTTTTAAAAATATATACGAGAATGTATCAAAATTGTATTAATGTAAAATAGAACGTTTCTAGCATAGAATGTCCACTATAATACATAAGCCGCATAATATGGGACTTTGGCCCGTAATTGCCGCGCTGGGCAGGCGGATGCCGCTGCCCATCCGCACCCTGTAGTATTAAAGCTACGCTGTTTCATAGAGATGTACTGCCATCTGTCAGTACCGACATCTTCTCGCCTCTTATGCCTAGGTTTAGAAGGAGGTACTATTCCACTTTACCAGTATTCCATAACTCATAATAAAAATGCCTTAAACGTTAGCTATCAATATAAGATTGTTTATTTTATCCCTACTAATATTATAAATGCGAAAGTAACTCTGTCTGTCTGTTACGTTTTCCCGCTTATACCTCTAAACCGATTTTGATGATATTTGGCACAGACAATTTTTACCCTGAGAAAGGACATTGGCTATTTTTTAATTTGAAAAAAGGGTTTTGAGGGGTCGAAAGGGGGGCTGAAAAGTATCGCTATTTTTGGAGCTAGAAACTTAAAACTTATTTTTCAAGCCATTGATTTGATAAAAATAAACATGACATTCAAAGTTTATATAAGTTAAGGTAAAGAGATATGGTATTCAAAAAAAAAACTATTCCACGCGGATTAAGTCGGGCACAGCTAGTTTATATATATGTGTTCAACAAGCTGAGTAGTTAAATTATTCACGGATTCCGTTTCGCTAAAACGTTCAAATAAAATCTCAGCTTATTTTTGTGCCCCAATTTAAAGCTCCGCGTCTCCGAGCTTCTGTGTTACTGCATTCTTAAAGGGCCATGCATTGAGAACGAGTTCCAAGCAAAAACTGGGGTCCGGTCTTCGCTCGGCATTCATAACAGTTTTTGTCACCTGCCGACCTCACAGCATTATATTTGTAGTATCGTAATACGTTTCATGCTACATAAATCATTAAAAATTTTATAAACTCTATGCTTATCAAAATGGTATCTGACCATGCTTGGTATAAAACTTATATTTAAATGACAATAGCGCATTTGAATATTTCCTTTACCAAAGTTATTTCTTCTATCTCTAACAAATTGATTGTATTTATAAAAAAATATCCTAATTTATTAGTACAATATGACGAGACATCGTTTACTGGCAAATGTTTTTATTAAATAAACAAAAGTCCTTTAAATACACCGATTGATCGATAGAAAATCTTCAAGCATTTAGATAATATTCAATCACATCAACTTCATTCATCAAATTCGCCAACTTTCCGTTAAACCGTTTAATCTGCTTTCGATTAATCTTAAGCCTGCACTTTTTTGTTCAAGCTGTATAAAGAAATTTTGGACTAGTTTAACAAAGTGCAAACTAAGAAAGACTCCATTATATCGATCTTTTTCAGTAAAAATCTTACATGAGTAACCCATGAAGTACAGCAATATTTCTAGGTAAATGCAAGAATGTGTGAGGTTACACTATAAAGTGTTAATAAGGCTTTGATAATAAACATCATGTTCAAAGATAAACAACTAGTTATTTTTAAATTAATGACATTCAAAAAAGAGCCTAACAAAAAGCACTCGTAATCATTCACTTTAAACAATCATCGACCTAACGACCTTTGCTCTTAAAACGTCAGAACTTTAATTATTCGTAACATCATAATCATTTGAATCGTGAGTATTCATCGAACATAAGTACTAATACCGCACATCCAATGTAACACGACCTTCCGCTTTCCTGACTGGTGGACGGGGCTCGAGAAACCCAGAGGTCTTGCTAAGCTGGTGACGGAATACTTAGATTATTACGTTACCCTCACCGTAAGATACTAGTTTACTTGTCCAAACCACCCGCTGAGCTCTATGTGAGGCGTCTGAATAACCAGTCGCACGGATAAAAGCATCCGTCAAAAATCAGCTTTAATATAAACTCTATTGCTTTCGTAAAAGGGACGATCCTCACTATTACGAACTTCAACGTCGGTCGTGAGTTGTGTGGGCAACTATACACCTCATGCCGTTTCATTACAATCCTTACATCGTTTATCATACTTTACATTGCCATAATTTATTCATAAAGGCGATCTTGTTTTATTTCCACGAGATTACTTTACATGGTGTTCTCAGATTTCTCAAGACGTGATGCGATTTCGTATATATAAAGTCGTTGTGTTGAATTATAGTAGTTTTATTATCGATAACAATATTTTACACGTCGCCAAGTGTATTGTAAAATGAAACCACTGGTTATTTATGTTATGGTCAATTGGAAAATTGAATGCGTTGTCACCTTATTATAACATTGGATATTTCAGATTTAACAGTCATCATAGTATCCAATATCAGTCTCATTTTATAAGATACTAACTTTTGAGAAATAGTTAATAAAATAATAATCAAATACTAATAAATCAGCTTTAATTTTCAAATAACTGAAGCTATAAATGTTCTGACTTATATATTTACACAAATAGATTTAATAAAGCAGTACCTACCTACTATACCTTTGTTTAATGATCTTGTTAGAATAATACCCGTTGAAGATAATAATGAAGTAAAACACCTTCTATTTGATACAAAACCAGATTTGTAAATAATAACATTGATAGATCTCTCTGTCGCACATTTATTAACAGCTGGTAAATGATTTATAGTTATTAATGTAATCAGCTTTTAAGCAGTCGACTATTAATGTCTTGTTGTATTAGCCTCAATCACTTCACGGGAATCTATGCCCAATTTAAATACGATGTATACGATGTCTATTAAAAAAAGTGAATGCACAATAAATAAATAGGGGTAATGTACAATTTGTGTTACTTTATATTTATTAAAAAATAAGTGGCGAGGGAAATTAACAATTATAGCAAATCTCAATTGCCTTTGCTCAAATATTATAAATAACAATAGGCAATAAACTGTTTTTAATTACATTAGTCATTGACGAGTTAGAAAAAAAAATAGTTTTTTTTTTAAACAGGTCGACAAACATACTTACAGTCCGCGTGATAGTAAGCGTCACAGCAGCCTATATACGCTTATTATATCACAGGGATACCATTACAGCGTAATAAACTTTGAGACTTGAAGATATTATGTCATATTACCCAGTAATTTTACCACCTCTTCCACCTTTTAAACTGAAACACAAGAATGCTAACAATGTTATTTGTTGGCAGAAATAGGTGAGAGTGAGGTAGGTATCAATACAAGTAATTTTTGTATGAGGTCTACTTCAGTTTTGATTTTCAGTGTGGTACAATATCTTCTTCGTATAGTGTATATAGTATACTAGCAAGGAAAGATACCCTGACTATATCTAACATATTCCATACTTTATGGTCAGCAAAACAAAATAAATGTTTCTCTGATACCATTCATTAAACGGCTTGTTCAACAAGACACTAATGCCTTTTAAATGCGGTAGTCTCATTCTGTTTTGCATATTGGATCACGCGATTTTAGAAAGGTACCTTCGGTAAATTAATTTTTATTCATCAGTGTTTTTCCTAATCACTGTCATTGGCAATGACCAAATTTGTTTACTTCAAAATAGAATTCTTGATAAAGATACAACTTCTACATACATAAATCACGCCTGTGTCCCATCGGGGTAGGCAGAGACTATGGATGTATACTGGTTACGATCTTAGCATACCTCTCTTGCTTCCCTTTTTCGCATTTATTCTTGGTATTTCTGACCTATACCGGCTTCAATACCTCTTCTACCTGGTTAATACATATTTTCTAATTTATTTAAATTAATTTCTATAAACCAATCCTATTGTACTGTTTCACGTGATAGCCAATGAAAATAAGTACTACTATACACTGAATCAATTTATCCTTAATCTACTAACTATATTCGAATCAAATGCTAATATTATACGTAACATAAAAGCCGTGACTTCTAATTCCGCTTCATTTGACAAATTTTCATAATAACCCTATTAATATGAAAATGGACGTGAAGAATTCGCTTCTCAATCACCAAAATATCGCTGTTCAATTACAAAACACATTTAAAGTGTCAATAGTTTCAATTTATAATGCTCTTATAACTAATCAGTAACAGAATTGATTTTCTCGAGCCCGTTAAAAGAGGTGTAAAATTGCTTTCTTATTCGATACAAAAAATACATACGTGCCTTTTTGTTATTTATTATTAACATCAATTAACCCTTGTACGTGAGTAGAATTTACATATTAATACATTTAGGAATCGTAAATTTTTAGTAGTTTGGATACAACTAGTTTATTTTTACCGCTTGATGCGTGAGGTGGAAATTTGAGTCCGTTTCAATTAATAATTTTGACGTTGTGTTCAGTTGGAGCGTATCTTTTTGGTTTGGTTGTGTGTCATTAGCAACGAATCCTTTGATTGAGCGCCTAGTTTCACTTCTATGTTCACTTGTACTAATTATTTTTGTTTGTCATTTAAATTTTAAATTCAACGCCTTTATATTTAGCTTGAATGTTTGAGATCGCATTATAATATCAAATCATATAACGGATTTATTTATTTTCTATACTATCTTTAACTGCTGATATTTATTATTCTCATACAAAGTTTTAATACCCAAAATATGTAGATGTAGAACATTTAAATAAAAAACCATGGTACTCATTTTGAATCATTATAAGTTAGCCGATGCTGATAGAAATAATAAAGGTTTTGACGTACTCAAAATATTAACCAATACAGTTCGACAAGGTTCAGTCACCCCCAAAAGTAGTTATCGCAAGATTGCTATCGAACTAGTAGGCTAAACTATCCCATAACAAAAACCGCCAAACTCCAAACTCCGTGGCCATTTTCGATTGAAATGTCTGCAACTAAAAATAACTTCGAACAAAGCCGCCGACAAATGTCTTAATTCCCCGAACCCTATACGAATGGCCAACAATTTGTCGGTCTCGTTGGCTTGATATCTAAATTAGTATGGAGACAGGCCTATCCTTTTTTTCTTTTTGCTCCTTCTGCAAACTTGACGTCTCAATTAATGACGTGTAATTTCAAAACTCTGAATTGTGGACTAATTCTGGTGCGAAATGATGCCCTGCTAGTACGCTGTTCATTTATATGACCATAAATAACATTTTTACAAAGTTATGATTTATTTCAAAACCTTGTTTGGTTATATTTTAAATAGTTTTTTTTGCGATGCGTTCATGACAGCCTTATCTTTTTAGAAACGTATGTATTTTTATCAAATTCCATATTCAAAAATCCAAATATAAATGTTGCAGCTGTGCTTCGTAACAAAATAATATGCTAAACCAGTATCAGTATGCAAAAAGTGAACGTCAAAAATTATCTATCATCTTTCAAATGCAAAAACCTTGTTGTTTAACCAAAAAATGGAAATATAATAATCTACGCTGCAAAGTGAAAATGGAACGCATGCCGAATGAGCAAACTTTTCTGAAAACATTAAATCAGTCCTGAGAGATGCTAATTAAAAGATTTTAGATAGAAAAAAAGACGTGGAGCCACCTCTGTAGGTATACTTTGTCAAAAATGAATGCAAAATAATACAATTTTGTTGAAAGCGTCCGCCAAGCGGAGTCAGCGCTTGTAAAAACTCTCGGCGTTCTAGCTAGCCGAACGAACTGTATTTATTTTAGTGCCTAATTTAAATAATACAGGGCTTTTAGTTCTTTTGTGACTTTGTTGGCATTCGTAAACAAATTAGCTTATACGAAAGGGGTATTTTATCAAGCAACGATTGCATTATCATACTCTTCTTACTGATCTGGAGAAACACTTACTCAATTCTTATAAAATTGTAATTTTGTTCAACTCCTAACTTCACAGAGTGTCTTTTCTCTTTCTTTATATATTTGGTCTCATCTTAAGTTACGACAGTGTAAGACAGACATCTTATAACAAAAGCTTATAACATGTAGTCCATTCAAAAGTTTACCAAACATCAATATATATAAATAAAATTGAAGTGTCTGTTTTTAATATTGAAATAATTGTTTTTTTACCAAATAATAATAAATAAAAATAAATAATAAAATATAGTGTAATATTATTTTACACGGTACATATAACAAAATGTATATATATTTTTAATAATAATCACTGAAACGACTAAACCGATTTTGATAAACTTTCACTGGCTGATAGTTGATACACTGAAAATTAAATTGGGTTATATAACATTGCGCTACACCGAATAATAGCGAAGCATCAATCAAAAACGGGCAATAATTAAAGATTATCGTTTGAAAAAAATGGGTTGGGTAGCATGTTTTCTATTTACTATTCCACGCGGACAAAGACGCGGGCACAGCAAGTGTGTATATATAACTTACCTACTAAAAAGATCTAAAATACCTACTATTTATTTTACTTATACTACTTAATGCCAGTTCATCAATTTACATGAAACTTCAACATGAACAACTATACATATTTATCAGGTCATTAATAATAATTACGTTGATAATTATCACCCTAATGACGTAAACTGTGGCAAGAGAGTTACGCATCATAATTTGGGTAGATAATCCCTTGAAGCGTTTAAAAAAGAAAACGGTGAGAAAATACCCACAAAAACCAGACATTCATCATAATAGTGCCAGGCAATTACTGTTAGGAGCGTTAATGATTCCCGTCCATTATTAATCTGTAGGAAACTTGTTTTGAACTTACAAGAGTTATAGTGATTTCGATAATAATCTTGTTTTAATAATTACTAGCTTATTTTTCTTCCCACAATCTTGATTAACCCTATTTGTATGTTATTTTTCTAGCCGACCGTTAGACTTAATTTGGTGGCTTGACAACTCTTTTAGGAATGTTAAATTTGTGTGATTTTTCTTCGCTGTCGTTATCTGGCAGAGCATCAGAAGGGAGTGTTTCTAGGAAATGTTTGTTTATTATTTTTACAATCTTATCGTGCACTCCATTGTCTGTTTGCTCGGTAAACTTGCAGCTTGAATCGTTTCCAAAAATTTTAAGCAGTTAAACAGCATACGTTTTCGAGCTGCGAGCTCAGTATTTTAAGCTATTATGTTCCACTTTTCCTGAGATAAAGCTGGAATAAATTTTACCATCATGTTATATTTTCTCTTTAGGTTACAGTTTCAGTTTTGAAATTCTCAGTTTCAATTTAACCTACGGAAACATTATCTATGGCACTGAAATTTACAAATTGAACGTCGCCCAATTTTGAATTCATTCATTCATCAAATTTACATGTTTTGGTTCAATTGCACAAGCTCATTATAAACGCTGCCTACCGTTCTTAGTTTGGTAATAAATATTAATCACTTACTAACTCATGTTTAAATGTTTCCTGCTACTGTAAGAAAATTACCAATGCCCAAACGAATTTGATTCATAAAGACTTCATTATCATATAACAGAGCCATCCGTGTGGGTTGATATGCTCAACCTTTTTAAACATAACTAGTATTTTAACCGGATAAACAATTTCATCTATTTATATCTTTGTTGCTCGTTCTTCGCGTCTTTAACAATAAATCCATAGGCTATAATTACCACTTACAGATAATTCATGAATAACTAATGTAATTTAAGATACATCACCAATAAGTTTCTAAGCTGAGAGGAAGGCTATAATAATTCAAATATCTGCTTATTAAACCTACACCTCCTCTGTATAAATAAAATTAGCCGCCATTTTGTTTAAGCTCGTTACAGCTCGACGCACGCCACTGGCCCTCCTAATTATGATGTTAAGCTTTTTATGTGTGTGTTACATCCCTCAGAGCGCGCGAATAAAACACTTCCTTGTGTGAGTGAGAGCAGTTAACACATGCGTACACGCAAGTATCGAGTTTATGTGTGTTGTTGTCGGCGTTTTTGAGTTGTTCGGTGCTTGTCTAACAATAATTACTATATACCTTACACCCGCAGGCGGCTCCAACGCCCCTCCGACAGTTTTTTTTTGTCTCTCTTTTTTCACATAGCACCTTAATCAAAATGTTTGATAGTAGCGACGCACGCGCTTGGCGTATAGCCAAAAAATGGTTTTCGATTCCTTGTTCAATGGTTAATCATGATTGTTATCGCGTTTCGATTATGAGGGGCTCGATCGAACACATAAATATGCACCGCCAAATATTGGCTCAGCACTTGTCGGGAGCAATTTACGCTCACTGTTTGAATTGATATTAAGGTTTTATTAAGCGGAGTGGAAAACGTTAGTAATCGAATACAAATTCCAACTCATTAACATTCCAAATTCGAAACGTAATTTTCATTTAATTTGAGTTCAAGTTCTAAACAGTGTGCTATGAACGCAAAATTGTGGCGAATTTACAACAGACTGCAATAACAGCCGGGCATCAAACTGCAACAAAACAAGAATCAAAATCCGAATAGAGTCATTAAACGTGTTGAGGCAAGAATAAAACAAGTCGACCCTACAGATCGCTACGACGAAGGAACGTCTCAATTCACGTTCATTTGCTTCAACTTGAAACAAGTTATACGGGCTGTAGGCAAACGAGATGTAAATGTTGTAACGAAGGCAAATACAATGAAATTGTTAAGTAACAAAAGATAAATACAAAGGGCCTTTAAGTGGTGGAGGATGTATGGGAACTGCCCTCCGGTCGCCAAGCGATTGCAACGTCACGACTGCCTTCGAAATTTAAAAAGGGCACAGTTGCAGCCTCATTTGAATAAATGACAAATTTTACTTACAAATATTTTGAGTCGACAGACATCCGGACGTAATATCTACTTTTTTAAGGAAAATAATGCAGTTATACTTGCTTGTGTACTTCTTGCATGCTTTAGTTATCAATGGATAAATTCCAACTGATAAATTGCTAATGAGGTAAGGATAAACGTTGTCAAAGAACGCTCACAAAAAGATGTTTTATAATCATTATTGTAGAACAAATATAACGTGTGATGGTATTTTAGGTCTAAACACCTTATCAACCACAACCGGGTCAACATTCTAAAATTCTTCCGAAGTAAAACGACCGCTTAATAGACCTTCACAGCGGTAAAATACATTTACTGGGCATCAACTGCCTGGTAGCGAAGTTCCGTCACGACCGGCACACTCCGCGATTGTCATTTTTTGTTCTATTTATTCCGTTTATTTGATGTTGTTTGCTTTTTGTAGCTTACTTGTTGGTTTTGTCAAGAATGTAAAGGAATTGACGTCTCCATCGCGGTTCGTCACGCTTTGCCGTCGACGGAATGACGCTGCGATTTTTTCCGCCATTAAAAGGAATAGGTTGGGTTGTAATCACACTAAATACGGTCTTAGTAGCACTGTATAGAGTTTAATGTCCCGTGTAGATTGGTTATTGTCGTGGAGCTTAAAATACACAAGTGAAGTAGCATGCAGACCCCTTATAGTGAAACGTGATGACTTAATTCCGATCGTCCATTCGCTATGGGTGCGGAGGTTTGCATATCTTCTTGTTATTTACATCATGGAGAGATGGCAATCAAGTTTTTGCTTACAACTACACTTATAACTTATTTATACCGCCATATAGAATAAGAAACATGATTTATCTACCTTTGCCTTTGTGCCTTTTTGAACGAACAGTGTTGCATTAGCGTTGGTATTGCTTGCCATATCCTCTTCAAGTGTGTTTTAATAAATGTTTTCCAATTTATAATATGAACAATCTAGATTACGATCGTAGCTTAGTAATTTTAAGCCATATGCGGTAAATTTTTATAAAGTTGTTTAAAACTAAGTGGCAAAGCAAGATTTTAGATTTATGTCGCAGAATTCGCATACGGTTTTTCTTTCGATTATAATATAGTTTTGTTTTGTATTATATGTTTTATTTTATAAACATATGGAATATTATACTTTATACTAATATTATTAAGCTAAAGATATTATTTTTAGATTCAGGCTATATAACATCACGATGCAACGAATAAGAGCGGAGCGTTCAATGGGAAATTTTACAAAAACGGGAAGAAATATTCCAACTTGAGAGTTTCTAATCTGTACGCTGCGTTTACGGTTTTAGTTACGCAGATTTTTTTTTCATCCTTTAAAGTTCAAAATACGTCAAAGATAGCATATGCTTTTTTTAAATTGACTCAATATAACCTTTTTTAGAAATTTCAATAAAATTTATGAACATAAATTCATAAAAAGTATCAAATTCTTAGGAGATTATTATAATTGTAAAATAACTTCGCTACTAAATTACGCATGACATGCAGGAGAAGCGACGCCGGGCGTATAAGCTTGTTCAAGAAAAGATGTAGTAATTATTTCATTATCCCTTCATCACGCGGATGAAGTTGCAAATAACAGCCATTTAGGAATATTTGTTATCCAAAAAAAAAGTTCGAATCTAAAACATACATTATTTAAGATGTACAGAGTTCCTCAAACGCAGTCTCTAACCGAATATATAAATCGTTATCGCTGACTAGTCGAGACTGGAATCACGTGTAAAGTACGGGAAGCTTCGGGTTTCCCATATGGATACCAGGGATTCAGAAGATTACATCTGTAGCGTAGACATAAATTACTTCGCATTGTGACGTGGCCGGGCTGAAAACGTGTTTTGGATTTCTTATCCGTAAGGGAATATTAGAACAGGTATTATGAAATTATTACTGTATTTTTGTTAAATATTTATAAATTGAAGAGTTGAAAGCGTTGGCCAGAGATTTTTAAATGTCTTCGAGGAACTCACATAACATTAGTGCTAATAGCATCGAAAATAAAACAGCTAGTGCTTTTTTATCAAAACAAACGTAATGTCCATGTGGTGAATTTTCGTTGACGCTTGTCGTTTTGAATGTATTTCACTAAGGTGTTACCGAACTTTTTAAACCAACAGATAGTCAAGTCTGTGCTGTTGTTTTTTCTGTCTCTTTACATTACAATATACATTTAGATGACAATTGCATGAGCGTCAAAATCTTGTCAATGATTTTAATTGAATAGTTACCTTACATATTCTGAATAGAAATATTGACAAGAGTACAAGCTAGGGAGTTCGCAATAATCTACATCAGTTTCAACACCGCTTAGCAACTTTAAAGTTAATATTTCTTGAGTTAACGCAGAGGCGAAGATCACGTACGTACGCAGTGTTCTTTCAAATGATCAATACAAATGTCACATTGATATATCAATATATTAAGAGAGAATAGCAGTCGCTTGCTTTTTTCTATAAAAGAACCCTTGTAGTATGGGCAGACACAATGTATTGACAACGGTTGAACGTAACCAAGTCCCTTGCTATGAATTAGATCGAATATAAGTTATGATGTTGAAACTTTAGACATCAGGGATTCTCTTACCCATTATACCAGCTATTGAAAGTCCACTGTTGGACATAGGCCTCCCCAGGATGGAGGGAATTTTGCCCATAATTGCCGCGCTGGGCAAGGGTGTTGGCAATCGCAGAGCGTAGCTATCGCGGCGGGGATGCTGCTACCTATATCCATTATGTACATTTAAGCAGCACTATTTTGGATGATTTTAGGACCTTAGTCTCCTCTTATGACACCTGGTACAGGAGTAGATACTATTCTAGTCTGCCGGTACCTCACAACTAGTCCTCCTATGTTTATCATCAAATAGCTCAGCTACCAACCAAGCGCTGTGTTTCATTTTCATGTTGCATACCATAAACAAAGTCCTATCACGAGGTGGACAAAAGATCTGACAAAAACCACAGGATCACGCTGGGCGCAAGCCGTACATAACATTGTCTGATCTTTCTGGAAATCTCTTAGGACGGTCAGTAAAATTAGTAACTTGAAAAAATATACTTAGGCAAGGCTGGTGATATCCTTGTAATATGAAAGGCTACTTAGCATATGCGACAACCATTGCTTAAATGGACCGTATGAAAATAAATTTATATTCTAAAAAATATGGAACATTGACACTTCTCTAGATATCGTGACGCCACATACAATTTTATCTAATATAAGCAATCACATTCATTTTCAGTATAATCTTGTAAAATTAACGGAACAACAGAAATTTTTTATATTAAACATGCACACGAATTATTATCAATTTAGTATTGTACCGGTAAAATTTTAAACAAATGGTTTGCATAATGGAATTTTATCTGATGCTTAAAATTGTGTTCCGTTGCGCAAAATATCAGGAACAGCGCGCCGTTATAATGCAACTAGTGAACTATCTCGATTTTATTACAGATTTACATATATTTTAATGTGTTCCCCGAGCATGGGACAGTTTTATAGTTCAATATTAATGAAATTATTTGCATTTTAATCGGTGATATAAATATTGTATCACAATGTATCAAATGCTAATTGCAATAAGTGAGCTAACAATTTCAATATTACTCTTTATTCGTCCACGAGTACTCGTACATTTTAGATTATATGTTGAATCCTGAACATTTTTTGTGGCATAGCGAAGCCTACATTCTAAATAAGCTAATATGCCAAATTTAATTACGATATATTTACCCGTTTACAAATTATTCACAAAGGGATTTTGCCTACAACTGCCACGCTGGGCAAGCATGGTAGCAATCGTAGAGCGTAGATTCGAGACGGAAATGCTGCTGCCCATCCCCGCCCAGACCATATACCGCTATCTTTTGGTTCAGGTACTTTATTCGCCTCTTTTAGCACCTGGTACAGATGTAGGTACTATGCTGCTCTGCCGGTACCTCATGGCTTTTATATTAATCGATAAACATACGTTATATTTGAGTCACAGTTGTTAGTAAATACATTTATTTATTTACACGCACACATCCGCATCATTATATGATACACTGTAAATCATTAACGACACTCGCTTCCGACCTGGTGTGCTACTGTAATGAAAATTTGCATGCGTAATTAAGCCGAATATGCTAATTCCGCGCATAACTCATGGAGAAATATCCGACTTTGTATAACCTATCATTTAATGTGCTATATTTACTTAGAGTGTAGATTTGAGCGGGATTTGTTATGTGAAAGCAACTACTATGCTGACTGAAAGTATAAAGAAAAAAAGCCTTCAGTAGAATAATAAATCCCACTGTGCCAGGAGTTGTACGAGGCGACAGATGTACTGGAACCGATAGATGGCGGTTGGTCCATCCGAAGTGGTAATGTAGCTCAATGAAACAGGCGTGGAGAGGCAGCAGCATTATCATCGCAAAGCAACGCTCTGCGATTGTCTTACGCCTAGCGTGAGGTACCGTCAAAGTAGAATAATACCTCTCTCTATACCAGGTGTCTTAAGAAGCAACTAAGGTACCAGAACCGACAGATGGCGGTATATCAATCCGCAATAGTATAGCTTAAATGCGGGGGGGATGGGCAGCAGCATCTCATGAGAAGGGCTTTCTTCAGCAGCAAATGTTTAATGGCTGCTATAATAATGATGGTAATGTTAAAAGAAAAATTGACATTCAGTTACTGTTACATACAGTTGAGTTCAGTTACTCTTACATTATTATATAAGCCGTAAGACGTCTACTTCTGAAAGGCCTCCCCAAGTAATTCTCAATAGAACCGAATGTATGCATCCAACGTGATCCTGCAGATTTAGTTAGATCGTCTGTCCACATTGTCGGTGGACGTTCTGCGCTGGGCTTGCCGATCTTAATGCAAGAACCGAACTCTAATGTCGTGCTTCTCTTAAGCCTGTTAAAATATAAATATTTGCATTTTTTTTATTGTATTTTTCTCTTGCCACTAGTTGACAGATTTTAAATTTTCTGTTCCATTTCTCATTGATTTTCATGCCGCTTTCCTTCTTACTTTAACTGTTGTACGTGTGATATTAACACATTATTTGAATTGAAGGTGATTGTTTTTCATACCTAAACTATCTCATGCATTGCGCAATGATGTAATTATCTAAGTTCTTAAAGCTTATCTACCTTATTTTCTGCTTTAAACTGCTATATAATATTATCCGAACACCACGACTGATCTGGGCTATAATTGTTATTAAAATTTTAATAGAGCACATTACTTTTAACACCACCCAAGCAATACAAAGATAATCTCTTGCTAACTTTAAAGGTTGCCTTAAGGAAAATCCTACACGTTTTTTAATTTATTCTGTCACAAGAAACCTAAGGGATATTTATAATTTAGAATATTATGTACGTAATAGAATTGATTTTACATTTTGGGATTTCATAGTTATTTATTAAAAGATTGTTAAAATGACGAAAAGATTACTCGATCACTTAAAACAGCAAAATTTTGTATAGTTTCAGTAACTGTTGATTTGAAATTCACTTACACAGTTGCTTACCGATCAAAGACGTTCGTTAGTAACATAATTTCAGAGTCAACCGTTTACACACAGAACGCTTAACCTAAAAATTGCAAGTCACTAAAAGCTCTCAAAGAATTCATTATGTAATGCAACATAAAGGAGAGTAGAAGCATTTATGGGGTTAATTCGAAGCCGGCACAGCAAAGTGCAACGAATCCGCTACTTCTCTTAATTGAATGTGTGTTTTCTTCCAATCCCCTTGATTGAAACCAAATTGAAACGACTGAAACACTTCCGAAATAAAAAAAAAAGTTATTTGCACGCTTAAACTGGTTGAGGCCATTTTTCTTTTATAATTTGAACTTTATTGATTCAAGCCTGAATCTCGGAGCGTGAAATGGAATGCGCACTCTAGAAAAAGAAGATGATGACATGTGAAATAAGCAATATTAGAAATGTTTTTGATTTTGGAATACGAAGTAACGTCTCAAGTCTATACTTCTAAGGCTCATCAAAAAATGGTCTCTGATTTGCTCATAATAGCCACGCTGGGTACGCTAGATAGGTATTTTAATGCAGTTTCTCGATAATTGAGCTGTTCTCTTTCAGAAGGATATACCACTGTTGAATATGGTACCTATATCGCATACCAAAAACCTCTGGTATACAGAGTGATACTATTTTACTCCACCGTTACTTCAGACAAATTGTTACATCATCGTATCACACAATAGAAGTCTACTGCTGGATATAGACCTCTCCCAGAAAATGGGCATTATACCCATAATTACCGTGCTGGGCGTTATGCTGCTGCCGATCCCCGTCATGTGTATTTATGCTACACTGTTGCGGATGGATGTCATCGCCTCTTACGCCACCTGGTATAGGGGTAGGTACTATTCAACTTTGTTTAGTTTTAAAGAAAAGAACTAAAAGCCTTTGAAAGTAAATGTCCAGATATTATAAAATACTAATCACTGCTATGCGTGTTTGTCTGACAGCGATATAACTGCCGAACCGACTTTTACATAGTTTTCATTATCCGTCATAATTCTAGAAAGTACATAAAAAGACATATATATATGTCTTGCAGTGGCTAATACAATGACGATGATAAATGTGAATGTGAAAACTACTCTCGTAACGGCTTCAAAATGAGAGGTGTTTTACATTTTTTTAAATTTTGGTTACCTTTTGGCAACCGTTTTCTTATTGCTTGACAATATGGTACACACTTCAACTTTATTTACATTTATAAAAATCAGTCTAACATAAATTGCGAAAAGTATATATAAAACACTTGAAGGATATATAAATTTTAAGTCGGACGTTTTATTACTAGTATAAGTTATAAATTGTTATTAAATACAAGGGAAATTGTGTACATAAAGGTGTCATAGAAAACAATATCAGTATTTTGCATATAATGAAAACAAATTTTAGTAAATTGATGACTTTTGAATACACTCTTCAACAATCTATTGTAATGTTATTTCCAATTAAATTCACTAGTTACGCATCAAAGTGGAACAGAAACTCTCTTGGTATTGGATGTCGTAGGAGGCGATTTAGATACCAGAAGCAATTTGGATTGCACGGGCCCGATGGCGCAGATGGTAGTGATTCTGTCATATGCACCAGGGGTCGTGGATTCGATTCCCATCCAGAGCAAATATTTATATGATGATATTTGTATTTGTTCTGTGTCTGGGTGTTAAATAAATGTATTTAAGTAGTATATTTATGATTCCTATGTTGTCTGTCATTCGTAGCACAAGTGCTTTAAGCGACTTACCGCGGAGTCAGGTCAATGTATGAGATGTGGGAATTTATTATTATTATTATTATTATTAATATACATTCTTATTAGCGTAGCTCAATACGTAGGGCAGAGGTGGGCAGCCACATCCTCGAAGCGTAGCTATGATATGCGATCGCCACCACCTCAGCCCAGCATGGAAATATGATCCAGAGTCCTTAATGTATTAATCATTTATTTATCATAATCACTATCATGTGAGTCATTGGAACTACTTGATTTCACTATTTGATATAGGCCTCCCGAGGAAAAAAGAAATTTTGCCCATCACAAGACGGACCAGCATGGTAGCCACCATGCTTGCTTAGCATATCGCAGGGCGCAGATTTTGCGATGAGGATTCTGCTGCACATCCCCGCATTGTGCATTTGAGCTGCAATATTTCAGATGGATATACCGACATCTGTTGGTTCTAGTACCTCATGCGCCTCTTGCGATACCAGATACAGTGGGAAATACTATTCTACTCTGGCAGTACCTCACGGCTAATCATCATTTATTTAATTATATAGGTTTAGTAGCGTCCGTTTATATAAAATCAACTAAAGAACTAATTGGGCAGAACTAATAAAACTAAACTTTTAAGGCGAACCCAACATGCACAATAGTAAAGAAAGACTTAATACATAATAATATTATATGCTAATTATTATTAAAGTTAACAAATATAAAGAACAATAATACGAAAACGATTTCTTAGACGAAATTCAGTAAAAACTGTTTTCGTTGATAGTAATGAATTAAGTAAAATATTTTTTGAAAATCATCCCGTAAAGGGGTTGAAGGGGGATGCAAAGTTAGTATGAAAGTTCTATAACTTTATGCGGGTACGATTTTCCTAGTAAGATATAAATCAACCGATCCATTGATCTGAAAACATCAATACAAAATTTCAATTACGTAATACCACGGTGCTTCACAAGGCGGGATAGCATTTATCACCGTTGCAAATATCCGCACAATCCATCTCACTAATTAGTGTCGATCACTCTCAATCTTCTGCAAAATCATTTTGAGTAATTTCCAATGTTTAAGCTAATTGCATCAGTCAGTCAACAGCTGGATTTCAATCGGAATACGCTTCGTACAGGTTTTGAACAAATTTGTTATTAACGTGTAGGATATACTGTTTACTCATTCACCATTATTACAGATGTTGGACTTCCATTGACATCTTTACAGGAGACTATTGACAGGACCGATTGGCTTATATCTCGTGCGCCGGAGGTTCGATTCCCACCCACGACAAACATGATCTATGATGAATATTTGTGTTTCTTTCAGGTGTTTAATATATATTCATGCATTATATTTGTGATTGCCTTCTCCAATATAGTTTACAAAACTTAAAGCAACTTAACCTCGAAGTGAGGCCAATGTATTAGATGTGGTGTGAATTTATTTGTTGTTATTAATCAGCGTGATTATTGATTATAACCTTACCTACAGCTATTTTACTTGGTAATCTGCTCGGATATGCCAGTGATATTTGCTCTTAACATTCTGATTAATTTCTAATTCATCATGGATATACAAATATCAACAGACTTTTCGTGACCCATCCAGATATTTTGTGTGAACTTATGAAAGCAATTTTAGACCCGGCTATAAGTCATTACTGGTAAGACACAGGTAGTCGACTGCGATTTGAGATAATAAAATGTATCTAACATAAACTAAATCGACAGACGTTGACCCGTCCCGTCATATCATCATCATACCAGCCATTAAATGTCCACTGTTGGTCATAGGCCTCCCCAAGAAAAGGGGTTATATATTGCCCATAATTGGCGTGCTGGGCAAGCGTGCTGGCAATCGCAGAGCGCAGCTTTAACGACGACAACGCTGTTGCCCATCTCCTCCCTGTACATTTGAGCCGACTTTTTTGCATGGATACACCGCAATCTGTCGGTTCTGGTAGCTTAGTAGCCTCCAACGACACCTGGCACAGGGAGAGGTATTATTTTACTTTGCCGGTACCTCTCGGTTATTATCCTGTCTACAAAAATTGTAAATTAAAATTTAATATAAACTTTCCTATATGTCAAACTGTTGTAAGCAAACATTGAATAAAATCGGTTCAATAGTTTAATAATACATTCCGGACAAATACAGTGACACATTTTTTTTTGCACGGAAATACCAAATGTCACAATATAGCTTTCTAGTCACTATTCGATCACATTGACATTGTCATTTATTCACTAAATCATTATAATACAGAGTTTGTCTATTTTTCCAACTGGAGGCTATAATTCACAAAGCCCTACCTTACAGTTGGGTAACTTTAACTCATATGGTAAACTTTGAATACGGATGATAAAGCTAAAACTGATGATGAAATATCAACATTATATGTTACTATGTGTCGTGAGGTACCAGCAGAGTAGAATAGTACCTCCCTCTGTACCCGGTGTCGTAAGAGTCGAATAAGGTACCAGAACCGACAGGTGGCGGTATATCCATTCAAAACAGTGCAGCCCAGCTTACACAGGATCATCATCGCGAAAACTGCGCTCTGCGATTGCCAACACACTTGCCCAGCGCGGCAATTATGGGCAAAATTCCCCTTCCTTGGGGAGGCCTATGTCCAGCAGTGGAGTTCCAATGACTGTTATGATGATGATGATACTGTGTAGTATAAATTGGATAAGATTTTTGTCAAGAACTCAAACGATTTATTATTTATTTAATTATAGTCAAAGTAACCCAAGTATATATTAACATTAAATAACCTCACAGTACATACATAATTCCGTCTTGAATACATCCATCTCAATTATGTTGGCTTATATGTCTTGGTGTAGGAATCAATAAGGCATCAAGTACACACCTAGCTATCATAATTTGCATATCAAACGGCTTCCCACAGGACCTCGATACTAGGCTAATGTTCTGTGGGAGGGAGACGCAATTTAGGCGTATTAGTTTCCTCGAAACGTTTAGTTAAGCTAGCGTATCAAGTTATAAGCTGGTAGATTATTGTAATCTATACACATAAATAACATTAAATGTCTGTTTGTAATTTCAATGTTACAAACTTTTTCTATACTTTAGACTCCATAATTTAATTAAAAATGGCTAAAAATATAAATTAACCTAATTTAAAAACTACACTCACAGAAGCACTGGCTTACTTAGGCTATATACATCTTCTGTTTAGACATGAAATCCATGGCCAATTGAAAAAAAGTGGTCCAAAAAGTTTCTCAAATTCAAAAGCATGGTAGCTAGCCGAAACACATGTATATTTGCAAAAGTTTCAAATCCTTGCAGCTTTATACTGAATATAATATTAGTAACAAATACACAACAAAATTAATTAAAATGGAACACGTACTAAACACACAAAATAGTGTGGCCTGAAGCAAAGAGCGAGTTATTATCCAGGCAACCTCTGGATGCAAAACAAATATAAATAATAATTAGGTAGCTTGGGACTAAACCTTAAGTTTCACCATCATATTAGCTATAGAAAGTCCACCGTTGGACATAGGTCTAGGGGGAATTTTGCCCATAAAACTAGTGCTGTTTATGGGTATACGGTTACGGTACTTACCTATAATAAACAAGTACACTCTGTATAGTATATACAGTTTAATTTACTCAAACAACAACTACAACGATAGGTATTCCTTCACAATCGGCAGAGACTGCGCACGACTGATTGTTAAACGAAACGTTCTGTAAACTATCAAAAAGAAGTACTCTGCAATGAACAAGCAATTTAAGTGCTAGATATCTGTATCCCTGTTATATTTTATGGATTGGGAAGGGGAATGACCACACTTTGTATAGTAATAAGAGAATATGAGCATTTCAGCGAAGTCGGATAGGAAATATACTGTAAGAGCTAATTATAAATGAGTCATCACTTCTGGTTTACTTCAAGAATTAACAGAGTTAGTTTTTAAATATTCAAATGGGAGGAAAACGAGTAAAATGTTCAAAACTTTTTGGATATAATTAGCTGTTATTAGTCTACCCGCATGCCTAGTCTTTGTTAATTAGCGAGGTGTTAAGTCAGAAGAGATTTTCCGTTTTAGCTTTACTTTAATAAAAATATATTTTTGATTCAAAAGCGTGCGTCTCTTTTAAAGTTATTAAACTAATCATTAGACGATAATTAGACATATTGCATAGTAGTTCGCGTTAGGGCAGCCTATAGACGCTCGTTTACTAAGGATATCACTAGCGTGTTGCCAACCTTGTAACTTGAAGATATTTTGTTACATTACAGACATTTGATTATCCTTCAAATCGGTACATAGCAATGCAAAAACTGCTATTTAGCGGAAGTTAGTTATTTATGTAGTCAAGACTCGGAACAGATTTATTTTTAGTAAAAAAAAATAATATTTACTTTTACACTAAGACATTGACACTATGACAGTACAAAACTATTACCAAAACAGGGTACTTGAACAATACAAAAGTTTTTTAAGTTAAATAAATAATAATCCACGGAACATTTAATGAATTGACCGGACTTATAATAATAATAATACTTATAAATCACAATTATAATAGTCAAATACATAAAGTTAATACCCAGACTCAGAACAAACACAATAAGCATTAGATAAATATTTGTCCTAGCTAGGGATCGGACCCACGACCTTTGGCGCGTGATAAGTGATATATTTTAACATTTGAACAATTATTCCCGATCCGACCTCGTGATCTAGTTCTGAACTCGGATATAGTCGGTCACTCAGTTATGACTGACCCTGCTTATTCTGGTGCGCTAAAATTGTCGTCAGTATTTATGATTATAGTAACCATAGAACGTCCGTGCCCAGTTTTTGACGCATTTCAGCACGTAATTTCGGATACACATGAGGTTGAACGCATACAAAAGGTCGTTTGCATTGGTACCTCACTCTCACCTGAATTCACGAGGTTGGCAACGCGTGAAATCCTTGTGGCTTTAGGCTGCAGTTACGCTTACTATCACGCGGACTGTATGCTGATTTCTCGACCTGGCTTAATAAAAAAATCTATTGGTTTCGGCCTCATTCCTGTCGTAAAGGAAATACTATTCTAGTCTGCTAGTATTACCTTAACATTAGTTGTATTTCCGACAAAAAAAAAAACGTTTCGCAGACAACATTCTCACAGCTAACATACTGCTTACATTTCCTGGGGCATCGCACCTACCGACTTTGTCGGTGCGAATTTTAAAAATTCAAGCTAATTTACCACGAAAGCTACCGTCCCTACTTCACGCCGGGACCAGCGAGTCGGCGATAATTCATCAAGACGTGATAAGACAGTGTTGTGACACGGCCGCATGTATTATGTTACTCCCACATTACGCGTACAGTGAACGTGCTTAGCAGAAATTCATATATTTTACTAGCACTAGCCCGCGACTTCGTCCGCGTGGAATAGTTTTTTTTTAGATACAATACCTCTATACCTTAACTTATATAAACTTTGATTTATTTATTTATATCGAATCAATGGCCTGAAAAATAAGTTTCATGTGTCTAGCTCCAAAAATAGTGAAACTTCCATACAACTTTTCCCCTTTTGACCCCTAACAACCCTTTTTTCGAATTAAAAAATAGCCTATGTCCTTTCTCAGGTTCTAAAGATTGTCTGAGACAAATTTCATCAAAATCGGTTTAGAGGTTTAAGCGGGTAAGCGTAACAGACAGACAGACAGAGTTACTTTCTCTTTTATAATATTAGTAGGGATTTAGTGAACTTATTCTACGTTGTTACGACATATGTATTCATATGCTTTATGTACTTTTAGTTGCTTTAGATATTTGTTTTATTTATAGTTTACTTTTAAAAATGAATATATTCTTATTGAATTAATTAGAGGTAGACCCAATACAAACATCATCTGCATTGGTACTTCATTCTCTAATATTTCTACCGCCAATCAGTTCGTATTACTGTGTTCTAGTTTGAAGGGTCAACGAGGCAGTGAAATTAAAAAAAATAATATGACATAATATCTTCAAGTCACAAGGTTGCCAACGCGCTAGTGGAAAACTTTTGATTTAACACGAGCGTCTATTGGCTGCGGAGAAGCTTACTATCACGCGGACCGTAAACTTATTTGTTGAATTATTTTAATAAAAATAGTAAAATTAGCAAAGTCAAAAGTAAAGCAAAGTAGCCTATGTTTCATTCTATAACATCCGGTGCCTGCCTGTGAATGTCTCGTTGAATTGAATCCAAACTATTAAGAAATTAGCCGAAATAAACTGACAGATAAACATTTTTATATTATTTATTTATGTAAGTACCGTATACGCTTATATGTGAATTTGGTTTAAAGCTATGAAATTGAAATTATAGACAGCTTAATTTTAATTTGTTGTTCAGTTTTATTTATTTTAAAAAATATTTAAAATTGAATTAATTAAAAACTACATAATCATTTCATGTAATTTAAGGTTACGGTTATTTTATAAAATTGTATTTAAGTACTGAATAAGGATTTAATTTGTTTTGTGTTTTAATCAGCAATACTAATATATAGTACTTCACTAATATAATAATATATAGTACATATACTTCAGTCAGTATTTTCAAAGTGCATTATCATATTGATAGCTGACATAGAGTACGGGATCCAGGACTTGAAAAGGTTATAAAAGCTACTAGACATAGGCCTTCCCAAAAAAGAAAAAAAATGCCTCGGTAATTGTCGCGCGGGACAAGCTTGGGGGCAATCGCAGTTGCATTCTCGCACTAATATTTAATTATAGCTCCGTCTGTATGTTCCGGTATCACAGACACCTTTTACGACTGCTGGTACTCTGCTGGTACGTGGAGTACCACGACACTAACAACAAAAAACAAAAAAAATATAGCAACACCTCTAAATACCACTTGACAATCGATTAAAATTCACATCTCAATAATAGCTACATTAAAAAGCGCGATTGATCTAGATATTGATATAGACAAGGCCAAATTATAAGGGATAGAACCTTGAAGTTTTGCACAGAGGTCAATTTTATAGCATAAGGGAGCAATAAGAAAAGATTTTTGAAAAACACTCCTATGGGTGCAAAATAAGTATGAAACTGCTATTTTTAAAATTATTTAATTAAATTTCAGTATAAAGGTTCTTCATTGACATAACATGTAAAATATCTCTTAAGGGGGCAAAGTTAGTATGAAAGTTCTATATCTTAACATGAGTGAAACCGCATCCTATATAAAACTAAATCGTAACTAGGCATACGGGAGGTAATTCTGTACATGCCCATGCGCTGTATTTATCGCACCCCTCGCTACTCAGGGGCCTGAGGCCGCAGTTTCACTCGGACAGCGAAAGCGCACGGTCGCACATCGCTGTCGCTCGCGCCCCACCACCGCGTTGTTTACCATAGTTGACATTCTACGGACGATATCGACTGCGGCGGCACCGCAGTGAATGTAACACTGTCTTTAGATATGAACTCTCGGTTTATACTTTTGCTTTATATTGTTTCCATTTTCAACTCTAATGGGAGTTTGACTTTATTGTTGTGAGTGATAAATTGTGTTGGGATGAAACTGAATTTGTGGTGCAGTGAATTTTATGTATATGTTGTTTGGGATATCATGCCAATATATCGTGTAAGTGTAATTATTTTTTTACATTATTGCATTACACTCGTCAGGTTTATTTTGAGTTCATAAGGAATATAAAAGAGTGTAGACCTTTGCATATTAAATCAGATGAAATAAATGTAAATTAAATAAAATGATTATTTAATATACGCACAATTTTTTTTCATTGAAATTGATTTCTGTCTTGGTTTTGTAACAGCTTTTTTAAATCTAAACAGAACTAAAAAAATGACACATTTCAATCAATATAGGTCGTCTCCAAACTGCACTATTGTCCACACCCCTAAAATAGGAAAAAAAGAAAGAACCCTATATGCAGTTAAATTTGTAAGGGGAAAGGTAAAATTTATTTAAAAGACGATTAATTCGTAAAAAAAAAAATACTTTGTAAGAATATTTTATTTTCATATAAGTAACTGTTTACAAACTAAAATGTTAAATTCATTTTAAATTGCTCGCGATGTAGGTATAAAATCTAAACATTAAGGAAGTCTGTAAATATTAAGTCATTCGGCGAATGACATTTTGAAGTGCGTTAGACTATTATAAAAAAGTCTCTCGTTGCTTTTTTCTGTACATATGACGTGATTTTATTTGTTTGAATGATACATTACTAGTAACTCTAGCTTTTGCGGCTTACTTTGGCACCCATGAATGAGTACAAAAATTGTACTCTTTGGTATGGGTCAAAATTTTCTTTGCGCTTTAGTATATTTTAGAATGATAACTGTACTCAAGTCTATATGTACACATTTTCAATTTTATTTAGATATTTTATCTTTTCATTCAATAGTCAAAGTTACCCTTAAAGGTAAAATAACCCTCATCTACAGTGTCTAAGAACGTAGCTACATACCTTATCTTTTTGCTTCGAATTGTTTTAATTAATCTGACTGGATATACGTCTCGCAAACAAGCATCTTAATGCGACTTTAATGTTTATTTAGACATAACGAAAATAAATCTACGACTTAGTTGAATCTAATCTATGGTGAATTTATCTGGACTAAAATATTATTGCAGAGCGCTATATTCCTATTATTAATAAGTAATAAAGAATTATCGTAAGATCTTCGATGCAAAATGTTTATTGCCTAAAATTTCACGAATCCCACGGAAACTATACCGGGAACCACAGATATATTTTTGCTAAGCTTCAAAAATCTTGATGCCGTATTTTAAAACCGGTTGATTTCAATATACAATCAGACATACTTTCGCATATTTAACAATATTATGAACGTCATTTAACAATGAAAAAAATAAACTGCCTTAACAGATATTGAACTAGAGTAAGCTTACCAAAGCTTGCTTCCAAATAAAATTATCTGTCAGGATGTCATAACTTCAGCCATAAATATCCTCACGCGAAACATATTTTTCGACGAAAATTTAATTAATCTACGCTTCACTTTATGTATTTAATCAGACAACTTCACATAGAATATTAAACATATTTAATAATGCAATTTCAAATAATAAATTCAGTTTACACCGTAATAAATCTAACACAACACAAAATTATATATATAATTAAAAGAACTAAAACAATTCGTTTCAAAATCTGTCAGTCATCGGTTTCCCGCGTCGGAAACAATGTTTTTTATTCATTAAAAACTAACTAAGGAGTTTATAACAATTATTACGCACCGGAAGCCTGGCTGGTTGGTACGATTATAATCTATGCTTTTTAATTATGCCAATAGACTCCGCCCGGTGCCGTAATTTATATGAAAACGTCCAATCACATTAGGCCTGGTTGACGTGGAGTGTCACTCGGTCGAGCCCAAGGAATATTAATCATCGCATTATGATTTGAAATTAGAATTCGGTTACTTTTTTCTGAGATGTTATGTTAGAAAATTCTGATTCGATGTGACAAGTTGACTTCGGGCCGCGGTTAGATTTCTTTAAGTCTTTTTGTTTTTAAATTCATAGTAACTCTAACGTTATTTGATGTTTAAAAATGGAATTTAAAAAAAATACATTTGAAATATCGAATTGGAGAATGCCGCCAGTTTTGAAGATGCATAACCAATACTGAGTGCAATGCGACCGACTGCTTTGATTGACAATTTAAAGTACATGATCGGTGTAAGTTTAATGATTGTAGTTCCAATTTAGTTCACCATCATTGTTCGATGTACCGATATTCTAACTGTACAACAAAGTTCGTTCTAACACGAGAGCGTAACACTGCCGATAAGTAGCCAACTAACTCCTCACACGAGAATTTACGTACATTTTATACAGTACCTATATAATTTACAGCTGCTCAGGCGGATGCCTTCTCACAAATTATGATTCAAAATAACACATTTCTCTTGCCGGCCGCCGGTATAATGCAGGGAGACTCGAATTAACCATAATTGCTTAATTCGGAACTCATGCGTTGTTTGCCCTGATCCAAGCCGCAAAGGGTTCTGGTGAAGAAAGAGATGGGAGTATAAACATGGCTGGGGATGAGAGAGACGAAGATATCGAGTTAGAAATCGGCGCCAAAGTACCGTCTGCATCGGTGAACACCTTATAGTAATGGATATAACGTGTGAAGGGAATGAGAGTAGAACCATTATTGGGCTAGTTTTTACGTTTCGTAATGACGTGGAATATGAGAGAGCGTTTGTCACTACATTATATTTGGTCATTGGAAATCAAAAAGAAAAACTTGATTATAATGAAATTTGTACTACAAATTAATGTCTAGTACAATTTGTCACACATTTGAAAATGTGAAGAAAATTATAGGCGAAATATTATGAAGCAACTTACCTGTTGAACTTTCACTAGAATTAATTGCTCTAGTCTTTATAAATTAGTGTGGGTAATTACCAAAAGACTTAATGTTATTCCCCAATTGTAATTTAAATAATTGTCCTAAATAGCTTCTTAGCAGGCTTGTGGGTCTGTTAAGTTTTTTACTGGGACTGTTAAATAATTATTGGAATTAATTAATTTTTGATAAAATAAATTATTACAAGTTATAAAGTAATTTTATATTTTTTCTAAATTGTTAATTTCTATAAGCTTAGGCCTCAAATGAAATAATCGTATCACATTTGCCTTGGCAAATACTGAGTTAATTTGATAGAACCTCAATATTTGACTTATGATATTAAAGTACCTTTGTTCTTTCTTTTCAGATGCCTTCGTGATTCCAAAGCCATCATTAAAGAGGTCGGTTGTGTAAATAAACATTCTTTTTTTTTATTAAGACAAAAGTTATTCTTCAAAAGTCTGTTAATGACGCCTCTTTGTAACAAGACAACATTATTCTCGTTGAATTATTTCTGATTTTCCTGTTTGAAAAGTTAAGTATCATTGCTTGTCTTTTTTATTATCATTTACCATATAATTTTTATATACCAACTATTATACTTTTTTCAATTATAATATATTATTTTATCAAATAATTGACAACTATAATATATACATTATTTCGTTAAACAATAGGTACAGATACTATCTTGTATAAATCTTAAATTAAGATGAATGGGAACTAGGATTTTTTTAAATTTAATTTGTAACGATGACCCCTTTAGAAATTAGAAGTATTTTAAAAGCATATTAAAAAAAATGTTGGTTACATAACCTTTGCCTTAGCCTAAAAATCTAGTTGAGTCTTCATAATCTAATTCAGTAGATGCAGTTTCAATGCTTGGTATGATAATAATAATACATTTGTAAACTTATAAAAAAAACATCTCATTCGTTGACCTGACTCCGATATAAGTAGTTTAAAGTATTTATGTTACGGATATCAGTCAACAGAGAATTACAAATATATTACCTCATCACTCATTAATAACACCCAGACACAGCAAAATACAAATATTAATCAGATAAATATTTGTCCTGGGTGCGGCTCGAACCTTCGACCTTTGGCGCAGATAATAGGATCATTGCCATCTGCGGCATCAGGTGCGTCAGTCTTGCTACTATCATTTTTGGATTTTTCTCTACCAGCTAAAACTTTAGAATAGGTTTTGCACTTAACAAATTAAAATGATTTATATTTTTATTTTCAATATATTGCAACGTGTCACGTGGTCCCAATATAATAAATCTCCATCAATCAAATAAAATTCATAACATT
The DNA here is from genome assembly GCA_020976665.1 of Heortia vitessoides. Classification (NCBI taxonomy): domain Eukaryota; kingdom Metazoa; phylum Arthropoda; class Insecta; order Lepidoptera; family Crambidae; genus Heortia; species Heortia vitessoides. Next base: position 3,409,905 of record JACJUM010002496.1, read on the forward strand.
TCAGCGTGCCTTTTTATGAAATTGCTCCGACGCCGCGGTCTCGATAAATATTTGAAAAGCCATCCCGATTGTTAAACGAACTTATTTCGCAAATCGTAAAATTCTCGATTCGCATCGACGCGATTGTTGTGGTGGTAATAAAATTTGTGGCCCTTTCTGTAGTGATGATGTTGGAGGTGGGTGTTTTTAATTTGATCCTGTTCTTGAAAATATGGCCAAGGTAGACCAAGCACGACTTTGTGGGCATACTGGCATTTTATTACCTTATATTGATGTTATGTCCCCATTATTTCGTAATCAATATCAACTAACGACTGTTGTTGATAAATTTCTTAGAATCTCAAATGTTTAAACCTGAAAGTATGTATTGTATTTATTTTATAATGAGATAGACTTCATATAATAGGTTTGCAGTGTTTTCATTGATGTGTTTCGGCTAAGAGGCAGTGAATTTACTGGGTAATGTGGCACAATACTTCAAGTCACCTTATCGTTACACATGACGTGTTATTGATATCCTTGTGATATCACGTTCATCTATAGGCTGCAGAGATGCTTACTATCATGCAGACTGTATGTTTGTTTGTCGATCTGGTCTAAAGAAAAAATAATAAAAATAATTTAAGTAAGTAATGTTATCTAATAAGATTTTCTCTAATTCATAAATTTACTATAAATACTATAACATACTTTAATCAGAGCAACGAATTATAAAAATAATTATTTATTATTTATTTCCCTAAGACTTTTTGATTTGTCTTATCGAAAATTTACCTACAACAATCAAATGGGTCTATGGTACCCGGTACTATGTGGTCCCACAGGAGCAGCATATATGCTAGCTATCCCGTGAATATCAAAAGTGTGTACAATTAGCCTAACATCCCAACAAACTCTGGACAAATAGATTAAGTGCTACCGACTTCGACCGATTTAGGGTTAGGTTATTCTTCATAACATTGACTTTACTAACTCGCGTGAGTTCTTGAAACATGCGTACTTTATTGCTAAATATTTCATTTAAAAATTGATGATATTTTTGATCGCTTATTAGTTTAAATAAGAAAAGCTTGATACAACTTCTTTTTATGAAACTCTTGTATGTTTAATCGAATTTGAACAAAACCGTTATTTCTGCACGTGAACATGGAAGGTCGTATTGCATCATGTTATCCTCGTCTGGTTACACAAGATAGGAAATTGGGTGCCTCAGGCAGCAGCCATTATAGCCTTTGTATCAATTTTATAGTCGAGCTTAAAAATCTTGGTAAGGAACGCCCTTTGATCAGAAGAAGGGGGACTAAATTTTTTAGTATTAGCTTTGCATAATCCTCATCTTATTATCACTGTTTTTTACAACAGAAACAGAAGAGCCATTATAAAAAAGTAGGTTCTGATTGGTGTGTTTAATCATGCCTCATTTCTTGTTAGAGGCTTAGACTTGTCAACTAGTTTTAATCTGACAGTTGTTTTAATATACATGTTGACAGGAACATACAAATCAACGTCTAACCGCGTTGGGATTATCGTTCTAGGAAATTGCATTCGAAACTCATTTGCGGTATCCAGAAAAAAAAATGTTTCACAAAATTCGAACTTCAAACATCTTTATTAACTGCCTTACGTCTGACATTTCAAAACAGATGTTCCACCTCGCACTTGACTGATCGGTCAGGCGAGGTCGGACGCAGCCGCCATCTTGAGAAAATCCCGCTGATCGGCGTCCCCGGGGAGCCTGTCAACGTTACAGCGAAACAATTACCGGGATCGTGACTTAGTAAACATCACAAAAGAGGATGTAATTACAGAAGGATTGTGTTAAAACGGGCCAGCATTAAATAATCAAAGGAGTTCAGCGATTCCACTAATTGTGGCTATTTGAATTAGCGGTTATGATACCTTGTTTTTGTAAATAAGTGCTTTAAGAAGCTGTTGTTTGTACTAGAATTACCGAAACAGGCTTTGTTTATTGCATATTATTAGCTCATTGTTTTTTGTCTAATTGTTGCCTGTTACTAAAACATTTGTTTCACTTTATTTTTCTTGGTGTTGTTATGAATTATAAAAGACACGCGTAAGGATTAGAAACATAATTAAAAATTTAAATAGTAAAAAATGTATCCACAAACAGCCCATTAGGTTACACTCAATAATTATAATCCCTCAATCAAAACCCTCCAACAGCTTCCAATCACTAAGGAACACCTGTCATGGACCCGTCTCCTTTCTTTTAATGAAGACATTTAGTTCCTCGCAGGTGTCCATGACTCCTGATCTCTTATTATGTTGTTTAAATGATTATGTGTTTTGTTTCTTTCAACCATTTTTTACCGTCCCGCAAAACTTTATTGTCCCTGTTACAATTTATCGCGGCACAAAGGTGCATAATAAATCGTATCAATTCATATAACAGATGTACGCAATTAAGTAGTAAAGTTACAACGTTTTTACGACTATCAGGGGGAAAAGTAATCGACGAGTCTATTCAGGTATTGTGCTTAATTTACTCCAGATAAAATGGCCGAATGAACATAGGGAAGTTTTTTGTTTTGATTAAAAATGGCTGGAACGTCGTACGGGTACATACTGCTTGCATTTTCTTTTTTTTTTTTCTGTCCGACAACTCTCCGTGATAGCGACGACAAGCTGAACAACGTTTCGCGTTTCGAATTTCGAACACTCATTGTCATTTTAGACATTCCACCGCGAAATGAGAACGTCGTAACATTTGAATAGGAAACATAGAAACCCAACTCAAAATGTGAGTGAATAAGCCTCGAATTCCAGCACTCCTTCGAAACCACCTGCGGCGAAATGGGAACAGAATAAATGCTCCTTTAAGATAATACACGAGATTCCGATTGAAGTTCCTGTCAATTCGTGCAATGCATTATCAGCTTTATTCTAAATCTTTTGGGACCGCGTATCGCTTGACGCTGCCCATCTGATAGGTACAACGGAATAAAAGTTATTGAATGATCACTGATTAGATGATTATCAGAGTGGTGTTGCGTCGCGTTGTACGTACATTTTATATGGTAATTGAAATGTAATATAAGCATTCGCTTTCGAGACTTCATTATGTGTGTTTTATTGCGTTTGGTATCGGCAACTCGATGTCGTGTATAAACAACGTTTCTATCGATTCTCTGAATTAGTTATACTCGAATAATTATGATAACGCATGAATGTATCGATTACATGGATTCCAACGATCATTTCGAAGTTGCATCCTCACGGCTCGTAATATACAACTTTATAACAACAAGCGAAGGGTCTTCGAGAGGAAAAAAAAGGACAAAGTCGGCAGATGCACCCAGAGACTGCACAATTAATTTTATACGTTTGTAAAAATAACGTCTCTATCGAAAGGAAACCATTTCTCCGAAGATTTGACGTGTTATAAATTTTTGTGTGAATGCTTTTTGTGGGGTTTCGGCCGCCATATGCTGTCGATGTTTTATTCAGTGCGCTCAGTGGATGGGTGACCAGTAGTTTTTTAGTTTACATCGCTGTGAAATAACAAACATCGGAATATAGCGTGTAATTTTATACACAACCAGTATATTTCTGTATGTATTTGTAACAGATTAAAATATCTTGGTAACAATTTAGTTTTGATATATTTAGATCACTTCAGGTACAGGTACAGGAAGTCAAAATTATATTGATATTTTTATAATGTCTATCAATAGTAATTCTTAAAAAAGGTATTTACCAATTATAATACTGGAATGCTTAAGTAATAATTTATATATAAACATAAAGATATTACTTTTCATAAAATAAAGACAAAATCTCTGTGAAAAATAATGAACAAATTATATGACTCCGAAAAAAGACTGCCTCCGAAAAAAGAACCAATTGAACACACCAGTTTAATAGGAAATAGCGGCTTCAATTAAAAATAAATGCACGCTATACTCCATCCTCATTAAAACGTACCTACATAATTTAATTGTAGGAACCCCGTATCAGTGTTGCCCCCTCGATATTCTATTAAATCTACCGCACTGCGAAAAAGTTGAAAAGCGACAGATGGTCAAAGGGAGCCCGGGACAAATTCACTCAAAAAAAAATCGCATTAGACCAACAATAATACGTGTAAATGTTCACTGGCCACAACAAAGCCGTTGTTCGAACAATATTCGGATATATCGCCAGATATGTTCAATACGTGCAAATCATTTTGAGCGAGCAAATAAAATTACCAGACTTTAATATCAAATAATAAAGTTAGGTCAGCCGGGAATTGTAAATATTTGCCCGTGTATGTTTTTAATAACTTCAATTTTGGAATGGGTTAAAAGAAAACGTTTCGCCCATTCAATATTATTTATGTTTTCACATGTAAAATACATGTATTGTGATTTATTTATAAAAACGTACTAGTAGCGCCATCTAGTGAGAAATTATTTTACTACTTCTTACATTCATAGATATTATATATACTCTAATTATTTATTATATCTATTTAATGTGTATATCAGATAAAACTAATGTTTTATGTCGTTTAAGAAAGTATAACACCGCGCCGTTTCATTGTTGATAATAATAAGTATTTATCTTGGCTGACCAAAAATTTTAATGTCTATATTTCAAATTAAATACGATAATACAATGCTAATGTGAGTAGAACGAAATTCCAATGACGAATATCTTATATTATAGTAGGTGATCTTATATCAAAAACGTGATCATAACGAGTTATTATATTAGAATTTTGACAAAACTACATCAGTGAGTTTTTTAAATAACTACTTTTGTTCGATTGACATACACGTTTCGTTCGCATAAAATGATACCAAAAGCACACGCCCGCCTATTAATAAAGTGTGAAGTATATTGCATTCACATTTGTGACATATAAAATATAAAAGCGAATACTATCCTAACTTAGTGACTATTCCATATCCAAGAAGGAAGTGTAGATAAAATATACCTTGCAATTAGTGCATTACTTGTTGCTTTATTTATTGATTTAACTCGTTGCATATTGAAAATACTATACCTATTCCGCACAAATTTATTGTAAAATTAATGACGACGGCATATACATACAACACTTTTATTAAATGTGTAACTAATTAATATTATTAAATATAATTATAATATATATATAATAATATTATTTATTAAATTATAATTATATATTATTATATTTATGATAATATCATTCGTACCGGCAGAATATAATAGTACCTCACCCTGTACCAGGTGTCGTAAGAGGCGACTATCGTTCCATTAGAAAAATCGCAGCCCAAATGTTCAGGGCAGAGTTGGGCAGCAGCATCACCGTCGCGAAAGATGTACTCTGCGATTGCCAACACGCTTGCCTAGTGTGGCAATTATGGGCAAAATTCCCTTTTCCCTGGAGAGGTCCAGCAGTTGATTTCCAATGGCTGTTATAAGGATGATGATATTATCATTTGTAGCTTAAAAAAATAATTATACACATTTTAAGTTACATTTCCAAGTATGCCCGTTACTTAAAACGTGAATTGTCAGTCGTAGTCCGTCCACTGCTGGACTTCGCTTCTGCAAGAGGCTTTACCATAACTTAGTCGCTTGGTGATGACCTCTTCACCTGATACAGCGGAAGGTACTACTCTAGTCTGTCGGTACCCCAAAAGTTCACTGTGTCATTGTTAGTTTAACTATAAAAATGTCAATAAAGTATAACACTTGGATGAACAATTAGTATGGCGCTTAGATTTTATTTTAGACTGGCGCCGACCATACGGTGGCGGTGGTTCTAACAAACGCAAGCCGAGAACAATTTTACGATTCAACTAAAAAAAATAATAGTAAAACTTTTTTCCCCCGACAAAGCTATGAAGTTTGTTTGCTCGCACTTGTTCGGTTAAGAAAATAGTTCGCTACCAACCGGCGTTTTTTATACACGAAGGGTTCTTTTTAGGGCCCCTACTGAGATTGCTTGTCAAGTTCTTTTTTTTGCATTGAGTCATCGAACGTTACCACCGGGACACTTTGCCATGCGTCATTTGCGATAATAAGGCACTTAAACTGTCGTTTACTATGAAAACTTTTCCACGAACTATGATTTTGCTATCAGTCATGCGGCATGTGGAGTGTTTTAGTTAGTTTTGTATCTCTGTAAAAATATGTTGCCATTAAACAAAATAATACACAATAATGATTCTCTTTATTGTAAACAAAAAAATACATAATAGTAAAGAAAGAAAACTAACAAGTTAAAGTACCATTGGCGACCTGACCTTATTGCTTAGGGTGATCTGTTCCGGGCAACCTTTGGATTGATATAGACGAAGATGAGCAGTTAGATGTGTGCTATTTTATTTATGAAAAGAAAAAAACTTGACAAATATCAAGATTTCGTCAAACTTTACTCATTTCTGCAGTAGTTTATAAGACTCTTTGTTTCACCATTTACCAAATCTCATTTGAGTACATACTTATGTGACATAATTCGGACTGCAGTACATTTACATTTTTGAATCGATAAATATGTAGAAATTCGTTTTGTTTAACTTGAACATGATTTCAAACAGTAATAACGAGAGACAAGAAGATTGAGTTTGAAGTTAATTACCTTATGATTTATTATTCATATCAACTCTCCTATCTATTTAAATAACGTCATTATGCCCATAATCATGCATGATGTGTATCTTATTTAAATAGATCATCAACACCTTCGAAGTCGTTTTTTATTCGTCCACCGGTTCGTTTATCCTATACTAATTTAAACTTTCATCAATCATTTCTTAAAGAAACGCAATTTATTCAGCCATATGTCGAGATTTTACCTGAGCCAGAGAAATAGCACAAAAAATATGACAATAACTTTAATATGACCGTAAACTAGTATGATATCTCAATTTATAGTCCACAGAATTTGTAAAGATCAATTTGTTCCTGGAAGCATCAATAGGGCACAAGTTTTCAACTCAATTGGACTAATGCTTATGAGAGATTATCGGACGTTTAAATGCTACCGTTCCAAAGTTTATTAGTTTCAAAATTTTAATGGATCGCAGATAGAATTTCTCAAGGAGATTGTATCGAGCAACGCCTCATTGGCGGCCAATCCTCCGTGTTTCCATCCTACATTCCTGCATTTTGAATAAGGCTATATTTCAATGCCCGTCGCCTGATACCTATCAGACAGCCTTCAGAGGTAACAAACTTGACAACTCATTCCGAACTAAATTTTTGTGTTCATAGAGTGTGAACAGTTAGAGATAAATTATACGCGGTTAAAACAAAAACGCCCGAAGAACCCCTAAGAATTGGAACTTCTAAGAAATTATAGATGTTTATCGGCGCTTTGAGTTTCGGCACCGCTAACGAAGGTTTGGTACCTGTTTATTTTTTTCCGTATCCTCCACCATGGGCATCCACATGTCGCGATGTGGGAGCGAGATAGACTATTATCGATAGCCACCGATTGTCATCAGCGGAAGATTTAGTCGAGTCAATTCTTTTAATTGTCAACAGTGGTGTATATTTGTGAGTTGCAGACAGTTTCTACTTTGAATTACGACTGTTCGAAAATTCGAGTGAGTGAATTATTTTCGGTGAAAGTTTTGATATAATTTCTATCGCAAACGTTTAACTTTGTGAATTTATTATATCCAATCGTTTATCAAAAACTTGCATCTAGGTCGCATGTCGTCAAACTTTATAATAAATTGCATCCACGTGTTGAAAACAGTAGGTGATAACATTATCTATATCCCTACCAGCCGGTGTTACACTGTCCCCTTACACATATGTCGCAGTAACGCTCTTTTGTAAACCGTATCAAAATTTAGATAATGCATGTCCGTCGAAATTTCTACTTTATTATTAGCCTCGTTCTTCCTACAGCTGTCGTGTTTTGTTATATTTTTTGTCGACGAGTGGGCAGTGACCGGCCGTTATAGATTGGTGCGGTCCCATAAAAGTGAACAGGTAATGAGCTTCAAAATTGGTAATGACTATATAAATTTAGAATGCAACGCGTGCTTTTTGATATAATAATTTTGAGTTATGACTCTCATATCCAGTTCATGGATCTATACTCTACTTATTTCATGGCACGGCCACCAGTTTGTTTTAAATACAATTTCCATGGTATGAAACACAAAAATAACGAGACTTGTACTCTTCCCCGGAACGTTAGTTGATTTATTGACGAGCCCACATCATGTATGTTCACATTTGTCAGTTGTCATAACAGCCCGTTCGTTACTGTTTGTTTTCTTTCCATATTTCGAAATTGGAACTTCGATTCCCCCTAAATTCGTTTGCAAGTGTTGTCCCACATCGAATTTCATTTGTTTAATTGAGCAGCCAAATATTTGGCCCGATTCAGTCGATGTCGTTAGTTTTGTTCGCGTTCTGTCAATACGTCGACTAATAAAGGACAACATGTCATGTTTCGTAAAATGCTTTTCAAAATTGAAGCTTACGTCGCTGGCCTAGCAATCACTTTGGCTTTGTCAGTGAGTTAAGCTGAATCGGACAGAACAGTATGTTGGCAGGTCATAATGAATCGCTGCCTGCAAGCGCGCCCATCACATTAGTTTGACTATTATTATATCTAGAAACAACAAATTTAGCTTTATTTTCATACTATAAAATCGACTTTTATTGGTATCGTTTATTTCTTGACTTGTAGTCTTGATATATTTTTTTAAAATTTATTAAGCTTCGAGTCCCATATTTCTCGCAAAATGTCTGCCATTCCCCTTATGTTATTCACCTCGGCAAATACGTTTAATAGCTTCGAATGTTTCACCAGTTGTAAAATTTTTACTGTTCTGTTTTATGTGTGACATGGTGCCCAGCAGGGTTTACACTCGATTTTATGTGGCCGAAGTCTCTGACCATTGACCATACCACCGTACACTTATATAATTGGTAGTTCTTGTCTACTTTCTGTATTTTATTGTGTCCATAATTTTAAGTAGACTCACTCACTCATAAATATGTAAAGTTTATTTATTTGTCATTATTTAAGGTTTAAACTTCGCAGCGTCCGCTGTCATATATTTATTATTATCATGAATCCGTGTTTCAAAACTACTCCAGATTTACGTCAATGATAAACTTTTATGCCGGTTGACACCGAGAACACTTTAGAAATTTCCAAAAACGCGTGATTCTCTACATTGAGTCGACGATAAATCGTTTGTAAATGGACGAGCAGTTTCACAATAAATATCTGATCTAACACCGTCTTCCTGCCCACGCCCATAATTCAGAGAGAATTATTGGTATAAATTAAATAAACATCTCAAGTGAGACATTTACAACGAATGTCCAAGTCCCCGCGAAATTATTTATAGAAACTCTTACTTACTAGCACCAAGATAGTTTTAATTGGGTGCAGAAATGCCGCCGAGAAATCTGATTGTACACAAATATCTAACAACAGATGAAAGAATGTTCGCTCAATAAACAAAGGTTTATAATGCGCACGTTTTATAGCGCCAATAAACACGCTGCTAGATCTAACATCATAAATTTTGCAATAATATTTAAGTCTTCGAACACTTAGTGTTTGATTATATGGCAGTAAACCACTTGATGGTGTTTTCCGAGTGGGTGTTAAATCTTTTCTGATTCTCTTACGCCTTAACGAACTTGAATGCGATAAAAAGCGAGATTTTATGATACGCGTATCTCTAAAACATTGTTCATCTTGGGTGGTCAAATACAGGCGATGTGATGTCTTGGTCTAATAAACACTTGTTTTGCGGCTGGTTCGGTTTTTAATGTTTATTTTTCTATTATTCAAGAGAAAACCCCATTATATTCGACTCCATTCAAGTGCCAGATTTAGAAGCAATTTATTGAACTTGTTCGTTCAACTCACAGACAAGTTTTGAGAATACATAGGCCAGGCTGTTTTAAAGTGAAATAGGTGAGCTTATTAAATTTGCCATTGTTGAATTTTTCAAATGATTAATATTGGTAGTGGTAACACTACACGAAAGTTAACATCTTTCTTCTATTATGCAAAACTTTGATAAAACTTGTTCGCAGGCACCAACATTTTAGGCTACGTTTAAGTTTTAAAATGGAATTTGCTCTTCTTATATTATACAGTCGAAAACTTAAATTCTAGGGTGAATTTATGCCTTACTATTATAAATACAATACAGCTTACTAATAGGAAAAAAAATTTCAACAACTTTCCCAATATGTCAGGTGCTTTGACATAAATTGTATTAACGTAAACACACAAGATTTCTTTATACACTGACTTGTGGATCGTTGAATAGCTTCTGCGCTGTGCCGACATTATATTTCGTCTCGGCGTCTGTCAAGTCGAACAAGATCAACTTTGTCGTTGGCTTTCGTATTAATTTCCCTTTGCTCCAATTTATTGACTTTGATTGGATTATTTCCGTGGCGAGTTCTTCCTAAGAGATCTAAAAATATAATCCAACGGCGACGTTTCGAGTTTATTTTATTTTATGCCCCGCTATTTCTGCTTTAATACCTACTTTTCATTTCTCTTTCTTGGTGCAAATGGCACTAATGCTTTTATAATTGGAAGAGACTTTTATCTTTTTATTCAAACGCGCCAGTGTGAGGATGTATTCCATTATGATAAGAAATCGACACGAGCCATTTGTTTTTCTTCTACCTATTTGTTTTGTAATAATTCATTTGTCACTCCAATCTATTGATGGAACCTTTACGAGTTCTACTCAATAATTTTAAGGCTGTCACTGGTGTTGATAATATACAACATGCTGCAATGTTTCTTGTTACTTTATAAGTGCTGAGACTATTGATAGTGACAATTTATGAGTTGTAACAGAAGCGGGAGATGAGATTGAAGATGTCGTAACACTAAACAATGAGACAAACTTTCTCATCGAAAAAAGTATACACGAAACAATTAAGCCCTCAACGAAAAACTTTTCGCGGCCTTAGCAACTAAATACGATGAAAATCACTTAAGACCCTTAAGGCCCGAGCATCGCGGGCCCTCCTAAGTTTTTGCTTTGCAAAAAGAGACAGGAGCGGTGGTAAAGTGTCATACATTTTGATGGTGTCGTTTTTGCAGGCGCTTGTTATTGTTGAAACAAAAACGGCTGTTGTTCGCCTGTCCTCCGTTTTTGCGAGCTGACAAGTTACACGACGGCCGACTTTAATTTGTCGTGAATAATTACGTAATTATTTGCCTCGAATGTTGGATGATGAGGATACAATTCATTGTACTTTTTAAGCGACTTTTTACGGCAACATAATTTCTCTTACTTAACCAAAATCAACGGGAAATTTTCTGTTTTTATATATTAATGAAAATAACAGCTTATAAATTTCATGAGAAACAATTTGATCTAATTTAGACATAACTTCATCTGTTCCGTTTGTTTACCTCATAATGTAAATCTTAACATTAATTAGCTTTTGTATAAAGAAGAAATTAAACTTAACACCCGCTCCTAAATTCAAAAGTTAGACATCTCCCAACTTGCTTAATCCAAACCGTTTGTCCCTAGCCGAATAAATTAAACAATAAAATGGCGTCCCCTAAAATTTCTGCATCCGAAGTTAGAAAGGATTTTTTCTTCTTGTAATTGGCTCTTATCCAAATGAGATGGGGCTATGGAAATAATAACTTTTCATAACGTTTACCGTATACGTCAGGGGGCGAAACAACGAAATGAACTGTCAGCTGGGACGACCAAATCCAATTACTCTTGAGCTTACAAACGCTGAGATTCGAATTAACCTTCATTCTCTTCCCTTTTTACAAGCTATGACTGGATTTCGCGAAGTCCCTCGCCTTTTAAGCTATGACACCGGTTATTAAGATCCATTTTTATTTGAAATTTAAATATTATAATGGGTTTTGCTCGGCCATTCTTAGGCGGCATTCGGTTATCAAAGATGTAATCTCTGCTTGCGATGGGTTTAAAGCGATGAGAATTTGGAAGTTCTTTGTAATGAGGTTATTATGAGGGTTCTTATAAGTACACAATTAGCCTAAGAGACATTTTGAGCTAAACCCTAATTGGGACATCCATGATATTATTCCGGTCAAAGAATATTAAAGTCCAGATAAAATTAAGTCATGCTTCCACTAACTGATCATTAATGTTTTTTAGTGACACTTCATGTAAACGTAGCCATTTTGTTTTCCCATAACTATAAATAACTAAGATTTCCCGCATATTTTTGCAAACGTACTTTATTTTCAATTAGCACAACTTTGCTTTTAAGAACTTAATTACTTACGTTCCATTTTCTTCGAGTTTCCAAGAAAAAAGGTGTCGGAACATAAGTTAACTGCGTGAGCTGGTTTTATATTTAGTTTAATTGGGTGTTTATGTTGCTCGTTAAAATTCATTCAGTTTGTTTCATTTACATCCCTTACGTAAGCTACATTAAGTACTATGCAATTCAACATTAATGTAGACCATATAATGACACTAAATAATTACGAAACTAAAAATATCGCTTGCTTAATTTTTGATGCTAAATATAAAGGTTTTTTTTATACCATAAAGGTCACTATATCCGCTTTGAAGACCAAATAAATACCGATCAAGGAATTCTTCCAAACGAGAATACAATATGCAGCGAAACCTTAAAGAACTTCTTCCGTCTTCATCTTGGCTTAGTGCGGGAGATAGACGAACAACATTACCATTATTTCAGCAATGATACTTAGGCTTCGACGACCAATCAATCAACTGTAAGTCGCACTAAAGAAATCAAACTGTGGATTAGTGAGAGCAGAGTGACAAATGGTCCAGTAATTGCTCTAGATGTACCGGGAGCCAGAGATATATTTTTTTTACTGAGGACAAAAGTCGTATTCGCTCAAATAAACCGGGATAGATTGATGAGCTGCCGGGGACAAATGAAAAACGAATGTCTTCAGCCAGTCTTGATTACCGCAGTGTAGTTTTGGTGAGAGAAAGTTTTGCTTTGATTTCGCGTAAACGGAATTTATTAATATAAATCGGGTTGTTGCTTGACTGATATGAATTTACTATTTGTTATTCGAATACTAGTGATGTATAATAATCGTTCTCGCTCGAGAAATCGTTGTTTTTTGAATACTTGTCTCGACAATATAAAAAAATACATTTTACACATATATATAATGTTTATTCCATTTTGATAGAAGATTGATTTATGAAACTAAGGATATACTATAGATTTTCCTTCTTTAGGATTTTCAACCTTTTAAATAAATCCCTTCTAGCAAGTAAGCACTAAGTAGACAAATCTATTTCATACGAGAAGAAACTCCTTTTACAAATGTCAAAACTCCTTGATTTCAACAGCTACATTTCACATATGAGGAAATTTCAAACAGAGCTTGTTAATTCTCAAATATTATTTTCTTGGAGCTTCTACCAACGGCTTACCTGTAACAGGTGCACATATTCAAACCTCAAGCCTCTCCCGATCCGTGTCGACTTGCTGGAGAAAAACTGAAGATTTACGACTTACGCCACTTTGCCACGAAAAACTTACCCTCGCTCGAACTAAAGTATTGTCCTACGTAACCGCCAAATAAGATAACGCTATATGGCGAGATACTTGTTTTTTTTAATATTTAAAGGTAGCTCTGAATTTGGCCTGGTCGCTTTGGAGATACCAATATTTACCGCCTCCCAATATAGCTTTGGAATATGTTTCACTTCCCGTATTGCTTCGCTCGAGTCACCCTTCTAGGACGACAAGAATGTTGAACGGGGCGTTTTTGGCGTGTAATTCTTGGTTTGGCCGCCGATTTGGTAATATTTGTTTTTAGGCTTTTAGCACCTTCGAGAAAATGGGTGGAACATTATTAAAACGATTTGTGGCTTCATTCAATTTAATATACATTTTCAGGCCTGCGTTTAATATGTATTGTTTTGTTGTATTTTGAAGAAATAAATAATAAACACTGTCATTTTTTTTGTAATTGTATTACGAACAGAAATACTGGCAATGTTATTAAGCACTGAGCTTCACTTGTATACATTCAATTATACTCGTAGTTATGATTTTAGAATTAACATATTTTATTTAGACCAATATATAATAACCATCACAGTACAGAAGCACAAATTTAAAAAAAGAATAAATCAATTAACGTTGTGCAATAATTTCTATTTTAAATTTTACTCAACTTCAGAAATTTAATTTCCAGTTTTCGTCGCCATCAGCGTCATTGTTCAATCAACCCTAAACTCTCCATGTACAAAATGACCAACATTTTCTGTAGCAGCCGCGTAAATTTGTTTTTGAAGTTCAAGAAAAACCCTAAAGCGCCCTCATAAATTTAAGGTCTATTCGACCGCCGCTTGTTTTTGTGGGATAACCGACCACGACTTAAGCTGGGAAATCTGCAAGCATGTTTGGGGTAAAAAGTTCGCAGTATGATGATGTATGGCCTTAGTTATACGCATAAGCGATAAATTACAGAGGTTTTTAAAGCAATTTTTTTATATTTATTGAGACCACAAACAATACTAAAGTAATCAAAAACTTACGACTAATATCATATAAATCATTGTAAACCCAACTTAGCTGGTCAAATATTACATTTAGGAGTTACATATGGCAATATCTGTGTATTACAGTTGTGCAGCAATGTAAAAAAAAATTAAAAACAAGAAAACACCTATGTATGCAATTACTAAGAATGTAAGGTAAGATAAGAATAGTATAAGTATTAGTGTGTGCATCTATACACGATATCATTCATATATATCACGTTCATGCTGTTGTATCTGTTATTATGAAGATTTTATTTTTTCATTAAAAACAATATGTAACATGTAATCATTAAAAGCACAGATTGTTTAATTTAATTGATAAAATAATTTGTATCGAGGCACCGGACCACGGCCATCAAATACATTGAAATAGTGTATCTTTCTTCAAAAAGTTTAGGAGACCTACAAACATACTGAATACCAAGTTTATTATATTTTCATCACCAAACGTAATTTGAAAAATACACATAATGTTAAATAGCCATAACATAAAATTCCGTACAAAATCTTGTAGTTTCATCAACGTCTAATTATTGACCTTATAAATCTTCTTTAGATATCGAAAAAACAGCAGGTAAACAATAGAGGGTGTATTGGCAACAGGTTCTTCCAATATATGTAATAAAATGAATATTTTACAAGTGTTCCAAAAAATAAATAGATTCTAATAATGGCAATACATTGGATATTAATTAATAAAATGTAATCTAAACATATGCCAAAAATTTCTTAAATCAATAAAACCTTCTTCATATGGATACAGTAGTTTTTACCGCGATCACTTCAACCCATGACAGTGTATATAATAAGAACATCAATACTAAAGTCATCTTCTTTAGTCTATGGTGAAATATTTACCACCACTACCACTTAGGTCGTCATTTTATCATCTTCCTGTCTTGACTTACACCAAAAGCAGATCTCCTTTTCAATTTCACGACCAAACTTTTCGCTTCGGCGTGAATTATTATCTTTATAATGAGGATTGAGGTCTTGCAGTCGTTCAAATTCCATTATCCATACAAAGCTGTGTCCCAAAGTGTTAGCCTTTTTGTGGGATCCAATTATGGTGCTAAATATATTTAATATGAGGAATATGACTTCTTCCTTAGGCTTTATATATTTGGAAATTGTTTTATTTTTATTGCCTTTATCGATAAAATTTTATTATTAATTTATAATAACGACTTAGAGTCCAGATGGAATCTGCGCTAGTAATAATTAGTTAGGCATTACAAAAAAGTCGAGTATTTTATTTAAAGATATGCTAGAGTTTCTAGAGGTTGCACCTATAAAGAAGGTATACAAAGATAACTAGAAGTATCTTAAAATTTTCGGGTAACAAGGACTATTTGGCCATCAGATTAGTTTTTGGACCTTGTCTCCTCAACCGACACGGAGCGCACCGCGGGTGTTTGGGTACTTTGTTTTTCTCCCACCAGCTTCCGTTTGCCTAAGTCCTGGTTAGTAAATGGCGTGGACTTGCGTGTTTGCGCGTAACGCATCACCCCAGGCGTATAAAGCAAATACAGTAAGCATCCTTACCAGAATCATGAAAGGATAAAATTAAAACTTTTTTATATCTAATTCCTCATTCACTGTATTTTTCTCGGACTCTGTATTTTATATCATGTATTAATTAATAACGTGAAGATACTCGTAACAGATAACAATGTCAAAATAAAACAATTTTTTGTCTTTCAAAATTATTATGAGTCCCATAAATATTGTATCCCTTTAGATTTTTTAAGTAAACAGAAGCGCTACCAATGTCTCCGATCTCACCTTTTTGTCACTTAGGCTCACGAACTCGATCGAGACGTACGTGCGTGGCGAACCCGTCACGCCTTTCCCGGCGATGTGGTTGATGTCGTAATTTTTTGGGCTTCCAACTGGAAAAAGCACTTTTTTAAACTTTATATCTGAATGAAAAAGCTGTTTGCTTTACAAAAAGCGTTTTGTGCGTCGATGTTCTGGGGTCAGATATCCAATTGATTGAACTTAGACGAAAAAACGTTGTCTATTAATTTTATGTACTTAAACGTTTATTTTGGGTACATTCACTTAGCATCTGTTTCTTCGTTTGTATACTATATTCTATTTCATAATGAAATTTGATAACATCATTGATATCATCAATTCTCCTGTTTTATATTCTTTTAAAATAAATCTCTTAGGTTTTGCCTTAAGTAACTCTAGATCGAATATCATGGTCTATCATCAAATGAAGAAAAACTCTAACAATGGTCTGCATTGGTGCCTCAATCTTACTTATTTCTTACCGTCAAATATCATTGCTGTGTTCCGGCTTGAAGGGTGAGATAGGCAGTGAATTTACTGGGTCAATGTGATATAGTATCTTCAATTCACAAGGTTGGCAATACATTAGTGATATTTTTGTGTTGAGTGTCTATAGGCTGCGGACATGTTTACCAATCATTATATGATTGCTTTCTGACGTCATAGGCTAAATAAAAAAAATCAGGAGTCATATATATATAATTAATTTAGTTTAAATGTTGTTGAGTATTGCTAATGCTGATCAAGGTCTTAAAATTAAGTTTATTGTTGATGTGCGCTTTTAGTTCTAAATATAAATATATAAATCTAACTAAAAAGCATTCCTTTTTTTGTCTTATTTTTAGCTGCAATTAGGATATACAAAAATCTATATCACCTCGTCTTAATGTGAGAAGGCTCAAAAACAAAACAATTATAAAACATTTAATTCTAAGAAACTCATACAACAATGCTACACCACTCGCACGTTTGTCAAATAAAATAAATTAAGTGAATTCCTGTCGCTCCAGGAATCTTTTCGCAGGCTTCCTCCATTCACAAATGAATCTACATTAATTAAAATTGGCGTGCTTGGTGGTATTACATTTATTATACGTTTGTAAATAAACTTCATTGTAATTTTACTCTCTTTGTTTTGAATATAAATATTATTTTGTTACAGCTTTAAGACAATTTTTAATATTCTAGCTTTGCTCATTATTTTCAATTCTATCTTTCTCAATACTACTTTAGAGAGACTAGTGAGGTTCGATTGCATAATGCAATGAAATACAGTACCTGCAAATAGGGACTTAATTTATATTCTTTGATTTATTTAAAGGAATTACAGTAAAATCACTATAGGCTTATAGAACTGTCATTATCTAAATTAAAAGACCATGAGAGATGGAAAACTTTCATTCGCGGTACGTAATATTTTAAACAGGCATTATAGTTAGTAATGAGAGCTCTTTAAAGCATCAAATTTGGTGGTTAGTACTTTTGATCACAAAGTTTGACGTTATTGTAATTTAATATAAAATTTTCGTAATCACCAGTAATATATGTTTATTTTTTATGCAAACGTTAACAATATCTCTAATCGTCTTACACATCCATGCATTTATTTTATAAATACAAAAATGTTTTTATGTGTGTAACTCAAATTTCCGGACAAGCCTTCTCAGTTGTGCAAGATTAGCAGTAACTGTTTCTCATCAATTCTTCTCATAAACCTCGGCTTCGGTTCCACAACAATCGTTGAAACGTATCGTATCATTTTTGAAAAGGCCCAATTTGTGTTCGAAATGGGAGCACTTAGCCGTTATTGGATTTGCAAATCCAAACATGTAACGAATATTCAAAATAAATGTAACCTCCACCATAATATAGCTTTATGTACACGCATTAATATTTTTAATGGCAAAAGGTCCGGAGTTTATAGGTAAAGTGGATTTACGATCGCGTCCCAACCCTTTCAATGCATTATCCAAAATTTTGTATTTTTATTACAATACAATTTGGTATTTATTTTCTCGAGATGCACATACCTTTTTTTTTGCTTTACAACACGAAAATACTTGTAAATTAATGTATTGTAAATACATTATCATAGATAGTTTAAGTTGCTACATTTTACAGCAATTTTGTCGTGAAGTGTTTGATGTTTATTGCGCTTAAAAGTCAAACTCTTGATAGCAATTTACTTTAAATTTAAATATTCATGACATTTCAATATATTTTATTTTAAGTATAAAATGTTTCCTCAAGGGGTTGCTCTAACTTATCTGATATTTTTTAAATGAAAATGTTACAAAATAAATTTGTCTATTGTTTATTTAGTTGGTATTTAATTACCAAAATAGAGGCCACGATGTAAAAATGTTTGTCATGGTAAGTTACTAGAGTTGTTATAAAAAGCGTTTTATGAAACAAATTATTAAATGTATTGAACAGTGGCGACATAATATCCATCGTCTACGAAATACTGTCAATTTGTAAACACTTTATTCAAATAATAAAAGTTTTTGTTAGTTTTTACACTTTCACCTCTGGCTAATTAAAGTCCTATTAAGTCTTCTTCAGATGTAATCACGTAATATTACAATTTATAGCCACAATTGTACCACATATAAATATAGTAAAGACAGGACGTTTGTCGAATTTGTTAATTATGTATAAAAATGATTTATATTTATTCATTTGTATACAGGTATAGTTTTTAGAAGAATTAATGAAAGGAACGATTTTTAATCGGCTAATTACACTAAATATTATAAATTTCTGATTGCTATTAAAATTAAGATTCGTTTTGTTACATCATCATTATTATATTAGCTTTTGAAGGTCCACTGCTAGACATAGGCCTACCTAAAATAGAGGAATTTTGCCCATAATTGCCACGCTGGGTAAGAGAGTTGGCAATCGCAGAGTGCAGCTTTCGAGACTCTGCATTCGGACTATGACTGCATGCAGACAGCTACACTTTTTCGAATGGATTTACCGTCATCTGTCGGTTCCAGTACTTTTTCACCTCTTACGACACCTACTAGTAAAGTACTATTCTATTATGCCGGTACCTCACGGCGAGGCTAAGTTTTGTCACATTCTAGTACAAATATCTTTATAAATTAAAAACAAACCATTTGACTAGTCATTGTTAAAAATAAAACAAAGCTGAATACTGAAATGCCAGTCTCTAGAAACAATATCAAAGAGACATTATTACCTCATTATTTGCTCCAACTGTCAGGACAAAAATAAACATGTTCGTGTGTTCGTAATGCATTCTGGGTGGGATCTGCATCAAAAGACTATACGAACTGTGACTCACAACTGTGAATGTTGGGTTTCTTTTTGCGCGGAAAGTCATTAAACGATCATTCATAAGATTGTTTGGACTTTCCTTTGCATTAAATGAAACATTTAAATTTCTTATGCAACAACCGAGTTTAAGCCATAAAATCATTTGTATGATATTTTATAGTATTACATAAATTGTCCGAATAGATTATTACTTACGAGTATTGAAAACTGGTGACTAGAAAGTTGTGAGGCACTGGTAGAGTAGAATAGTACCTCCAGGGGGAGGATACCAGGTGTTATAAGCAATAGAGGCAGACGGTAGTGTATCCACCTGACACTGTAAAGCTAAAAACATACATGTAATTAGATACTATTTTTACACTTCAATTTATTATGAGTTGTGTCTTTATTCTTTTAAAACAACGATACTCTAAGCAGTTATTGTTATAAAATGAGTTCGCTTGTGACAGTTTTAAAACTCGATTCATTAAAATTTAAATTATTCCATTAAAAATAGTACATTTTTAAAAAACAGACCGATTATAGTGATTGCTATTTATTTTTTAACAACATTTTTGGCAGTGCCGTGATGATTAAAGTGAAATTATCAAAAGTTCTTAATTTCATCACAACATTTGATTTTGTATGTGTTCAGTCTATAATATGATTTGCAGAAAATAGGTGTGCGTTACAAAAGGTTATTTTAAATGAAAATGATCATCAATCATGAAATAACGACTCACATACCCGATACCAATTACGTATATTAAAATAGCCAAGCAATTTACTTACGGCATTCAAAGTGCGAGATAAATTAAAGGGCTTTAAAACATCAAAATGGCGCCGTGGGCACCAATTTCCATCTCCGACGCAATAAATAAAGAATATTCTTTTATTTTAACATTTGAAACCTTGTTAACCATTTGCAGACAATAAATTATATATTGTTTATTTATAGGAAAGTTGCTGTTCAATTGTGAAGTCTAAAAAAGGTTGTTTTGATACTCTCTTATGAACCTCTCATTCCTCACTATAATGGTCAATACCAGCTCTAGTATGTTGGACATGGCCTCCCCAAGATAGGAAGATTCTTGCCCATCATTGCCGCGCAGGGTAGGCGTGGTAGCAACCACGAAGCGCTGCTTTTCAAAGAGGATGCTGCCGCCCATCCACACCCTGTAGTATTGAAGAAGTGCTATATTTGATGGATATACCGCCATCTACCTAAGTTTTTCTAAACTTTCATCCCGGACATCCGATATTATTAATTAGACTTTGATTTGAATTAAAAGTATCCATGTTTTTTTCAAATCTTTCCAATTTCATCTAAACCGATACATAATAATACCGTAACCCGATATTGTATTTATAAACTTAGAAAGTAAGGATTATAAAAATGATCTTGTAAAAAAAAACATATTTCCTTATTGGTCTTATTATATGAGGAGAGAATAAAATACAATCGTTATCGTATTACTTACATTATAACATGCTTCTCGTAAATCAATGGACTGTTGAGATTCCCATTAGTGATAAATGTACATCTCTTCTTTTATGTCATCTGTATAAATAAAAATAAATCGGTGAAGAGTTTATTATCGCATGACTCTAGGACGACTGCACGAAATTGGATAAATCTTTTTTGTTGTTTGTTATTGTCACGATTGGGTTTATAAGGCATTAACGGGATTGGGATGATTTCTTTTTAAGTAGACCAAACAACAAATAAGTATGCAGTCCACGTGATATTAAGTGTCTCTGCAGCCTATAGATGCTCATAATATCACTACTGCTTTGCCAGCGTTGCAACTTGAAAATATAATGTCACATTACCCAGTAATTTCATTGCCTCTCTCACTCTTTAAACTGGAGCAAACACTGTTTTTTGGTGGTAAAAATAAGCGAGAGTAAGGTACTAATGCAGACGACCTTTGTATGAGGTCAACTAATTCATGAGGTCATGTAATATTTCCATTGCAAAAAACGTCGATTCTTCTGCCATCGAAGAGTTGCCCTAAGCTGCTCAATATTGAGCGATGCTATACCTAATTTAACTTCAAGCCCAGCGGCAGCGGACTCGTGTAGAGCGATCACCCCCGCAGTGTTCGGTGGATAAGTGCAGGAAAGTCTTCACTGCTTTAATATTTCAATGAATACTCACTAACCATCTTAATAGACAACTAAGACTCAACCTTTCAGGCTGAAGTTCTGATTGATGTGTTTTAAGGTCTGGAAATGCAACCAGGACCAACGGATTAACATTTTAGCTCACCCATTCGAAGAACAACCTTTGCAAATGTTGCTTAACATTAATGATCACACGAACGGCATCTTACTGACTCATGTTATGAAATAATTTAAAATAGAACACACACATCGAAACGTGAAAAAAATCACAACATTAAATAGTAGTAAATGAATATTCATTCGTATTACGTTTGCATAAAATATAATTTAGCCGGCAAGCCATCAATCAGGTATCGGATGCGGTGAGATCGAACGTGTACTCCTGTCAAACCATTGGAACAGTGACATTGAGATGTCATTCAGAATTACTTGTCGGTGTCTACAAGTCAGACGCAGAAATCACATTGCTTCAAGATATTTCGCCTTACTCGATGTCTTTACTAGACCATATCAACAAACAACCATACGGCAACCTATACACGCTCGTATTTTTTCTAGCGCGTTGCCGAATTGTGATTTAAAGATTACCTAGTAATTCACAATGTGATTGTGAATGCAGTTTTTTCACTACACTCTCTCCTTCAAATTAACAGTGCAATGCTAATACTGATGTCTGAACTTTGTATGAAGTTAACTTCTAGTCTCTTGATTTTGTTTTTAATAAAGAAGGAAGCAGCTATTGTCAGATTGCTATAATCGTAAGATAAGTGTCAATTTTTAGATATATTTATCTAGAATGATGAAAATTTATTCTCTGTGTACTTTTGTTACACCAAATGGTGTAAAAAAGAGGTCACCAAGCAACATTTATACATCCATATCTCTCTTTTGCATCTTTTTAATCCATGCTTGACGTCCAGAAATAATGTTTGTCACTCAAATATGTTGGCGGGCACTAAGTGCAAATGTTCTTATCTATTTGGTCAATGGTCGTGGCTTCGATTCTTACCCATTACTAACATTTGTGTTTGTGCTATATCTGGGTGTTATATATATTTAAGTATTATATTTGTGATATCTTTAACACAAGTTAAAACTGCGTATGTTATGTAAAATTTTAATTATTCAGTTATTTTTTGAAAGTCATACTCTCACATTTGGTGTAGATAAAAACAGATTTAGCCAATAAACATTAAGAATTCGTAGTACCCAAAAATAATGTTACATATACACTTAGTATAATAGCAAGAACATAAATACCATTAACACTTAAATATGCAATAAACAGTTTCACATTTTTGATGCCAAATTTTATTATTTTAAAATAGTGAAATATCACATCAAGTACAGCAGAGCGAAGCATGCTAAAATTATTTCTTTACGAGATAACAACACTAAAACAGAGTTAGCCGTGGAGTACCGGCAGAGTAGAATAGTATCTCTCTCTGCACCAGGTGTCGTAACAAATGGCGGTATACCCGCAGCAGGTATAGCGCAGCTTAAATACTACAGGGTGGGGATGGGCAGCAGCATCTTCGTCCCGAATTGCGCTCTGCGATTGCCTCCACGCCTGCCCAGCGCGGTAATTATGGGCAAAAATCCCCCTATCCTTAGGAGGCCTATTTCCGATTCTTTTAAAGGCTGATATGATGAATACCAGAGATTATGAAGTGCCGGCATTTTTTAGCTTCAAGGTATTCAAAATAAGTGCTTATCCTGACCGCATGTGTTATAATAACCAACCGTTTATGTGAAATATCAGAACGTTCTCAATTTAAACATAAGAAGTCCGCTGCTTGAAATAGGCCTCCATAGACAATTTAAGGAAACGTTTTAAAAATAAAAAATATTCATAGCGTTATTATAATTTTGCTAAGCAACAGGCAACACTTGTCCCGGTGTGGTTCGCTCGTCATAGTTATTCACTGGCGACTATTTTCATTCATGTTTATGTCTCGCAGACTCCCCGTGCGACACGCTGGGTTTTATCGACAATATAAATAAAGGCACGACTGCCCCGTATGCTAGAAACAAGTGGAAAAAAGACTTTTTTGTTTTTTTCATTCAGCTTTTATTTCAGTTTAGTTGTGTAGTTTCTATATGTGTGTTTTTAACACTGGCAATTTGATTTTGTTTTGATAGAGAAAATATAATATTGTTCCTGAATTTTGGTTTTGCATTTTTACAACAGTACTAAGGATTCATTTTAAATGAAGTATCATTTAAAAAGATTAAATTGATTTTCTTTCTTACGTAGAAGAATTGAAGTATAAAATATCCATCTTTCACTAGAGAAAAGATTTGTATATTCGTTACGAATAGATCCAAAAACTAATGAAGGTAGTTAAAAAATATATATCACTATGGAAAGAAACATTGCTCTGCAGTAACATAGATTATGTTATATTTAGAAAATTGAGATCCCTGCTTAAAATTGAAATATTATTATTTAAACAGTATTTGATTTATATTATATGTATACAAACACTTTCATTAATAGAATGTAAATTTGCAATTAACATAAATTATATTTTACCTCTTTATGCTGAAAGAAAAGGGAACTAGGTTATACATGTGTAAAAAAAAATTTACAGAAAAAGTAATTAATTACGTAACTGACTTAAAATCTCACGGTTAGCTTTTCCGTCGACGAGACTTCACAACCAACAGCCAATATAAAAACAACATTTACAAAGCAAATTCAAAGTACCGACCGCATCGCAAACAACATTACACACTGGCTCCATACGCCGTCTCCGCTGTCAGTCTAAAAACTAAAGGGTCTTAATTAAAGATCTAAAACGATGCCAATTTACTAGAAATCCCGTACGCGAGCTAGAAAGCTATTAGGACGGGGTCTTGATTTCAATACTTGGTACTATTTAGAATATTTAAATTTGAATTTGTTAAGAGAATATTTCGGCTTGGAAATGAAGAGTATCAAGTAAGGAAAGAAAACATTTAATTATAATATTTATAATAATTGACCTATATATTGATAGCGTATTCGCTAGTGTTAGTGTGACAATCATTTATACTCGTATGATTAACATTTGTGTGTGTTTCGTATCTGGGTGTTATTTATATGTATTTAAGTATCATGTATCAAAAGTGATACTCTCTGTTTGCTATGTGTAACACAAGTGTTTTAGGCAATTTATTACGGAATGAAATTTTAACTGTAAATATACAAAATAAATATCCAAATTACTTTAATAATTTTTGCTATCTAGGAAAAAGCATGAGAATAAATTGTCACGAATCTAAAGACAAAAAATTCGTCAACAAGAACTGCATAACTTTGTTTTCCATTAAAAATATAAATAGCAAGACCTACATGCCCAAAACGATCCATCTATTTAGGTGCGCGGTACCCTATTAAAGTTTTTTTTATCCTGAAGTATTTATTAGTGTAAATATATCCCCTTATTTCAACTAGTGATGTGCTCATTTGCCGAAATGCTACCTTCTAAGTCGAGTGATCACTAACCGATTTTACAATTAAATGTAATGTTACTAAAATATCGCTTAGTAATGTTGTGCAAATGATCTCGAATAAAGCATGAGGACGGTTGCCACAAGGTCAACAAAACGTCGGAAATAATTTGGAAAAAGTTTAAGAAACCGCGTTTAAAAGCCGTTAAAAATATAATTTGATTTGTACAAAGCTAAATATATTTTGAATAAAGCTTTATATTAATTCCTGAAACTAATAAATATGGCTTAAATAAAAATTGTATTTAAGCAATATGGCTACTTTATGTAAATAAAATAACATGATGACTCTAGCGTTCTGATTGTAAGGAAAATAGTTTTTACGGTAGCTATAGAATAAATCAATACTTAATGTAATAAAATAGAATTGATATTACTCTACGTAATAAAATATGTAACTAAGACTATATACATGTAACTAAGACACACATATAACTTAATAATCCACTGACTGCTATTTGGCAGCTAGACTTGGCCTAGTTATGTAAAAGTAAAATTATTGGACGCTCTACTTATAGATTGAGTTCTAGTGTATATATTACACATTCGATCTATTTGAATTTCGAATTCGGATTGCCATTGAGTTTTGAAATGGTTTTGATCGTTTTATCGAATATACAAAGATAGGACGGTACATCCCTATTCTTAAGATTCAGCAGAACTGTTTAGAGATGCTCTTTGATGTAGAAAAGAATCTGAAATTTGTTGGATAATAAAAACTGTATAATTAGTAAAGTATTCGGATGTTTAACTTATTTAATTTGGGTTTGAAGTTTCGAGTTTCTATCGAATTCGACCCAATTCTCTCGAGTTTGTTACGGAACTTACTTCGGGACTGGATTTCGCGATGATGAAGTCTAAATGTGCAATGTGTTTATGACTTCGCTATTTTAAAATATAATTAATTTTCAAGAATTAGGAAGTTAGGAATTTCTCTACAAAATTGATAGATAGACCGATGAATAGTTTAAGTAAATACAGTTATTTATCGAAAGTTACACTAATTAGATAATTACTGTAATTTTGTTTGGCTTGTATGAGTAAATTGAGGGGTCGAAGGTTGAGGAGGAACATTGTAACGCAGTGTTGGCAAAGGCCAGCAACATCATTAAGAATCTCTAGCCCAAAATCACGTACAATCCACGCGGCCATAAATAAAACTTACGTTCAGGAACGTAAAAACTGGAAAGATCCCAATACACTTGGCGACTCGGACTCATTTCGCTCAAACAAAACGCTTGGACTCAATATGCGAGGGTCCTGAATTGTTGCCAAGTCCCCCTCCCCCCATCGAGGTATGGTAGGCGTGCCATCAGTAACGAATACCATGCCTTGGCAGAGTTGTTTCTTGGCAAATGCTTGGCAATGCTACAGATCCCTACCTACTTGGAGCGGTCCACAAATCGAGCTTGCATTTAAGTGAATACTTAAAATTGGGTTACGCTTTCAAGTCTTTGAATATGAGATAGCGTATGTAGATCGAGTGCTGGATCTTTATGTTAATGTAATGTTATTTTCTGTTTCTTCTTCCAACGAAGCGACACATTTTATAAATTCACATACGCATTGCTGAAAGGTGATTATTCGCGAGAGAAAATTGATTTTAATTGTGCGAATTCTAAAGGTAGCTGGAAGTGTTAAGAAACCTTATATTACTGGACTGACATTATATTTCATTTTATCTCAGAACAGGTAATAGAGATTTGCGTTCTTTATCAACTTGACTGAGAATTGGATGCGAGTGTCCAAACATTCCTTGCTATTGATTTGAATTACTTTCCGATGTCTGTCTCTATATATGCGTTTTTTTATAGATAATAGATAGTGGTTCAAGAGGAAGGTTTCTGTGTTTACACATGCATAATATAGTAGAAAAACACTGATAATCTTAGAAGTTTCTAATGTAATTGCGGAAATAAACTTCGTTTTTTGCGATTACATTACAAACGTTGGCTGAACCTGATAAAATAGATCAAACTAATATAGAAATAATATAATAGTATTGTACACCATGCCCTTCCATTAGTAATAATCCACAATAACAATTTTTATCACCATTGCATCCATTGTGAGAGGTCGAGGCGAGTTGCTAGTTCAGTAAATTTTCATTTCGTCTCTCTCCCACACTTAACATCGTACAGAATCCAAATACCATAACCACGGCTTTCAAGGGAGTGTTTATTTTATTATTAGCCAGCTTCGACTAAATGTGTTTGGCATATTTCCCTTTTCTTACCGTGGTATTGTGATAATGGTGAAGTTGACATAGTTCTTGGATAAGTACGTTTTTTATTCTACTGTACAATGTTATTTTGTCAAAATATATTTCAAAATGTCTACACAAAGTATATGAATACAAAAACGATTTTTTGACGTGACAACGTCTTATAAATTGGTTTGCCGGGTGACACTTCAAGAAACTGCGTTACGCTCCGCTCACGTTATGCGCCCACAATGAGAGCGAGTGAGAGGCACGCGTCCCTCTCACTCGCTCTCATTGTGACGTGTGTTTCGCAAATGTATTGCAAGTTATTGTATGTATATTTGTATATATATACGTATGTATGTGTAGAGGTAGAAATAAAATTTTGTTAATATGAAATTCAGTGCGAGATTCTTTGTATAAATTAGTGTTTTAAATATAATTCTTTGTATAAATAAATGTTTTAAATTGTTACTATTATTTCATCCTTATTCCTACTATACGAATGAATATTCACATTAAAATTATTTTACCACTCAAAGTCGTTGTCACGTAAAACTTTCGCCCGTATACCGTCATTTTTTTTTCGGACGAACAATCACCATTTTTGATATGAAAAAACACAATTCAATCGTCTACAGTTCGATTGATTGTTTCACAGTGAAAACAATAAAGCGTAGATTAACTCATTAAAATAACAATATATCAGAACAAATATTGTCTTTTCGATTAGCACAGAGTTTATCCGGCAAAGTGGATATACCGCGGTCACCATAAAGACCCGATCCCCGATGGGAAACGTAAGTGATTCGAGAAACCCTATAGAAATAAAGCAAGAAATCCGTGTTTTAGCTGTTGAGAGGGTGAGGAATGTTTACATGTTTGCCTTGTTGTTAGCCGTCAGCCAGCTAATGGCTGCTGGGCGGCTTCCCTTGTTCTGATCCTTTGTAATGCTGGGTACACACTTGTGAGTATTAGGTGGTGATTGTTTAGTTCGGTAATTTAGCTTCGGAAAATTCTCTTCGTTGAGAAAGACCTTTAATTTCTTTTGTTTAAGTAATTAAAAATTGTTATACTTTTTTTCACTTCACGTATCGAATAGTACTGAAATTTAAATGTTAAGTAAAAGTTAAGTAATCTATGAAAACGATGTCAATAATTGATTCTAATTTGTTTTTCATAGTTTTAACTTAAAAACCTTGAGTATCAATAGGATCTATAAAACAAGATTAAATTATTATATCGTACACTCGAGTTGTATCATCATAAAAGACAAAGTACGGCCACTGAAGGGGAAAAAGGGGGATTTAGCTCATAATTCTGCTGAGCAGGCGTGGTGGCAATCTCAGAGCGTAGCTTCACGGCGAGTATGCTGTTGCCCATCCCTGCCCTATTGCATTTAAGCTACACTGTTTCGAGGGATAAACCATCATCTGTCGGTTGCGGTACCGCAGTCGACTCTTACGATACCTAGTACAGGGGTGGTATTATTCTATTATCTATCGGTAACATACGGGTACAGCTGCATCATACAATCGTAAAATAGATTTCTCAAATCGTAATAATGTTAGAACTGTTTAAAAAAATGTGAGTTATCGGTACAACATTTTGATATGCAAAGAATGATTACAAAAAAAAACTTTAATTTCCTCTAAGCCAATATTCGATTCCAGCTGACGCCATTTTTTATCGAATAGATATTGGACAATATCATACAGTAATATTGAACAATTTGCTTCGATTTCATAAGTATCGGTATACACTTAATTGCTGATAAAGAAATGAAAATCTATTAAAATTATTATAAATTGGTCTTCTATCGCAAAACATTCAAGTAATTTGCATTTCTATAATCTAGATATGAAAAGTTCTTTGGGTAATAAAATTATTAAACAGGTAATATGATTTAGATGCAGTACCACAGAAAAAGTAGAACTATACAGTAAGATCACTAGCAACACTTAAAAACAGCATTGCTTATTTATTTACAGTATACTATAAGATTTAAATGAACCGTTTGAATACACAAAACATTCAATTTGATCCATAATCGAAACAAAGTTACTGTGTAAGACGCTCATAAATATCACTATAATGGCCCACAGCGGTAAAATAAAATATCGGATACGTATCCGAAACGTTATCCGATGTACGTAAATGTGCAACCACCTTATGTTATCCTGGCTTATCTCATGCCCTAACGTTAGGCAATAATACTCGAGTGCGGGTTACACCGCAAGATGGCTGCGGTGTTTTCTTTCTATTCTCTTCTTTTTTCTGTATCTGACCACCGAGTATAATTGTAGAGAAATTCCTTTTTACTCTTTTACTTATTTCTGCACTGTGTCAACCGTTGCGAAGTATTAGATGTAGGAAGTGGAAAATGGGACAGTTCACAGGCGTTATGGCCAGAGTTGAAATGTCTTACAATCTCGCAATTTATACCGTTTTGTTGTGTGTTTGTTTCTTACAAATATATATATAAGCTGTAGGATACTAATAGAGTAGAATAGTACCTCTCCCTATACCAAGGTTTTTATAACCCTATATAATTTACACAGCCTTTATTCATCTATTATAATAACTGTGTCTAATTTGATTATCTATTTCTTGCAATTAGTTTAATATCTCTTTTACTTTCATTCTATACTGTACCAGGGGTTGTGAGAAGCGATTATGGCACAAAAACCGACAGATGGCGGTATATGTATTCAAAATAATAGCAGCATCCCCGTCACGAAGCTTCATTCTGCGATTGCTATCGCATTTATTCAGTGCAGTTATTAAGGAAAAAAAAATCATTTCATTAAGAGGTTTTATCTTATCTTAAAGTTATTATTGTTGAATAAAGTTATTATTATTTATCTCACGTCTATATAGCCGTCTCATGTTTGCCATAGACTAGAAGAGACTCCCTAAGAAAGAGGATCTATTAAAATTATATAAAAAGACGACAAATGTCAATAACAGGTTATCTCAATTGTTTTTGTTGCAGTTTTATTTTACCTAGAACTATAGTTAAAAAATTTCTCCATTGAAATCAATTTATTACTAGTTTTCATTTAATATAACGGTCATATCTATACATTGTTTCCCGAACATAATGTATTAAAACTTGATCAATGCTAAGGAAAAAATAATTATGCAATCAAACAAACAAGTACCATTAACCACAAATCCGACCGTGTTCCCTTACTTCCGTGTGTCGATACAACAAATGTTCATAAAAGAGAACTAATTAACTGATCACGAACACACACTGATTAATGTTAACGCCGGGACAAACGAGGCGAAATAACTGGACGCCTACTAGCTGTTCTCGGCAGGATTACGAAACTTTCCCCTTGACTACTAGCTCCAAATAAAGATGAACAGGATTGTGTCTACCTTTTGACTGTTAATTAGATAGGTTTTGACCTCGATGACTTTTGAAACTCGTCCTTTTTCTAAGCCTAATAGATTGGATCCTCGTTACAAAACGAAAGGTGATAGGTTTGTTTTGTACAAGATTGTTAAGAATGGGTTACTAGCTGGCATGAATATTAACTGCTTAACCTTTTGCGGGTTACTAAGCAACTCTATTATTAATACCTAAGTATATTAGTATGACGGGCCCGATGGCGCAGATGGTAGTAATCCTGTCTTGTGCACCAGGGGTCGTGGGTTCGATTCCCACCCAGAGCAAATATTTATATGATGATATTTGTGTTTGCTCTGTGTATGGGTGTAAAATATATGTATTTAAGTAGTATATTTGTGATTCCTCTGTTGTCTGGCATTCGTAACACAAGTGCTTTAAGCGACTTACCACGGAGTCAGGTCAATGTATGAGATGTTGTGGGAATTTATTATTATTATTATTATTATATAAGTTATCAAGAATTTCAAATCTATAGAATATAGTTAAATGAGTGAAAAGCTTTAAAAAGACAAAAGAAAATATTTTAATAGAGTCATATTTTTAATGATGTCAGCTTTTCTATAAAATAAGTTTTGAGCATCCAATAACAACTGTCTATTGTAAAATATTGTTTATACATTTTTTTTTTGATGAAATAATTAAAATTCCCAACGAAAACTAATTAATATTACAACTGTTTATATAATTGTATTTTACTCTCAACACTTTGAAGGTCAAACATCTTCTGTGCTATCGAGTAATTGTATTTCCTATTAAAGTTCTAAAGATATGAGCAAAATTCAATTAGAGATATCCGTAGGTAACTAGTTACTGATAATTGGTTTTCACGTGTTGATTTTATTTTACATCCAATTATTGTTTCTGTCCATATAAAAGCAATACACAATAAGTAATAATATATTAACTTTTAATAATCAAAAGTAATTGGGTTGAAAATAAAGAGTTTTTCTCTTCTCTTTCTTCTAAAATATACGAAGGAATGCACTTCAAGTTATTGAAACAATAAGAAAAAAATTATAAGCGTTTATAAATATAAAACGTCCGTAACACAAAAATAATTAAAATTTTAGCAATATTACCCCTTTGGTAATGATCATAATAATATATATATAAATATATATATAAGTAAACCTATCGCTAGAAAAAAATCAATACAGAACACACAGTGAATGTTCTATGAAATCAAGATTGTAATTGCAAAGCAATCTAAATGTGTATCTGAAACCTTCGACCCTTGGACCCTGCACGGACTGCGATTAAGATTTCATGGAACAACAAGAACCGTTAGTGACTGAATCTTCGGATTGGTTTCTGAGACTATTTCAAGTTAAATATCATAGAATAGTACGCTTCATACATTATCTGGTATATCATTTGGCTAATTATATTAACTTAAATTGACAATTTTTAATAGAAATTGATGCAAAGATTTTGTGTTGTAAATGTTTCATGATATATGATTTCAATAATATCGATGAAAGTATCATGGTTACTTTATAACAATGTTAATCAAAAACCTGACAGTCAGGTCAGTGTGGGTCATACGGCACGTCTTTGTCACGTCACACCACAATGACTCATTTTGAGATATTTTAGCTTAAGTCTACATTCGCATACCCATTACACATCGCAATATTTCACATGAGAAAACGAACAGAATAGGTTCGTTAAGGGCCTCGAGGGCCCTTACGTATTGTGCCGATGTCGGAATCCTCTGTCAGCCATCGAGTGGGTACGCCGAAATGTTAATGAGGCAAACCCTGAGTACTGTGAGTCGTATAATCCTATTATTGTTTTAGTAGATGGGACTT
This sequence comes from Heortia vitessoides, assembly GCA_020976665.1. Lineage (NCBI taxonomy): Eukaryota > Metazoa > Arthropoda > Insecta > Lepidoptera > Crambidae > Heortia > Heortia vitessoides. Next base: position 3,442,536 of record JACJUM010002496.1, read on the forward strand.
GATTATTTTGTTGGGTATTGATTTCGGTGGTTAGACTTCCTTATCCCTTTCTAATCTGCCAATCCCTTCTATCCCTGATCTAATTTAATAGAAAGCTATTGGCTGGTTAAAGTTTGTGGAAAATTTGCTGGCAAAGCTTAATTTTGGCAATTTAAATACTCTTTACTACAACATAATTAATTAGTGACTTTTAAATCAACGAAACATTTTATCGGTAAATATTTTACACGAGTATGATTTGAAAATATTTTTTTGTAACTTTTATGACTTGTGTACCTGCAAAATATTTTTGTTCGCGACCCATGATTATTTGAAACGATCACTCAATAGCTGAGTGCTAACTCTTGACTAGGGTCGGCTCTTGACCCCTGATCTCCCGGGGTCTTGTGCCTTGTACAGCCATACTTTACGCATGTAGGTACATCTTTATCAGAAAACCGCAAGTAACGGTCAGATAGTTGTTGTTAGGTCTAACCCTTTACACAAGTATTCTCGTCTTGTACAATAAAGTTCCTTGCATAATAGTAAACGAGTACCTTAACTATCACATTTCTACTAAAGAATCTTTCGGGCGTTGTTATACCTCAAGGTTCACCTTCTATAATAATATTTTTAAAATAATTTAAAATGTTACAGATCGGATGTATAATTTCAGATAAATAACTATGAAATAAAACAGGTCTAATTTTTCGCACATGTTAGTTCATATTTATTGGGAAACCGCAAATATGAAAATAACGACACAACAAATATTTAGTACAAACCTTGAGTAGGTCTGCGAAATATGGTCAGAGTATTTGCCAGAATTTGAATAACGGGATGCTTTTAACTTTATTAGCCTCGTGCTTTATAAGGGTTAGGGAAAATGTTTGTGAATATTGCTTTATCTACTAAATTTAGGTCAAAATAAATATATATATTATTATTCTAAGCACTTATAATAACTATGGGAAAGCTTTTAAGACGATCTCATTACACTCCATTGTGTTGCATATTTTATAAAGAGTTAATTTGCGCAATAAAATATCTAACAGTTAACAGTTAAGAGTATCAAATACACGAATTGACTATATAGAGCTCTGAATAAATCTTGAATCTGAAATTGATCATCAAAAAAGGATGAACTTTAAACTTTCCGAGCGTGCACCATCGTGATGGCATAGCTAGAAACCCGTCCATCCAATTTGAAACGATAAAAAATAAATTAAAATAAGCGGACGGCTCCGATGATATCGATACTGGTTCCAAGTCAGTACTTGGCACCCATTGTACTCTCAACGAAGGTGCTTCTAATTGCGTCGGCTTTGTTATACAAAATGAGGTGTTAGCTCTTCTATTAAATAATAAGTAGTTTGGCTTAGGCTATCGATGTAACGTCAGATTAATCAAGCAGTAGTTGTTTGATATACTTTTTAAAATAAATTGATGGTGAAGGATGGATCGCTTGATTTATATCCATTTAAAATATAGTCTGTTCAATTGCAAGCAAGTTCTTTATATATTTTAGCTATGTTTCTGTTTTGAATACTAAGTTTAACAATGCGTATAGTCTTATATCAATTAATTATTTATATTACCTGCAATTTGTATTCCTAACGCTTATTTATTTTTGTTACAGATAAAATAGAAGAACATTGCGTATGGCCGAAAGGTACAACAAAAGTCCAACGAAGGCGTCACCGTACGCTTTTTGGACATATCAAAATGTTTGGTTTAACAATATTCACGATATTCGTAAGCCATCATCTCAACATGATAGTGTAAATCATAATTTATTAAATAATAGGGAAAAGCAAAATGTTCCACAAGAAAGCAATACAGAAAGTGAATCTAGAACAAAGACTGACGATACAATTAGTCTTATAGCAACAACTGAAGAAGCAATCAAATTTGAAGATGAGGAAATCAGAAAAAACGTGTGGAGTGATGTCGACGACGAACTTTACATAGCAGATATTATCAAATCAAGGACTACAAATGAAGTGAAACGAGAAATACGTGATACTAGTGTTTATAGTGATATCAGTGAAAAGGTTGTGAGTAGTGTTAAGTTAGATTACGAGATGTGGGATATAGAGCCCACAGACCTGACAGAGTGTGACTGTTTGGGTCCACCGCCTGAGTTTTTGCTGCCACCGCCTCCTCGACCACCGTTCCTGCAAGCTGATTATTACTGTGATGACCCGATACCAGATTTGGAAACTTGCGACACGGAACCAGTAAGTAATAATTGTACTCTATAATTTCTATCACTTTTCCGAATCATATGTAGGTAGTTTATTTATTTAATAATAATGCCAGATTTAAAATTGAACAATTTTAAGTATATTTATAATTTATGAGAATCAATTTATGTTAATCTTGAGAAAGGTTGTAGGTAACCAAACTATTGAAGAAAATATATAAATAAGTATATGAATCGTGTTTGAAAGTCGATAATTAGAATAGAAGTAAATGTTAGAAAATATTGTATATTACATAAAATAAATACTTGATAATAAATAATGATGTCCAAAAAAACACAACCTTAAGAAAATTCTAAGTGGACACGCAAATACAACAAAATCCCCTGATACCTGACTAAATAAATCAAACAGTAAAAGTAAAGTAACGGAAACTCTAAGCCGAATACGTAAAAATTTTCGTTTTCTATTTTCCAACAGTCGGGACAGCTAATCCCCGCTTTTTAGGTAAAGAGACATTTCAAGTTCTGTTCTAAAAATGGTAATGAGCAAACAAGTCCGCTGGTCTTATCTGGGTGCGTAAATATTTGATGTATGCGGGCCATAATGAAGTCCTGTTAGAGTACTGAGTTATCTTTACATCTGGGTTTGTGCGCACTACAAACAATTGTGTAAGCACTTTGTGTATCTTCCACTTCGTCATTACCATTTTCATCCGTTCAATTTGCTCGCTTGCGTCATCCAAAACTGTCATGTCAATGTTTAGTGCTAGTGAATTTTTATCCATTGGTGAAATTATCACGATACATCATATTAAATTTTACTTGGACAGATATAATATTAACGGTACCTAACTAATATTTCGACTATGCAGTTGCTTGATATAACCATATTTCTAGGAGCTGTGGTACGTTGGTAATACCATCATGAATAAGTAGATAATCAAACATTTGATGCGGCTACAAGTGCTATTAATCGTCTTATTAGGGAACAAACAAACAGTATTTGTCAAACAATGTCTTACGAACACAATTTGATGAGCAAACAACTTAATGAGACACGAAATTGAGTGGAATATATAAATCTTACAAACTTTGATAGCGAAGTTAGAATTGTTATTGTACATGTACCAGTGTTTTGATGGCTTATTTTCAGAAATAAGAAAGTGTTTATATTTGTTTTGAATGGTAAAATAACGGCTGTTTATCTTTGCGGAAAATTGTTTAGACAATTAGGTACTTAGATTTAAGTGTAAGATTTTCATCCAACTCATTTTATAAGTAGGCGAAAAAAGAAATTTGTCGAACGATTGATTCAGAACATCAAATTCCTCTGCCGAGTCTATTAAAAGCAAATATCTAATATTCATAAAGGTTTTTATGAACGGAATGGAAATACTCAAAATCATTTGAAACCAAAATAACTAAGATAAAAATCATGTAATTGAGCAAAGCTCAAGTGAAGTCAATTGAAGATAGCATACAATGGGTTTGAACTAATTAAATGGCTTAGCTAATGACAGATCCCGACCGCAGGCTAATTTGATAATCAAGTGTTGTTAACTATTCGAAAATATATATATTGACTTTGCTACATTATCAAAGGGATTCACAATATTGACATGTACGATTACAGTGGTTATTGAAATTTTAAAATATTTCATTATAGCTCCTACAATTTCATGCGTTTGACAGAAGTATTACGTTATCAAAAATTGAATGACCGCGATGACGCAGCGTAGGTAGATGTCCAACTAAGCGGATTCTCTACCGTTTGAAGGTCACAGGATGCCGTGGGATGTGCGAGGACAAAACCAGATTTAGTTGTAACCTTAAAAAAGACTTATAAATAGCAGGAGAATATGAAGCAAAGAGGTGGTATGAATTGCAAATATTAAAAACTTTCGTTCAGGATACGTCACATCTCCCTAGGATATCATAATTTAAAAATATGAACTTCTCAAATAAACATAATTCTTTAAAAGATGTAAAATGAACTATTAATAACTAAAATATAAAAGTTAATATGTATAAAGATAAAAATATAAACAAACATTTAAGAAATTTGCTTTATTGGATGACCCATTAAATCAGTTCTCAATAAAAGCGATGTCAAGAAATGGTCTCGACATTTTTTGCTCCATCAATAATCCTATTGTGCTTGAGAAAAAAAATGAATGTTGCCCGCATGTAATATGCGCATATTTATTAGACAAACTTGCAGCATCACCTCTAACAATTAAGCGAACAAACAAACTTTATTGTCTATAGCTAATTTGAATATTTAATGTACAAGCTTATGTCTCTTTCGAGTTTCTATTAACATACAGTTTCAAGATATCATATTATGAATACAACTTGCTCTCTCACTTGTTCTACCGTCTAAGTGTTCAAGTGAGAACATTGTTTTTATATGGCTAAGTGAAATTTGTTCGTAATCGATTTTTATGCATTAAACTTAGAGACTTCGTACTAACTTCGTGTATAAGTAATACGCAAACGAAATAAATTACAATAAGTATTATTTAAATTGAAAATCAACTAATTATCATTAACTTACCTTAAATTCAAAAACAAGTTGTTTGACTTTAATAATTCCAGTAATTTAACTACGGAATATATTTTGAAGAAACTTTATAATAACACGTTAAGGCAACACAAACTATATGTTGAAAAGTTACTAACAGGCACTTGCAATTTTATATGAAATTAAACTCTCACTTCTAAAGATATCGTAAACGAAGTCAGAAGTAATAATATTTATGGAGATAAACTAGTCATTAATCACGGTTTTGTTCTTGTGGAAATTAGAAGTGTTTCTGTTAATTATCACTGTTCTTATGGTTCGGTATCTCGTAGGAATGTACTATTCTTAGATAACACTTGTGCATTTCTCCGCCTGTGAAAGTATTTTTAAAACGAAGTGTCGGATGTCGAAATAAATATTCCCTTCTTTTGTTTCCAACAAATAGCTCGTCATCGTCATCCACTGCTAGTGACCTCCTAGACCTCATAGGCCTCCCGAAAAGTTGGATCTTACCTATAATTGGCAAGCGTGGTGGCAGTCGTAGAGCGTAGCTTCGCGACAGTTATGCTGATGCCCACATTATTTCGAGTTAGTTTACTGCCATCTGTCGGTTCCAGTATCTCAGTCGCTTCTGACTACACCTGACACATGGGGGGGGGGGTACTATTCTACTCTGCCGGTACCATACGGGCAATAATCTCATATATCGTTTTATTTATTCCTGGTAAAATGTCCAGGATTTTACAAATGTTCGTCCTCTAATTCAACTTTGTTAGATACTAAATATTTTTAATGCTCACATATTAAGGAAACCTGTGTCCAACTAACAAGTGGTAATTTAGCGATGAATTCTTTTTCTATTTCTACACCTCCTTAATAAAAATTGATTTTATCAAAGGTATGTTGATCTTTCCCATTCTGTGACATGAATTATTAAATTTTAATAACTAATTCGAACAAACACAGCTGTCTTATTATACATTCCAGTCAAAGTTTTACGTTTCGTTAGCGATGGTTTTTTTTGGTGGGTAGAGAGGTGTATCTGAAGTGCTAATTTTACTACAATCTATGCACAAATTTCATTACATTTAGTGTCAAGTATATATCTCTATTAGTAAAGTTGTGGGAATGTGGTTACCACATCATTAATTCCATTACTTGTTATTAGTTCGTGGTTTTTATCTGTACACGTTATCGTTTCATCGTTTTATCACTGAATATAATCTGACCTGTCTCCCAACAAATTTAAATTTATATAAAGTTAGTTATTCAGTTGGGTACTGGTGGAGCCAAATACTACCAATGCCAGGTGTCGTAAGAGGCGATTGAATTACCAGAACCGGCAGATAGCGGTATATCTGTCTGAAACGGCAGCTTAAATAGGTAGTACAGGGTGGGGATGGGCAGCAGCATCCCGTGAGGCTGCGTACTGCGATTTCCACCACGCCAGTCCACCTTGGCAATCTTGGGGAAGCCTAAGTGAACTTTCTGTAGCTGATGTGATAAAATATATATACAATACCGGTAAACATACTTAGAAATATGTTTAAAGTTATTTTGAATACAATAAACTTTTGTATCAACAAATATAAATCTTTTTGTAATTGTTCATATATTTAACAGTAAAAATTTAATTATTTATTTCGATATTGCACATGTATATTTTTAGATGTTACAGTATTTAATGGTGTCGCAAAAACATACTTAAAACCAATAATAGAATTTAACTTAAAACTAGTTATTTCACATACATTTGACCTGTTTGAGCTTCTCGTTAGTTATTTTATTTTTATTCCAAGAATTCATTTACAGAGTAGTACAATCTTTGGATCAGATTTTCCTTTAATTTACTTTTGAATATTTTAATATATCTTTTAAATATTAATCGGTGTTGGAATTTTCAATTTTCATCAAAATGGATCGGTATAATGTACTATTTCTATACACTTCTAAATATATAATGGAAGTTTAAGCGGATTCTATACGTACGTGTATTGAACACAGAAACCAGCCGAGCACTATGATACTGAAGACTTAGATAGAAATATTTATCTTCTTCATATATATATATAAATGTCCTGCCATTATGTTTGTCCGGGATAAACTTATTAACTACTAAACCGGTGTTAATCAATTTGTTCTTACTGAGTATGTTTAAACCAACTTGAGAGATAGGATAGACAAACTCCTATCTCAATTCATAGTTGCAACATTTTTTCATGATTAACATAACATGTATAGGTAAAACAGGACATTGTCAGTCAGCCTAGCTAAAAAAGCGTAAGATACATAGTCAACTAGATATAAAGGCTCAATTGATTTTGTGTAAATTAAAAAAATAAAGGTTAATATAAAGGAAAATCAGTCGATATAGCTTATTAAAAGAAACGCGATCAAGGGACTTCCATTAACCGTAAAGGAAAATCAGACGATATAGTTTAAAAATCAAACAAAACACGCTCGGAGGAGGTCCGTTTAGCGTGAAGTTTGTATCCACACGGATTCCGATAAAAAATAAATTAGCTTATCATCAGATTAACAAGGGATTGATAGCTATTAAACCGCAAACACGTCGCGTGTGAATTGGTCTTTTCAGAGAGTCGATGCGCCACCCGCGGTAGTTCTGAGAACGGTGACGAACCATGAAACCGTTTGGACACCTACATCGCCTTAAGGCCAAGACTGACAGAATATTATTTTATATATGTAATAGCAAATGGAAGATAAATACATACATAGGTCCATAGTCTTTGTCTAATCCGATGGGACACAGGTGTGATGTATGTAAATATACCCTTGTTAAATATATAAAACAATTGCGTCTATCTTATTTTTGAAATTAGGTTGTTTACTAAATTTATAATAAAGTATATATATTTTTGTAACGATATTTATTAGAAATATTCGTCTGGTTGGTGTCGTTGATGTATATATAAATAATTTTGGAAACGGTTGTTTTAATCTTTCAAAGGAACGGTCAAATAATATAATAAAAACTTCAGCTACTTACCGACTTAGATGTTTTTTTTGATAATAACTCGTTATCCAAGAAACCACCCATAAAATTGGTGAACAAAAATGTTTTATCCACCCAAAGTCGATGCCTTAAGAATGTGTCAACCATTTTGTGTGTGTTAATTAACCCCTCATATTTATGTCTTAATTCGGCGACCACGAATCCTGACAAGTAGTCGAAAAACATAAAAACAACGCAAACAACTTTACGGCGAATTAGTCTCAAAATCTGTTGTGGTTTTATAGATTTTATGAGTCAGAAGCTCTGCTGGTTCCTTATAAAGCTATAAGTTAATTACGATCAGCTATTTTATGAGGATTATCTTCCATAAATATGGAGCGTTATGGATCATTATCGATGGGCCCATTAATGGTTTGTGTGGACGTCGAATACATAAAAGGAAAATTGTAACCCATTATGCCACTATTGTGAAATATAACAAGCCATATGCGGGCTGTGGTCGGAGTCTTTTTATGTGATCGAATGAACTTTACCTAGCAAATTAACAACTTGAAGAGGAATATACCTATAATAAAGAGCATACAGAACTAACAGCTGGTGGGGCTCATCATCATTTCAGCTATTAGAATTCCACTGCTAGACATAGGCATTGCTAAGAAAGGGGAAATTTTGCCCGTAATTGCCGTCCTGGGCAAGCAGTTGGTAATCACTTAGCGCAGCTTTCGCGACCCTGTACATTTGAGCTACACCGTTACGAATTTTTATACGGCTATCTGGTACTTTAGTCGCCTCTTACGACACCAGGTATAAGGGGACGTACTATTCCACTCTGCCGGTGGTATCTCATGGCTAGTGCCCTCATAATACCTCTTACTTTTTTTTTACTCTCTTCTGATTTTTTCAACAATGCTATCAGTTCTGGAAAGGAAAAAACACACAACCACCCACGAGATGGACTGATGATGATCTGTTAAGAACAGCCGGAACGCGTTATATGCTGGCCGCATGTCAGCAGAAGACATCCTAATGATATAATTATGGTATTGTGTACGGAATTGCATTGATAAGTACTAAATACTTTATTAAGTAATATTATGATGAAGAAAATAAATCCGTACAATGCCATGGGAAGATCGTATGTGTGATGTCCCTTTGATACTTATTTACTTTAATTCTGAAAATATAGCGGTATATACCTTCCTCCTGGTAGTTTATGTGGCTGTGTGTTTTGCCTCCATTTAGAATATGAATTCTATCCTGGAAGAGCTAAGATAAATTACTAGATAATTATATTTAGTTTAGGTTAGGTATTGTTTTTATTTAAAAATAAATTATAGTTTATTAATCTACTGCAACAAATACAAAAACTCTTAACCTAATTACACTAATAAAAACAAAAGAAAAACCACATTAGATTACACTAATAGGCTTAAACGAAAAAATTCAAATTATTTTCAGGCTTACTAAATCTTACTTTTGAATTTTTCGTTTCTGTCCCATGTCGAAAACACAGAATTAAAGTTTTATAATTGTTATTAAGAATTAGGTTTGTACAGTTAATTTAAATACTCTCATGTTTCTTGAGTCATACTTAAAAGCCCACTATAACTTGAAATTTAAATGACATCAAGTGTGCTCTCTGACAAACATTCAAAGTAAAGAGAAAGGCATGATAGAGACTATCAATGTTAACTCGACAAACTACAAGGTGTAATAAAGGGCTTTACGGTATTTATAAACATGGTCCTGGGCCATGACTTGCTTATTATGCATTATAAGCTGGTTATACTCGTACATCAAAATAAACAATATTAAAATATTACTTTAAATTTGTCTAAGCGTGGCGAGTGATGTGAAATACGGCATTTAAAAGCATGGTAGTGTAAAGTAACTATTAAATATTGCTTATTTTATCAACTTGCTAACTGCTGAGGAATAGACACCAAAATGCCAAAAGAAAAAAAAGATTTAAAACATGCAGCTATTAACAAGTGTTCTCAATGTTTTTTATTTTATCTCTTACTATCTGTGCCCTCGACTTTGAATAGTAGTGACTTTGGGAGCATTTTTTTTAGACAAATTATTTCGTGTATCAAATACTTAAATAAGATATTTAATTAAGCCATTTCAGTAAATAACTCTTTTAAGTACATTTTTACACACGAAAATTACTTACTAAACACACTTTTAAAGACTCCGTAATCCTATATGTTTTTTTATACTTTTATTTTATCATCCGTAAGCTTTTTTGCAGACTTAATGACACAAAAACATTTATCCCTATTTTACCCCCTTTCGAGTAAAATTTTTACAAAGTTGAAATGTAGTATTTATTTTTATTTAAGCAATAGCAATTATTTCTATACAAACTTTCATCTCCTATGTCACCCATTAAAAGCCTTTTTTATGCATTAAAACTAGCTCACGTCCTTTTCCAATTTCTCAACTATATTTGTATAAAATTTCATTTAAATTGGTTCAGTAATTTAGGCGTGATTGTGTTACAGACAGACAGAGTTTCTTTCGCATTTATAATATTAGTAAGGGTAAGGATTAAGTTATCAATTAGCTAACTTAGGTATAAATACAAGCTATAAGAATTTTTTTCTGTCGATAAAATTATCCAACTAAAATAAGGTTTTATTAATCCAACGTTAATTATGATCTTGCTCCTGTTATAACACAAAATGTTTCCGCGGAATTCATAGTTACAAACAAACAGCAAATAAATGAAAGCTTTATAAAGGCACTGCCATAAAAATAAAAAATTAATGAACATAAAATGATGCTAGGCTGACACAGAAAGTGTACACAAAGGGAGTGCGTTTAAAACGTTTCCTGTATTTGTGTAGTTTATTTCTCTCTTTATAAAGCCGTGCATTTATAACTGCATTAATTTAAATGTTTTGTGCTTGAATATTATTACTGTATTTATTGTAGATTACTATATTCTGGCGAAACTTGGCACTTTTTCGCCAGAATGTACAATGCAACGGATTTGTTGAACGTTATTTTGCAGTTTGGTTTTTAAGCTTATCAGCCATGTAAAATCCACTGTTGGACATGGAGAGGCCTATGATAGGGAAATTTGTACCTACATTTGCTGCGCTCTGCAGTATCTAATGAATATACCGCCATCTGTCGGTCCTGGTACCTTAGTCGCTTTTTTTGATCCCTAGTACAAGGGGAGGTATTATTATACGCCGCCGGCACCCCACGGCTCATATTTTTAAAAATATCTGTTCATTTTATTATGCCTTAATTTTTTATTTCCGTAAATCAAAGAGTAACCTTCACAGCAGAAAATAACTTATCTCTGTATCATTTGGCGTAAGAGCCCTTGAGGTGACAGTATACCCATAAGTAGGTGTATAAAGGCGTAGTTCAAATGCAACAGGGTGGGGATGGGCAGAATTAACCCCCTTAAATTACGCTGCACTTTACAGCGTAGCATTTATGGACTTAATTTCTCTGTAATCTCTTAAAGAAGCCGCTATCCAGCAGTGGATGTCATATTGTAATGATTCAATGATATCGTTAGCAAACAACGCCTTTTCTATAGTTGATAAAAATTAAGTCTACCCATATTTTTGACAGATACCGGCAGAGTTGAATAGTACCTCCCTCTGTAATAGGTATCGTAAGAGCCGACTAAGATACGAGAACCGACAGATGGCGGTATTCGAAAAGGTGCAGCTTAAATGCACAGGGGGGGATTGGCAGCAGCATCCCCGTCATGAAAGCTGCGCTCTGCGATTGCCAACACACTTGCCCAGCGCGGCAATTATGAGGGAAATTCCCCCTTACTTGGGGAGAGATATAGTAGATTTCCACTGGCTGTAATAATGATGAAATGTTGATATTTTTAACGGGCTCGATGCCTAAGAACTTTTTGACCAGGTTGGCAAACAGGCATAAAAACCCTTGATAGTAAGCTGTGACGGTTATTATCGAGCGGTCTTCATCATCATCGTTTAGATCATTTTAATTACTTTCAAAGCATTATGTATTATTATATACTGCTATGGGGTAATGCAGCGGATGTTAACATAGTATTTTTTCTGCAGAAAAGGCCTTTTCGTGCGATATACAAAATGTCACTTGTCTAGTTACAAACTAGTTTAATAAAGGCCTAACGAAATTATCAGTGTTAAATGACTTTTATGTTCCCTTGTATCATCAGGTCATTGTCTTTATTATATATAAATATACTTTAAATGGCTTCCTTATTGGAAATATTAATGTTATTATTGTTACTTATTTTATTGACAATTTTAAAGTGCTTGTAATGGGCCTACTTAGATAAGTTTATTTGACTTTAACTTTGACCCTACAATTAATAAGGATATCACTAGTAGATAGATGTGCAAGTACCTTGTGCGCCAAAGGTTCGATATACCCAGGACAAATATTTATATGATGATATTTGTTTTTTTTTCTGTCTGGGTGTTAAAGATGTGAATTTAAATGTTATAATTGTGATTCCTCTGTTGTCTAATGTGAGGTCAATATTTGAGGTATTGTGTGAATTTATTGGATAACCATAGTAATATAATCAGTAACAAAGCCAGCGGTCACACCAGAGTCGAGACAAACAGCGCACGCATTAAGTATGAAAAAGGGACGTCAATTTGTCAAAAGTGGCACTATCTGAACAAAGATCCGTCATCGGACCCCGGCCATATCTCACGGGATCTCAAACAACAATATCTGTGGAAAAAATCTCAAAAGTACAATATTCAGAACGGTCCCCAGGCACATCCTTATCGAACTGTCGATCTTAAGTTGGTAGCCGATTTGTCAATGCCCCTTCTTTAATTAATAAAAAGTCACCGTAAAAAATTATATTAAAACCTTAATTAATTTTAGGAGCGATAAATTATGATTATTGGTGCCCTCGAACTCGGGGAAGGATGGAAGGAGAGGGAAACGTTTAAAAATCGCAATAAAGATGGCGAGTGAAATCTTTTTGGTGAATTTCACCCGGAACGTTTTTCGTTGATTAAAAAACGACAGTGCGATGTGGGGCTTGATTAATAACGAAATGGTAGTTAAATGGAGTTGTAAGTCAATAATTTGATTTGCAATGCGAATTCCGGCTCCATTTGTAAATATGCTCATGACCAACGGAAAAAAGTTTAATATTGCTCTGGGATTATGAAACCATACTTACTGGTTACTTGAAATTATCTTTTGTTGGTTAAGACAAACAGTGTCTGTATGAATTACAATCCCGTCGGAATTTATAGTCTGCTCGGAATTCCCGTTAACAAAAGTAAATTGTGTGCTTACTTTAGGATCAAGTAAACCACATATAACATTTGACAAAAAAAACTGTTCTTATTGAAACAATTTTCAGCCGAGAAAATGATATAAATAAAGAGAAGAAAGTAATTTTAATTTTTATGGATCTCAAATTTGGATATTAATTTTATGTCCGAGATATAATCTTCGAATCATTTTAGATCTATCAAAAATACCATAACGCTAAAAATAATTAAACAAAAAAAGTACGAAAGAAAAAAAACAGTTAAAAATGAAAAAGTAAAAATGTTATAAAATATCATTTAAGGTTTTCGGATCAATCTTGGTCATCGTCAGTCAATTCAGGAATTATTTCTATCAATTTTGAACTCTATAGTAGAGTTTTCACAGATATAATTTATTCGTACCTTGCGTATTGTGCTGTTTTTAAAGCTCACTGTTTTTCTCGCAATTCGATTTTTAAAACAAAATAGGTATTAACAGACGCCCAATATTCCTTTTGTAACAAACATTCATATCAAAATTTCATTATTAATTTTACATTCCATTAGCCACAAACGTAATAATATACAACACAATGAATACAAAAGACTATGACCCTTAAATAAAAAACCCTACAACTGACATTAAAATGCACGCAACGGAACTATACTGCTATTATCGTATCAAATCAATCTAGAAGCATTTATACTATATAACACGACTTTTATGAATTGACCCCTGATACTCTAAGCAATATCCACTTCTAAAAACAACTTTCCAGTCAAAAAAGGGGTGTGGTAGATCAGCATACGATGGCCGTTCATTTCGTCATACACCATATCAATGATAGATCTGTAGAGGGTACATAATGATTTTCTCTAATAAAAACATTGATGTATAATGCACGCGATTAGTTCACCGTTAAAAGGAAATATTATTTGTGTTAATTGGATAGATGGTATCGGTGAGGGCGTGTGCAGTATGTTAGGAAACATAGCAATTGGTTCTATTATTTTGGCTGGAGTAATAAAAAATTTTGGTACATCCATGGGTTTAGTATACACTCGCCTGAGTGAAAAATATATAGACTGCTCGCTATAATTGTACAAATTTAGCTAATATATACAGGCATTTATTGAAGCCCATTAAACATGATGACTAGAAACGCCAGAAAAAAAAGATCGAGGGCTCAGTTCCTAAACCACCAGATGGTTTTTTTATAAATTGGGTGCTTGTACTTGGTATGTTTTTATTTCCTTAACAAAAGAAAAATCTTTACCGATTTCTTTTTCTTATTTTATACTTAACAGAATGTAAAAAAAATATCTCACTTATTTTTCTATCATTCCAAACTAAGAAAGCAACAAAAAACGCGAATCAGAGACAATACTGCATTAGTAATGGAATACTATCAAAAAACGCCAGACTACATTGTGAAAATAATGTTAGAGCCGAAAGCTTAACAGCAATACGTGAGCTTTTCACCTTTGCGAGGGTCGGGAAAAGTAAAATAATGCTGGCACTTAGAGGGTCGCGGGCTGTGAACCGAGCGCAGTGAGTGGGGCGAAGCGGGACAGCGCGATCCGAAGCGGGTTGGGGCGATGCGAAGCGGGGTGGTTCGATGCGAAGCGGGGTTGGGCGATACGTAGCGAGAAGCGGCGATACGTAGCGAAAAGGGGCGATGCCGAAGACACGGTCTAGAACACATGTGTTGCATTAGACTGTTTGCAGTTTTATTCTATAAATACCTGCAGAAATGGAAACGCGTTGTGCTTACTTTAAAGGTCTGTTTACCAGTCAAAGATTTTTAAGCAAATCTTTTCATGTGGCGTTTCTTTTTCCTCGTTTAAAGAATGTACTGCCTTGAAATAGCTTTCGTTACTTTTTATTCCCAATATTTTAATACATGCAGTTTTAATACATATTGAAAGACAGATTTGGATTCAAATTTCAAAGAAGACAAATTGGAATATGATATTTTTGAATAGTTAATTTGGGAGAACGTATTGAACTGAGCAACATACTTTTTTAAAGGATGTTATAGTCTAATTTATATTACCAGATAATTAGGTAGCAATTTTTTTTAATTCCATCGTTAATCCTAAAATTGGCGTTTGTGATAATTATATATAATATATATTATTTGACCAAGTTTCAAAGATTTAACTGAATCTGCTTGTATTCATATTTAGCCGTGTAGTAGCGGCTGAGTAAAATAGTACCTTCGCCTGTGTCAACAGGTGTCGTAGGAAGCGACATAGGTTCCGGAACCGACAGATGGCGGTATATCTATCCGAAGCAATGTATCTCAAGTGCAGCAGGGCGGGAATGGGCAGCAGCATTTCCGTCGCGAAGCTACGCTCAGTGATTGCCGCAGTTTACGTTTTACGGCTGCTAGATGATGATGAACGGAATTTGATATAATCGGAAATTTTATTAAACCCCGGTGGCAAAAAATGATTACTTTTTTTAAATAATAATCTTTAAAACTATGAATGCAAGAGCAATTTGTTTCATCTCATTGTTAATAATATTTGTAACCCGAGGAATAAATGCGCGCAAAGTAAAATCATGTCGTGTAATGCTAGTACATAAAAATAAGAAATTATTATCAAATTAAAACTGTACTTACTAATATGCTATATTTACAACCACACCCAACGCCAGAAGGCAGGGTCAGAAAAGGTGAAAAAATATTGGGTAAAAACAACCTTTTTTGAACATATATCAGTCGCGTGACGCCCACTCCACGAAAAATTAATATATAAACACTTGCACCCTTAAAACACTTTACCCCAAAGCAATTTCACAACCCCATAATTATACCAATATGGCGCACTCTACGACAAAAGAAATGAAAGTGACATTAGGACGTAACTCAGTAAAAATGAATTAAATCCAGACTTTTATGGTGAAGAGCGGGAAAATTTTAGGATAATTTGAAAATTTAATTTTTATAATGAACCGTGCTGTAATTAAAGTCGGATTAATGTTGGGTGTGATGTGGGTGAAATAATGCAACCAAGCAACAATAGGAATTTACACAATTTCAGTATGAATTATGATTTTTTTAAAATATGACACATTGTGTTGAGTAATTTGTAATTGAAGTTGTATGGC
The DNA here is from genome assembly GCA_020976665.1 of Heortia vitessoides. Classification (NCBI taxonomy): domain Eukaryota; kingdom Metazoa; phylum Arthropoda; class Insecta; order Lepidoptera; family Crambidae; genus Heortia; species Heortia vitessoides. Next base: position 3,458,589 of record JACJUM010002496.1, read on the forward strand.
ACCGTCAAAGTAGGGGAGTATCTCCTCTGTACCAGGTGTTGTAAAAGGCCACTGAGGTACCACAACCGACAGGTTACATCAATCTAAAACAGTTTAGGTCAAATATGGTAGGGATACGCAACAACGTGCTTGTTGCGTAGCTACTCTGCGCGATTACCACCACGCCTGCCCAGTGCAGCAATCATGGTCGAAATTCTTCTTTTTTTGGGAAGGTATTTCAACGTCAGTGGACGTTCTATATTTGCAAGAATGTTAAATCACTTTTCACTTTGAAAAAGAAAAATAACCATAAATAACTGAGAGTAAAGTGAATGCCATAAATCTTATAAAAGAGAGTGCACTTAAGGAATTAACGTATTAATACAAAGAATGAGAATTGTAACGAAATGCTAATTAATATTGTTTCGTCTACAATATAAGTAATGACCCGAAAGATTCCAAAGCATCAGCCAAATAGGCATTGTATATGTATGGAAGACAAATTAACGTTTGTATTCCAAAAAAATACTATGCGAATATCGGTCTTGTTGCAATGGCATAGAGTTGAACTGTAACACCCGTGATTATACGGCATGGCGAACTTTGGAGACTATCCAAGGTTTCCGATATCAGATTACTTTCATCATTGATTCACTTAGACTAATAAATTTATAAGATTTTGCCATTCGATATCTTGTTTTCGCAAATTAAATTAGATCTTCCAGTCTGGTAAATATTAAATTTATAAGATTCATCGTCGTGAAAATCGCTAACTTCTTTGTCCTTTAATAAATGAGTAATTTCGAAAACTTAAATTAATGAAGCAAACTTTATTGTAACGACCTTTGGTGCTTCAAATCCACAAATCTGTTGCACAAATATTGAAACTAGACTTGATTACTTAAGATTGTTTCTCAGATATTTTGATACAAAATGTTCTATTTTAGGGCACACATTTACATCTTTAAATAAAAAAACATCGTGTCAATAATATATTGGCCAGGATGAACTTAGCAAATACTGAACTGATTTTGATCAATTTTGCTTACTGTGACACTTTGGTCTCAATTGAATGATAAGGTAGTTTAGTTCTTCTTTATCATCATCATATCAATCAGCCATGAGACGTTCACTGCTGAACATAGGCCTCCTCTCTCTATCTCACAACAATCTATCTCTCAACACAGAAGTGTTCGCTTTGCTGTGTTTTTGTTTGAGACAGACTGATATTTCAGAGTCATCATCGTCATACCTGCAGGTATGCAGGACATAGACCTCTTCAAGTGATTCCCAATTGAACCGGTTGTATGCGGCCAGTGTCTAGCATGATCCTGCGGTCTTTATTAAACTGTCCATCTTGCGGGTGGACGCCAATATCTTTTAAGAGGAGAAGGAGGAGAGGACAATGCTCGGAGTTTTTTGCGCGATCGAATCAGGTATGACGAGATTCGTGACAGAACTAAAGTTATCGATATTGCCCGGCGGATTAGCAAGTTGAAATGTCAGTAGGCATTTGGTATGCAGAAGTGATAGCCGATGGAGTCATAAGGTTCTAGAATGGAGACCACGTACCGGCAAGCGCAACGTAGGGCGTCCACCCGCAAAATGGACCGACAATCTGACTAAAACCGCTGGGTCGCGCTGAACATGTGCCGCATACAACCGGTCCTATTGGAGATTACTAGGGGAGGCCTATAACCAGCTTTATACAATACACTAATATGTTATCTAATAATTAAGTCTGTCGGCTTAGCTAAAGATTTATAAATTTATTGTAATGTTTTATTTATATAAGTAGAAGTAGTATTAATATAGTCATCTTTCTCCAATTGCAGAAGATAGACGCGTATAACCACACCGGGCCTTCTCTCCAGACATCTGCAGTCATCGCCCTTTGCTCCACCATTCTGGTGCTGGGCATTTTCATCGGCGCCATTCTCGTTTGGAAGTAAGTACTTTTTTATAACTGTTAATGGAATTATTACTCAATGTATTTGATCTGAAAAGTTATAGTTGATCAATGAGGTAATTTATTAAAAAAAATATACATATCGTATTAATTAAATGCATTAATGTTTCTTTCTGAATATTGTTAAAACAAATCCACTTGTGTTGGAAAATACTCTCGGAATCAATGCGTATAATGCAGAAACATATAAAAAGTTTAATTTGCTCAAGTACTATAAAATATCTAACTATATTGTCAAAACACAAATGTATATTTACTAGATAAAACTATACTGATTACGAAATTTTATATAGCACATTCAAAAATAGATCAAACGCGCCACCATTGCTATAAACTTTAAAACCAATAACAGTAACAAAATTAAAACGAGACTATAGATTTTCTCAAACCATGTGACGAAATCGAAACGGCTCCAAAACGGGGCTCGTGTCGACAATGCATGTGACAGTTTAATCGGCTCTTAACCCGTCCTCACACGTGGGGAGCAATGGCTCGAGAAAGTTGATCAGAGTAGCTGTCACCTATTCGAGATTTAATCCTAGCCTGTGGCATGCCGGCGTAAACTACACACTGTAGATGTCACTTTGTTGTCAAATAAACTATATTTGTATACTTTTTACATATTATATTATTACCTAATATAAACCTAAATTGATCGCGTCGTGATTTTGTAAATACCGTTTATAATAGATAATAGCTATATCCCTAGAATTATCGAATTAGGATATATTCTGTTAATTATTAAAATTATATAAAAATATAATTATTAATAACTCGAACATTGTTCCCCGATATAAGTCGCTAAGATTACTTGTGCTACGAGTATAAAGCCGCAAAATTATCTCAAGTATAATATTTCAGTACACATTTACCACCCAGACACAGAACAAACACAAATTTTTGTCCTATATTAGTCTTGGGTATACGGTCATATGGAATCCAACCCTCGATCCTTGGCACTCAATATATCCGGACTGCACTGTCGCCATAGTATTTTATTTGAACCTCAGATTTATGTCACTATCATACAAAACTTATTGCGGTTTTACAATTAATGTGGTGTTCTAGTTTTCTCTAGAAAAAATAATGTTAAAAGAACCCTAATTTACTCCCTATCACATCTATCTGCCAGTGAAAGTCCCATTAAAATCGGTCTAGCCGCTTAGAAGTTCATCGAACAAACACACCGACAGACAAAAAATTTAATAAGCTTATTTCTTTTGTAAGTATCGTACATACTTTCATATGCCTAGTGCAATAGACTCTGATTTATTACAAACACAGGCACTTCAAATTTACGAATATTGGTTGTGATAATATTCTAGGGGTTTATATTTTTTAATATTATGGTATCTCTTAAAATAATTATTTTTAATTAATAAAACCGCTTACTTCTCCACCCTTACGCCACAACTTCTGAGTAATTAGACGTGTCACAATACTTGTGTCATCGAGTTACGGACAGTTGACGTAGACTTAAGCGAGTACCGTCAAGATAAGTAGCTGACGCCGATGTAATATTTGTATTAATTAATTATATGTTTAACGTGCGAACAACGATTTGATGAAACTAAATACTTGTTGATGGGCTGGAGGATTTTAATGCGTATTTAGTTTAATACTTGTATTAATGGTATTCAATTTCTCAGGGTCGGTATCTGTAATATATTGATTCACCTGACTCGGATAGACAACGATTTGATGAAACTAAATACTTGTTGATGGCCTGGAGGATTTTAATGCGTATTTAGTATAATTCTTGTATTAATTGTATTCTATTTCTCAGGGTCGGTATCTTTACGATATTTATGACCTGACTCGAATATAAGTCGCTAAGAGCACTTGTGCTATGGATATCAGACTAAGGAATCTCAAATGTAATACCTGAATACATATTTAACACCCCTACACAAAACAAATACGAATATTTATAATATAAATATTTATCGTTGATGGGGATCGAACCCACGACCCTTATGGTACAAGATAGCATTACTACCATCTGCGCTATTGGATCCGTCACATGATCCATCTTCTTACTACGGCAATGTTGTTTCTATTTTATGAAATTCAGTTTGTAATATTATATTAATAAGTTATTTGTGGTTGATACGGTAAAGCTCTGTAGATATATCATCTATTTTTCATAATGACCCTGAGGTTGGCTTATGGCCAGGTCAAAGCATAAAATGTAGTATCATCATCAGCCTATATAAATAATGAGCTTATTATATCCACCACTGGAAGTCCACAGTTGGACATAGACCTCAAGAAAGGGAGAAATTGCACATAATTAGCAATTGCAGACCACGGCTTTGTTGACGGAGATGCTGCCTTTGCATTTAACCTACACTATATCGCATGAATATACTGCCATCTGTCGGCTCTGCTACCTTAGTCGCCTCTTACGACGCCTGGTATAGGGGGAAGTACTATTTCACTGTCGGCACCCCACGGCTGACAAAAATATTGATGTAACTCAATTTTCTATCAACCAAATTTCGAAATCCATTCACCACATTACACGACGTCATGATGAAACTTTACGGCACATAAATCATTTATTATGTCAATTAATATACGCGACGTTACAGTTAGATTATTCCGAGTTAAAGATAACCCGGATTGTGCAAGTTTGACGGTTGTTGTGAAGATTTACGACTTATTTATGACATTAATTTACCGACTGTAAACCCATAAATTTTGGACAATAGTATCTGCAGTTTATCTTTATAGAGCTATTAATATTTATATATAATCGATCTTTATCATCCGTTTATATGTTTTACAATTAAAAAAATATATATTCTACATTTGTTACAATAATATCTATACACACATGTGGGAGAGATAATATCCGTGGTACTTCATAACCGCATATATATCATTAGTGAATAAGGTTCAAATTTCACCTTTTGTTATTGAGATTTGATCTTTACTGACAACTGTTACATACGCAGTATTAAAATATCCCTGATATGATCGCGGTGCGTTTGTGTGAATTGGCACCTCGCAAATACACGGACTCATATTAAAAATTTCGACGGGCCCGATGACACAGATGGTAGTAAATCTATATTGTGCGCCAAAGGTCGTGGGTTTGATTCCCAAGCAGAGCAAATATTTATATTATGATATTTGTGTTTGTTCCGTGACTGGGTGATAAAAATTTGTATTAAAGTGTTATTCCCCTGTGGTCTGGCGTCCGTAATACAAGTGCTTTTAGCGACTTACCACGGAGTCAGGTCAATGCATGAGATTTTGTGGGAATTTATTATGATAAAACTTAACGTGTCTACAATGCAACATTTCTACACATATCGTGAAAGCAGCTTTAATTGTACGACACAATTTTGGTTTCCTTGTCATATAGGTACAACTAGCTGTGACACGAAACTTTGTTTTCTATCATTAAAAGGTCATTATATTATTATTGGGTCATTCATTTCGATAGTTCCCCGTTCGTACTGGGATATCAAACATCTGTGCAAATGTGATTATTAGGAAGGATACAACATTTTTATCCCTAAACTCCATAAGATACAAAAATACGAAATTCAAGTTGAAACACTTTATCTAAGACACCAAAACAGCCTTACTTTTGGTGTCAATGCGTATCAATATCCCAAATTTTCCAATTTAGCATAGAAGCTGAATTATTTTGGACTTTTAAAGAGTTGAAAAGAGTTTTGCTTATAAGTGACACGTAGCTATACCGCAATCCAGTACCTCATTTGCCTCTTTCAATGCCCGGTACAAGTATGGTGCCAGCTCCTTACGGCAAGAGATTGAGAAACAATATTTGTATAAAAAGTAATTATTGCGCTATAGTGAGTAGAAGTTAATTTTATTGGTATGGTAAACTGAAGTACAGTAGCGGATTTTTTTTATTAAAATGCACATTCTTATCAAACACCTAATTTCAAAGCTGCCAACTAAGTCCATGCATACTATAATTAATCAATAATAATAATCGGCTCTGTGAACGCACGCCTCCAATGTAAATCACGTTTTGTGTCGTTTAAATTTAATTAAGAATCATTTTATTACTCAGTTAATTAAGAGTTTTAATCGTGGATACATTGTATCATGTTACGACTGCGTAATAAATTTAAATTGTCAATGTTAATGGTTTTCTGTGCGTGTAGGTGATCACATTTAGTTCGCTCACATTGTATCCGCCAAGTCTATGAACGAGTACTCACTGTAACGTTATTCGTTACTATATTATTGACGTTTTCTAAAGTAATTTTCCGTACCAATTTTTAATTATATGTTTATTTTTCGCATCAATGCTATGTAAACCTTCTACTAGTCGATGTAGGCTCGCACAAGAATGGGAAAGCTTTTCTCATAATTATTTATATGAACCGATATACCTCTATCTGTCGGGTCTGGTACCTCAATTGCCTCTTATGACACCGATACAGAGAGGTACTATTCTACTTTGCCGGTATCCCACAGCTTCTATTCACGTGTTATGAATGGAATAAATCAATAAAACTGAAATAAAAAAATCTGGATATGACATGTTAATTGACTTCACTGAATATGTCGCAACTCTCTACCTAAGATATTTTGATTTAATAAAATTTTGTTTATCTGTGATAAAAATCTGAACTTACTTAAAATGTAATGTCTATGTTACACAAAACATGTTATAGAAAAAAATATTCTCAAAATACCGAACTGATTGCACGCTCAAATGGCCTCGTATAAGGATTTTCCTAATTAAATGATTGGCCAATTATTCACATCCTGTAACATTCAAATATTCTAAGTAGTAATTCGAATTCCACAAAAACACTCATTAACCCAAACAGATGAGCCCACGAGATTTCATTTCCCGCACCTCTAATGAAACACACTATAATGTGTCCACGAAGCGTGACCTACCGAACCCTATATTACAAACGAAGATCGCACAAAATAATAGAGTCACACAGAAAACTAATACACACCTGCTGTAAGAAGCAAGCTAATACGAACCCTATGGCTATTCCATCGAAAATAGAGGACGGATGTTTTTACCCGTCTCGTTACAACGTAGCGTGACTAATTATGCCAAAATTACATCGCACGTTTCCCGCGTCCATGTGATTGGGCGAATCTAAAATGGCGGACCAATCGTCGCTTAGGGCGGTGCTGCGTCTGCGCACGTCTCAACGTCGCGTCCTGTGTAGCAATGAGTGTATGAATATTCAATATGATATGTGTATAGTATGCTCCATGAGTAATTCATATTTGGTGCAAAAGGGGTTGTCAGTTTAAGGTGGTTGTAGCATTGAGATATTGTTTATTTTGATGACTACAGAAGATGCACGACAGGAAAAATAAATATTCCTAGATATAAATTCTACATTTCTTTTTTCTATTTATATTTATGCTAAAACCAATTTAAGATAGAATTACAAAATTTTACTAGTATTCAATGATTTCATTAGTGTTTAATTGTAAAAAAAAAATACTTTAAAATCATATATAAATGCTAATAATAGCAAATGCTGTAAGAAACTAAATAAATAGCACTACAAACATTTCTAATAATTATTTTCAAACCGAATAATTAAATTAAATAAATAAAAAGTAGGTAAGTAAAAATTGCAAGCCTCAAGCATGCAGGGTTGTGGAAATGTAATACTCAAAGCGTTTCGCAGCGGTTGTTCTATTTAACCCACCACCTGAGATCCTCAAAAAAACTGCTTGGCTTCTCATGTCCAAGACAAAAGGCTGTAAATATTCCATTGTTTAAGCCCGGGTCTGGAGGGCCCTGAACGGGTTTGCGCCGGTTTCAAGTCCACAATACCGTTTCAAGGGTTGTTGGGACTTTCGTTTTTAATTTAAAAACTTTAAGAAAGCGTGTTGTGAACCGTTGAAATTTCACGCTTGATACGGAATTGTTTAACGGAATCATTTGTTTTATAATAATTCTCTTCATATACGTTTTACTTTGTAAAATTACTCCGTTTTTTATACGTGTTTTATATATAGCTTTTATTGTTTGTTTTTTTTGAGAATGTCAACTCCTCCAGTACCAGGTGACGTAAAATCCGACTGATTTGTGTAGCTCAAATGCAACACGATGGGTATGGGTGGCTGCATTCCTGTCGCGAAACATTTCGGGCAATTTTTTTCTTTCTTTGCGAGACGTAAGTCTAACAGCAGGATATTTTTACGGCTGTCATGAAAATGATAGAAGTAGCTGGTTTATATTACGAGCCACACCATTACTTTTATTTTAATAACAATATAAATATATTTAAAATGCCTAGTCATATGTTTTTAGTGTTGTTGGCATACAATTTTTGTAATTGTGTTGCCATCAAAAATTCTCCTACTTTAAAAATAATTATTCTAAAAGAAGTAGTTCAATCGACAGTAAGTTCCAATAACCGGTTTTTTTCGTCACCTTCTGTATATAGCACAGTAAGTGAGATGAAAAGTTGCGAAGCCTTTATACACCCTTTTACGGCCGAGAAAAATGCGGAGATTTCTGTAGAGGTTATATGTAAGTGTTATTTACAGCTGACGGCGGGTTAATTCTAAGGAGTTTTTGTGAAGGAAACAAAAATGGAAAATACTTCTCTTCTGCGCAATAGCTTTTATGAAAAACTAAGTAAGACCTATATACATTTTAGTTAAATAGAAAGATATATTGCTCAATCTACAAAGGTATAAATGAGCTTGTTGACTTTTTTGAAGTACCTACCTTATCAAACACAAAATGCGGTTTGAATTCTCAGTAACAGGATATTTTATTTAGGTTTTCAAAATGTGAGAATAATAATAATAAGTCTACACCCCATCTCATTCATTGCCTTGACTTTGGAATAAGTCATTGAAGGCAAGTGTGTTACGGACATCAGTCAACAGAAGAATAAAAAATATAACGCTTTAATACATATTTAACACCCAAACACTAAACAAACTCACATTTATCTTGGGTGGAGATCGAATCCATAACCCTAGGCGCACGAGATAGGGTCACTACCATCTTTCTAAGAAATACTTTTAATATATTTATCATATACTTAAAAGTTCGCACGAGAAATCACCAACAATTAATGCAGAAAGATCCTGTGATAATCAAAAAAACACCATACCAAGCGTAACATTGTTTTCCTAACGACATGAAGGCCTTCCCTAATGCTATCTCCGATCTATTCTTCTATTTATGGTCGTACGTCTTTATTAAGGCCATTGTCTCTCATTACAGAAAACGAATTGAACACGCTGATAACATAGCACAACGGCCGCATTATTGGCAATCTGCATACAATCAAGAATTACCATAATATCTCAATTCGGTCTTATGCAGCCGGTTTTGAATGGGCTCAAAACATTTCACGCATGGTAGATTTGGTCCGGACTCGCGGTTAGCTTTAGAAGCACATTGGCCTTAATGTTAAAATATCTTTTGAAAATTTTAACTGGAGTCACTTAATAAAAAAACCTGCTGATTCTAAACCGTCAAAGCACATATCAAATCACCTCTAATAATGCGGAATATAATAAAACTAGAGTGACGTCATAAGTGGGTAATCAAATTAAACGAATCAGGCACATATTTTGTTTATTTTAGCTTCAATCCATATTTAGCGAGTCAGTATTAAATATCAACATATTAAATATTTCAATAGCGTGTAGTAAGGTTCAAAATTCAATAACAATAGGAGTAATTAGGATTTTTTTGAAATTTTACATACGCGGTATTAAATATATTGGACGATGAACGTAAATCTTACGGTAGAGTTCAATAATGTGTGTGTGTGTGTGTGTGTGTGTGTGTGTGTGTGTGTGTGTGTGTGTGTGTGTGTGTGTATGTGTGTGTGCAGTGTGAAAAGTAGGAGGAAAAGAGGACTTTTACCAATAATTGCTACGCTGCGTAGCAAGTCTATGTCTAGAAGTGACGAGTGATAAGATCGGCGAATGTAGATTTGCGACGGGGATTCTGACGCCCACCCCTGCGATACTATAACACTATTCGGATAAATACACCGCCATCTGTCGGTTCCGGTACCTCATTCACAACTTAAACCACTTATTACAGGAAGGCTATTATTCTACTCTGCCGGTACACTACATGAAATACACGCACACACACTCAACAAAAATATATATAACAACAAATATACTAATACAATACTTACAAAATATACGATTTTTATTATACGCCTTATACAAAGATTATCCGACAGATTGTAACTTAATGTAGTCAACTGAAGGTGACTTATTGGCAGCTGTGTCCCGCGGTAAGACTTTTTTTAGACGAAACAATTGATGTTATTTTGATAAAAAAAAAATAACTTTGGCCTGACTAATTTAAGTTTCAGATTTTGAGCAGTAAACTCTTTGCTCGCTTTGATCAACTAAAGCTAAATTTGTTACCTATTTACATAAACAAATTATTCCTTTGACAATGTTTTCAATACATAATTCTAATGATGTATGATGTATTAATAATAAATAATAATTCAAATTGCTTGTGCTACGAACATCAGACAACAGAGAAATCACAAATACTCTTCTCTTTTCACATAAAAATGTTTGTCTTGGATCAGGGATGAACTGACAGATAGCAATATATCCATATAAAAGATCTTGGTCAAATCAAGAAGGTTCAAACTCAGCAGCAGTATACCAGTAATAACACCTCGCTATACGATTGACATATCTCAATTCCTCTCCAGGTCCTACATCTAAATCCATGCTGCAATATTAATATAAATGCAAAAGTATTGTCAGTCTCTTTTGTTTATTGTAATTTAAAGAAATAACATGGGATATTCATCCCAAGAAAATTACAAACGAAGTCACGGACAGAGTAACTATGTTACCTTTCATTATTTATTATACAAATTTATCGGGCTTTATTTGGGCCAGCAATGGCTGCCACGAATTAAATTACCCACAACTAGAATTTCAAAAGTGATTCACTATCTCAAATCTTGTTTCCAGTAACTTAATAAAGTATACTATTGTTACGAGATTAGGATCTAATTTTGCTTGAAAATTGCGAAACAATGAATTCAATCTCACATTAACTGTCTAGATAGTAGTGAATTGAGGTTGTTATATATTTGATAAAACCTGATACGTCTACTAATTGTGGGTAGCCAATGTCTGTACAATATATTGGCAATATCTCATCAATTTGTATTTGTTAAATTTGCTAAGGCTTTGCACTGAATTCACATTATTTGCTATTGAATTCACAATATAAACATATTCATAAAATTGTTATGTACAAATTTATATAGGTACTAATAATAATGACAGTATTACATTCTATTATAAATACACAACATTACCGATTTAATTTAATTTTTCATATCTGTAGAAAATAGTTTTTCACCCATGAATTTGTTCACGAGACAATTTCATACCTCATTTCTGAGGAACTCTTATTATACCAGAAAGAAGTCTATAGCTAAATTGTACAAAAAACCATGCCGGGTGTTTGCAAATATAAAAAAATGCCTATTTTTATACCAACTATCACCCCATGCCAAAATTCAGCCATTCCGGCATGAAAAAAAGTAATAAATATCCATCTTCACAGACTTTCACATTTATAAAGTGAGCAAATATACAATTCATACAGGATATATGATAATATAACTAGAAAATAGACGCAACTTGAATGCAAGCCAATCCGCAGTTAGTAACTACCTGGAATATAAACTAAAACATGTTCAAATCAAGGAAACTAATAAACATACTGTAATCCAATCTATCCAAACTTCTACCTCCCAACACAAAGAAACTATTTCAAACTACCCATAGATAACACCCAACTATATTTACATGGAAAACAACCTTAAAATTTTAACAGCTAAAGGTGGCTGGGTAAGTTTGCAACTCCGATATGCCAATTTCGTTTTGAAAGTTTACAGACAGGATAAAATTCGAGGCCAATTTTAGAATAGACTACGTTACTTGGTAAATGTGTGATTTTCTCGGTGTATTTCATATTGCATTGGCTTATTTGTTTGCAATGGCTTTTGGTGAGTTAGGAATAGCATAATATGAAGTATAAACTTGTTGTGAATGTTATGTGAAAGGTTGTGATAGTAAATTATAAAGGATATAGATTTGTAGAAGGGATATTTGAAAGTTTAATTATAGAAAATATTTGTAAAGAGTGTTGTGGTCTGTCAGCGTAGAACTCTTAGGTTTACGAGTACATCAGGTGTCGTGAGATGCAACTAAGGTACCGGAGCTTATGGCGCTATATCCATTCGAAACAGCATTGCCCAACTGGGTGGAGATAGTCGGCCCTCGGCTTTTCTTACTTATATATTTTTTTGTAAAACCGATCAAAACTTATTTGAGCAATTTATATTATAAGTTTCACAATGAGAAGTCTTGTATTGTAGTGATTAGTTCGTTCAATTAAAATGCTCTACATTTTAATTCAACGGGCTTCATTATTTTAATTCGTTCGGCATCGTTATATAAATTTTTTTGTTATGTTTGTCAAAAAAGATTTGATTCTATATGCATTATAACGCATATAGAATACATATATGTATTTATATACTATCTCATGTCATACGGTGTAATTTAGGCTCTTTCTGTGGCTGGTTTAATAATAAACAGCTATAATTTTAAAATACGTGCGTTTATAAAGAAGGCGAAAAAAAATGCAACTTATGAGTTTTATACGTTAATAAATAAATAAATAATAATTTCAAAAACTAAAAATTGAATAAGAACCTTCTTTCACTTGCAAGTAATGTAAAAATGCAAGTTCGAGTTCTGACCTTGAAACTTGAAACAATGACTTTTTTCTGGGAAATATTATCTTAAAAAAAGACAGACGAACAGTATAATATTGCACTTTTCTCTATCCACATCTTGGTATTGCTCTACTCGCCATTACATCCTTATTCTAATTACCATTAGACTATAAAAAGATGCATAATCCTTATCGCCCCGAGGTGTAAGCGCGATTCCCTTAACGCGCAAACTTCAATATGCCAATTTCACTTGAAAACTTTACAGACAGACAAAAATTCGATACCTACCTATTTTGAATAGACTACGTGCTGTGTTATTTTGTAGAACTATTTTCTTTGGTGATTTCCATTTCAAAACAGTTTTGCAGTTTCTGTTTTGAGACTCATACTTCACTCTGTATAATCTCGAAGTTTGTGTTTATAGTCATCGTATATATTAGACAAATAAAATACACTTTTAGACATAGGCCTTCCTTACATTTTTTTGAGGCGGTCCTACTTTGTAGTATTTAAGCTGTGCTGCTTCGGATGAATGTACCGTCGTCTGTCGGTTCCTGTACCTCAGTCGCCTTTTTCAACACCTGGTATAGAGGGAGGTACTATTTTATTCCGCCGGTAACCTACGGATCGTTTTTATTGTAATCTAACTAATGTTATATAGTTAAGACAGGCCGTCTGTCGGATTAGTTAGTTCAGTTATTTAAATGTCGAGGTATGTTTGTCGGGCTGTGTATATCTTTATATATAAAAATTACATGTCACCGTGCTTGTCCGCGATAAACTTATCAACTACTAAGCCGATTTTAACTTTTTCTTTTCGCACTGTGTACAATTTGATCCAACTTGAGAGACATCTCAATTTATAGTTGCAATATTTTATCATGATAAACATATAAAGTTAAGACGACAACGTCTGTGAGGTACCGGCAGAGTAGAATCGTACCTCCCTCTGTACGTAAGAGGAGACTAAGGTACCAGAACCAACAGATGGTTGTATACCCATCCGAGACAGTGTAGGTCAAATACTCAGGGTGAGGTTGGCATCTAATACTCAGTGCGAAGGATGCGCAGTGAAAACTGCGCTCTGCGATTGCCCAGTGCGGCAATTGTGGGCAAAATTTCTGTTTTTTTGGGGTGGCTTATGTCGAGTAGTGGAGTTCCAATGGCTGTAATCATGGTGATGATGAACGTCTGTAAGGTCAGTTAATTATATATAAAAGTCAGTTAATGTTATTTTTGTCTTTTGCTAAAATTGTATATAATATTTATATTGGTATTAATGGTAAAGCAAATACTTTGGATCAAATTGTTAATAGACAAAGTTAGCAGCAAAAGCTAAAAATTAGGGCAAAGTTAAAATGTTGTTCTTAATTGTTTACGTATAATCTTTCAGTCCAGTCTATACGTCCGTCGCGCAACACAAGTTTGTAACAAAATAGCCGACCAAGGTGGTCTCATTAGTGGAGTCAAGCAATATGGTGTTAATATACTAACGCTTCACTGGCCTCATGGGAAAAGACATCGATGAAGATTGAATATAATGTTAAGTTTTATGGTTCACTTTGGAACCGTGAAGCTCGTTTAGTTTTCAAGACGTAGTTTCTAAATAATATTTTTTTAAATTAGTTCTAGAAAATCAAACTTTCCAGTTATATCATAGTCAATAGTTGTGAGTATTCCTATTAACTTTTTTACTTTGTATTATTGCAAAAAACACCTCTCCCTCCTCCGTGGCTATTGACCTTAAATTACGGTCACTATAGCAAGTGTCGGCAATAACTTTCCTTAATATAAAACTGGATTAGTGTAACTAATTCTTAGAAGTGCTCACTGATACTGAATATTGATACTAAGTTTAAAGTATTATTTTGATAGCAAGTATTCACATTCCGTGGTAAGTCGCTTAAAGCACTTGTGTTATAGACATCAGATAACAGAGGAATCACAATTATAAATCTTAAATACATATTTTTAACACCCAGACGCAGGAAAAACACAAATGTCATCATACAAACATTTGTCATGGGTATAGATCGAACCTGCGACCCCTGGCGCATAAGATAGGATCACTACCCCCTGCATCATCGGGCCCATCAAGTGGTAGCAATAAATTATCTTTATCATAGCAAATCATTGCTGCAAAAAATATTCTATTACATTAATAGCAGGTTATGATACTGTTTTTGTAGGAAATAATCGTTATTATTGCATGAATATTCTTGATAGCAAGTGAAAGCATCTAATTCTCTTCTACATAGCAAGTGGTCGCCGTCTAAGTCACGCGAGGCGTCAATCCCGGAACATGCGAGGCGCCTCGCTGACAGCTCATATTCCCATCCCGTCTCTGAAGGCGATTCAATTACTTTACTTGACGCTAACAGAGTGGCACACACCTAATATTATTATACACCCGAGTGTTTATATTTGATTATTTAATCAAATTTGAAGGATACATTTACTTTTATTGTGTCAACGAGAGTTTGTTTCGGTTTAATTAAATTATTCAGTGATTTAACTGAAATGCTTCCAAATGTTTACTGCAAACTTTGGTTAATCACATATGGAGGTTTAAATTTGAAATAATTAATATGTTATAGAAAGCCTTGTGGTACCGTCCAATTAGAATAGTACCGCGCCGGTACTCGATGTCCTAAAAGACGATTCAGATACCAAAATTGACAGATACTGGTATATCTATCTGAAACATCGTTTGGCAGCAGCACCCCATCGCGAAAGAGGCGTTCTGGAATTACCATTACGCTTGCCCAACTTTTAATGAAATTATGGACGAAATTACATATTTGCCGTAAGGTACCGGCGAAGTAGAACAGTACCTCCCACTGCACCAGGTGTCGTAAAAGGCAACCAATGTACCCGAACCGCAAAACGCAACCGAACGGGGATGGTCAGCAGCATCCCTGTCGCGATAGCTGCGCTCTACAATTACCAACACGCTTGCCCAGCGTGGCAATTATGGGCAAAAAACTTTCTTTTTTGGAGAGGTATATGTCTAGCAATGGACTTTCAATAGCTGATATGATTACGATAATGACATATGTATATAACACCCAGGAACAAAACATACACAAATATTCATCACATAAATATTTGTCCAGGTAGGAATCGATCACAGGACCTTAAGCTGAAAAGAAGGGGTTACTACAGAATGTACCATCGGACCATTCAACTCATAACCAGCATACATACCTACATCACGGATGTGTCTCACCGGGGTAGGCAGATACAGTGACCCCTGCTAAATAATTATCACCACAATTCACCCTTCCGCGTCGTAATGTATCACGCTCAAAATTAGAGGAAGAGTGAAAATTGAACATTATTTTTTATTTAGATTTCTGTTCCATATTCTACTAAAAATTGATTATACTAACCTTTGCTCGTTCGATTTCACACCCAAAATTTCTCATCACCTCATAAGTGAGAGAAAGGAACATCCTGAACATGTTCCAAAAAAAAAGTGTAAGCAAGTGAACCGAAAATGTGTGACATTCAACACTTTAGACAAACGAACACGCGACTCATTATAACACACCGTCCCCACCGATTGGGACAAGCGCCAATCAATCTCGCGGGACGTCCCAACCGATTAGTGATGATCCACTAATTATCGAGTATCGAGTGACCGAGTACCGGTTTCTTATTGGAGCTATCGACAAAACGTTTGTCGACATCAATGAAGCTATTGTTAGGGTTGCCAATAGGCATATTATATCTTAATATAAAAAATGCGTGCGTGTTTGTTCGTAATGGACTTTCAAATATTGAAACGATTTTAATATTTTTTTGCTTACTTTCATGATAAACACAGGCAAATAGTTAAGATAGGATAAAGTCTGTCAAATTATCTTGTATACATATAAAAATTTGGGACCATTTTTTGATGCATTTATTATAAAGAGAAGGTTCTAATTAATCAATAAAAACAAAGTAGTGTAAAAAGTTATAATATATATATATATATATATATATTGAACTTAGAAAAAAGAAACGAAAAGCAACAGAGTGCACTACAAATATTGTTTAAAGCAGATGACTTGATCGGGAAAATATTTTCATCTTTTAAACTTTTATGTCCCGTTGTTTGTTCGGGATCAACTTATAAACTACTGAACCGGTTCAAATCTATTTCCGCTTACTGTGCACAACTTGATTCAACTTGAGTGATAAAATATATACTGCTATACTCTTTTCGCACTCAACAATATTAGGTACATTTACATAATGTTTGTGTTGTATATTTATTTTGTCTATATCTTCATATCTATTAGTACTTTGTTTGTTTATTCTCATTACTATAACTTTTTTAATTTTATACCGCCTTTTCTCTGCTTCGCCTGATGGTTGACTAGCAGATAATACTACTTGGCATTAACCGCCATATATACATCAATTTTCATATGTGCAAAAAGGTGATAAATATAAACTTAATTTATGATCGAAATATTTTTCCTGATAAACATAGTTAAAACAGAACATCTGTCGGGTTAACTGATTCTTTATATTACACCAACTCTTAATAAATATTATATTCATAGTGAAAATAGGATTTCGTAAATTTGATTATAGCAAGCTTATCTGTACTCGAAAAGCTGTTTCGTCCCAATATCCTATCTGCACTACGCATAGTTGAGTACATATTCATTCAAAAATTTTGGATGTCTTAGTTTCTGTTGCAGTTTCTGGCATTACAAAATAAATTGATAAATAAGTTTATTAATCTAGATATTGTTAGTTCAAAATTAATACATTTAATTCAATCAGCAATTGTAATCTATTAATTATAAAGTAGTTACTCAAGAATGTTTATAAGCACATGTTTATAGTAATGACTATATCTTTGCCAGTCTTTCCACAGTCAAAATTAATTAGAAAAAACACAACCTTGTTTAAAATTTGTTTGTCGTGGATTTATATGATGATATTTGTGTTTGTTCTGTGTCTGGGCGTATGTATTATATTCATGATTCCTCTGTAGTCTGATGTCTGTACCACAAGTGCTTTAAGTGGCTTATCATAGAGTCAGGTCAATGTATGAAATGTTATCTAAATTTATTTATAATAGATATACTATCTGGTATATTCATTTAGTTGCATTTGTGTGAGAGACTAACAAAACCGCACACCCTCGCGAACTTTCGTGGGTATAATATGAAAAGGTATGGCGACCGTGTATCCTATTACTGTCATTTAGACACGCGTCACACGGTTACCACGCGTGGTCCGTACTCATGTTAGGTTTCGGATTACGTATCGCCTCAACCAGATGCAACGGTTTGCGAAATGTTGATTTAACATCGATTAGATACAGTTATTTATCGGCAAACGAATTTTTCGCATCAATTGGTATTTGTTTTGATGTTAGATTATATTCTGTGTATATTTTTACTGTTTTTACATATGTATACACTTCGTATTATTTTTTATGAAATGGTCAGTATTTTTAATAAAAGGATATTAAGTTAAAATTGTAAGGATTATTTGCAGACTGGTTTAGGTTAAATTTATCTGTAGCGCTATGAAAATTCACAGGTCAATGTAATTCTTATTCGCAAAGCGTAAGTATTTCGAAAACCTATGCGGAAACTGCGCAGAAATACAACAGTGGTGGTTAAAAATAAATAAAATTATAGTGCCTTTTAGTGGATAGAACTATTACTTTAAAAATATCGCTTTACAACTTAAAAAATATAAGGTATTGTTTCCGTTTACATTAATGATCTATCAAAATTCCTATCTGAAAAATGGCTGGACATCGCTGTTCTGAAATATACATTATTATAACTTAATTGTTGAGATAGTAGTTAATAACAAAATAGGATTATACAAAAGACAATACTGTAATCCTATGTACAATTAATGTTTCTTACAAGGATATCATGATATTTTTACACAC
>JACJUM010002496.1:3477292-3559839 GCA_020976665.1 Heortia vitessoides
ATATATATATATATATATATATATATATATATATATATATATATATTGATTAATATTAGTAATATTTAACAAAGACTAAATCTAACCATTTCTAAAAACTTAAATATCAATAAATCTAGCACAAGTACTTCATAGTCTACTCTTAACAACTTTTTCATTATCTTAGTCATATTCATTACTTACTTCATTCCACACATTTTCTACATTATATATAAATATACAAAAGACAGGAATAAACATATTATGGGCTAAAAAAAGACCTTAATCATCATTCTACATGTAAGTTCAGAAATGTAATGTGAAAATACAAAACTATATTCCCATTAAATAATCAGTATCATTAATTACATAACCACGGCCACAATTCCGTATCGATGCCATCAAAGGACCAATACGAATTATTGCTTACCAAGAAAGTTCACCGGCAACCGTCTGTCTGTATTAACTTGATTTATTCTATTAGCTTTATCGACAAGAGACGAAGTTTTACTCGCATCACTAGTTAACTAATGTCGTATGTCTTTGAGATCATTTAAAGGATTGTGTGACCTATTTCGATTGGAATAAGGTACTTGGGTTGTTGTTTGATTGTTTTGTTGTGATAATAAATATGGCTTATCTTAAAAATGAGATTTGAGATAAGAAAACATGGATATTGAGTACGATTTTATATAGTCAACTTGTTTGGGATTGGTATATTTTATTTGTCACCAAATTTCTAAGTTTGATTTTCTATTGTAACGAAACTTTATTCATTAAATATCTGAGATATAAGCTTATTATTATCTGAGATCAAATACAAAATAATAGTTTGTTTTAAAGTTTTAACGAAAAATACGTATGTATTAGTGGTTATGTTATAATCTTTTAACAGGACTAATATAATACTTTATTGATTTTATAATTAAACTAAATACAATTTATAGATCATAATTGTGGTTAAAAGTCAATGGTTCTTTTCTAGTGTGAACGAAAAAATGTGCATATGAAATTGTGTATTTTTGGTAACATTGTTGCTTTTAGTATCTATAGATAGAATGACTGCACAAATATATCGAGCGAAATTGAATGGAAGAGTTGGTATACGACCTAGGTAAACATATCTTAATCAGGTGAGGTATTAAAGAAAAGTCAGGTATGAAATGAAAAAAGCATGTATGAAAGGACTAATGCGAGTAATAGAAGCGAGAGAGACATGCCAAGATCGTAACAATTGGAGATCCATAGTCTTTCCCTACCCCGATGAAACACAGGCGTGATGTATGTATTTATGGTTCAATTAAAATCCATTCGATAAATTCTGTGTCATACCGGAACAAATGCAATTATGCACCTACAAAAAGCTGTTCTTATTTCGTATTAGTGTGTGTCATATGATTACCATATTACCGGCTGCACTTTTCTACAAGGACATTTATTTGCGATCGTTTTCACCGACAAATTGGTACGATTAAATGTTTTTAATGTTTAAAAAAATCTATATAGGCACCTGCGCATTACATCCGGACTGTGGGTGGTCACCGCACGCACATCCTTTATTACATTTACCGATTTGAAGATACCGTACCGTGTACATCGGTATCTGGAATTTTATCAAATACACATTTGACATTGTCAAATGCGCCGGCCATTTTGTTTTTTATTGACTTCGGTTGGTTATTTCGTGAGTGAAGATCGACACGGGTTATTTTTATATATGTTTACTCTATTGTATTCCATTATTATAAATCTCAATATTGTTATATTAAGCCTCGGGGTATCGGCGGAAAATAATAGTACCAGGTGACAGAACAGTGGCAGAACCGACAGATGGCGATGAATACTTCAGAAACAGCACAGCTTAAATACCTCTTCGATTGCCACCATGGCTGCCAATGCAGCAATTAAGGCCAAAAATCTTGCGGAGGCCTATGTCTAACAGTAGACTTACTATAGCTGATTAGAAGATTGATTTTCAATAAAAATACTTTAATTATCGAAATTAAGTTAAAAATAAACACGGTCGTTAAGGCAATCGCAAATAATTGATACGCCATGAGAAATTCTACATCTCCGACCCGTTGTTTAGACGAGCCCGATGGCGTGGGAGTGTCATCTCTGCCCTGTGCATTTGGGCTGACTTTTTTGCATGGATATACAGCCATCTGTCGGTTTTAGTACCTTAGTCACCTATTATGACACCTGGTACAGGAGGAGGTACTATTTCAACTCTGCCGGTACCTTACGGTTATTTGATAATAATATTTGATAATTTATTTTATTTGTTAATAATTTAGCTTTTTATTGGTAATACAATTATTTAAACCAGGTTAGTAATTTTACAATATATTTGTTACATACCAACAATAATAATCTAACCATTTATTCTAACCAAACTATCTAACTATCTAACCGTAACGTTCTAACCACACTATTTTCAATACTTTTTAATCCGTACGCACCAATTTACTTAAAGGACAGATTCCAATTCCTATCTTCCTCTCACGAACGTAATCTCCGTTTTTCTAAAACTCTTTTAATATTAAGCAATCCCCAAACAAATATATCCTGAAACGCTGTCTCCGTACTTTATTTACTGATGCTGCTTCTCTAACTTTATATCCCTATTTCTGATGTACGTTATTTTATGTATATATATATATATATATTATATAATTTGCATTTATTGCGTTTATTTATACAAATATGTATGCCACGTTTATTTATTTTGTATATATATTGCCTGCACTACTATATATGTATTTTTTTCTGTTTTGTGTAATGGTTGACTGGGAGATAATGCCATCTGGCATTAAGTCTGCCATTTATACATTTTATAACATTTTGTGCAATAAAGTTAAATAAATAAATAAAAATAATATAATTCATACCTTGTTACATTCTATTTTAGGTGTTTATAGTTTAGTGATTTTATGAAATAGAGCCTTTGTTATTCGGTGAAGATTAAACTTTTTAATGATGAAAGAATCATTCAAGTTGGTAGAACAGAATTTGAGTTTAATTATACCTATTAAACAATCAAATGTTTCCTCTTAAACATTTATGTGTACTGTCTGAGATTCTATTTTATAAATTCTAGTCCACGCATAAGACGTCATGTTAAAAAAAAACAAATTAAACTTTTGGTGCTAGTTTCTCAGTCACCACTTACGACATCTAATGCAAAAAGTACGATTCTATTATGCCAGTACCCTACATTTGTATACTACTTCCGTGCCTTTTTATATGATCAATACAATATTGATTATTGAATTCCAGATTCAAATTATGTACCTCATATCTATAGCAGACGGTGCGTTACCACTTGTCAGTATTTAATAAAGCCATCACTCAGCTTTGCTACCTGATTTTTTGTACCACATCTGTTCTTTCTGTTTTGTGGAAAGTATTGTGAAATTGCCATGCCTAATCGGTTTATAATGACGCCATCGTCTTCAATAATTGAAAGGGATCCGTTGGCTTCAAATCTGTGATCCGTGAAAGAAAGAATAATAAGGATATGAATTTTCGTAATTAATATATTGAAAATATCAACTCTTCAAATTTGTTTCCATACTGAAATGCCATGGAATAAATGAAAAAATAAATGACAATAAAAAAATGAAGATACATTTTTTTAGAATTGATTTTTACCACTTTATAACCAAATTGATGAAAGAATCACTCTTCAATGGAAATTATACCAGTTGCACAAAGTTAAGCACAGTTATCTAAACTTACACAAATTAAATAATACTTAGAAACTTATTTAATAACTATGATAATTAAAATAATCCGTCAGTATCAAATTCATTGAAAATTATCTAAATAATTTATGAAACTACAATTATTATCTTAAGTCATAAATGCCTGACATTAAAATATGTGGCAAATAGTAAATGCGGAAAATGTAATGCGTTCATGAACGAAAACTTTTGAATAAATACGGATCTCATATCATCCAATTATGGTAAATATAATCATATAATAATAATTATATTGAATATACTACAATAATTTATATATTATAACTGTTTATTTCAGGATGTAAAATGTGATCTTTAATTTGCTGTTATTAATTAAATTATCCAATCCTAAGCATGTCCTGAAAAAATCATTCGCGTTCTTATTCAAATGTTACAAAGGTTTAATATCGTATGAATATATCTATATATTAATTAAGAATTGAACGGTAACATTTTAATTAAAGTCACGAAAGTTCTACTGTACAGATGCATTCTTAAAGCTATCGTCGCATCCATATACAGCCTTTCTATTATTAAAAGGCGGTTATACCGAAGAGTCTTCTAGTAAAATATTATATTATTCTTTTCATAACAGACTTAATTGAGATATTACAGTTTGTATATGAACCGAAAACTTGAATACACAACGCTAAAAGAACCGCAAATATTATGAGATTACATGAGAAATCATTTAACCGTGTAGTTGAATGAATAAATCCATTGTGCTTTTGCTCCTTTAATTTTGAACTTGTTGCGGCAATAATAGAATTTTCAAAAGAGGTTTTCTATTCAATTTTCTATTAATATCTGCCTCTTAATTTAATATTATTTTATTTGATATTTTCTAACATTTACTCGTTCATTACACGTAGTAAAACTATTCTTTTTTAACGACTTATGAACGCAATAGAAAAATGAAAAAAAATTACCGCCTTAATGTAGTTTTTATAATCAATTTATTTGATAATGAGTACGTATATTGTATCTCTCAGTTTGGGTTTCGCGCGTAATCCAAAAGATGATTAAGTAATTCTGGCTCGTTCTTTATTCTTTTCTACCTTGATTATATTAACCGTTGGATCTCCCTAAGAAAGGAGGCATCCCCGCCCCGTGCATTTGATTCTGTTTTGGTGGATATACCACCATTTAACGGCTCCGGTACCTTAATCGCCTCTTACGAGACCGCTACAGGGGGCGGTACTATGTGGTTCCCATCTTAATTATCTTTGGGTTAAATTTGTTTAAGGTCAAACTCAGTCGGACACATCTTGTTTAGAACAGGCTAAAGCTTTTATTAATCATGTTTAAAACATGAAACTTTATTGTTAATTCTAGTGAATTTCTGAAAATTTTTAATGTGTCTTATTTAAGACTTATAGATTTTCTCTTTGTCAACAGACACAAACGGAAAGTCACCAATCTTCTGCCTTCTAAATCGTCAGCGCCAAGCCAGAGTACGGGTTCTCAGAGGAGAGCGCCACCTCCGGCTCCTCTGTACGAAGATCTTCAAGACTTGCCAAGGAGACCGCCGCTGCCTCTCAGGCCAGAGCTCGAGCCACAACTGGAGGTAAATCTTCATATCAACCATATAAAGTACATTGTTGGACATGGACCTCCCCTGGGTAGAAAGATTTTTGGCCATAATTGCCGCGCTGAGCAGGCGTGGTTAAAATTGACAGACAGAACAGACCACAACTTCGCGACGAGAATTCTGCTGCCCATCCCCACCCTGTAGTGTTTCAGTTATTCTGTTTTGGGTGGATATACCACCATCTGTCGGTTTCGGTATCTTAGTTGCCTCTTACGACATCTGGTACAGAGGAAGGTACTAATCTACTATACCAGTACCCCACGGCTAAATATATTTTAACTAATTTTAAATTATCTTACATGTTTACTTGAACGATTTTTTTTAATGAAATATTTTGTTGATGGATTACGATGTTCTTTGCTCGATAAATTCTGATACTTTAAACTTCTTTTGGAACTGAAACTAAAAACTTACTACCATGGGAAGTTTCACAAATACATTTTCAAACAAGAAAGATCCTATCGGGTTAAATCCTAAAGTTTCAGTCAAGTGTTTAGATATTTTCATAGCCTTTTAGATTTGAAGAGATAATATACTTTATGATTGTATATGATTCAATCATCTTTACCTTATTAACGCTGTTACTTAAATCCAACTAAATACCCGTGCTATCACAAAATTTTATAACAGACTTAATTCCTAAATTGCGGATCTTTCAAACAATTCATGAAACTGAAAACTTTTATGATTGGATCGCTCAAACAATTTAAACTGTTTAATCTAAGCAATTACATTAGGCAGGCGCTTTGATCAACTAATTGATTTTCAAATTCATTTTATCGATATTGGGGCAAATACTTTCACAATTTAATCAGCCCTGTTTGTAGAACACCGAGACTAGAATGTTGTTAACGAGAGGTACATTCTCGCTTTTCTGTAATACATCCACTAGTAGGTAGTATTGCATGTATATAGGACAATCAACTTACAATAATAATTTCTCTTATTTACAGATGGTGGAAACAAAACGTCCTAATTGCCCTGGACGGGTGTTCGTCTGTGGAGCCGGTGGCACTTGGAGAGGAGGAAACACCTGTGGAGGAGATACTTGCGGTGCTCCACTTTATGAAGAGCTGCCCCACAGGTCCGATGACTCCCTCCATAGCGACGATCACTTCGCTGAAGACGAGCTCAGCCTCGTCGGCGAAGCAGCACCCTGCAGGACCTGTTCTAGGCCACCTGCACCTCAATCCTTGCCACACAGGCAAAGGCCTCAGCGTTTGGACCGGAGACCCAAAAGCCTAGAGCGGCGGAGAGCACAGCACAGAATGCCAAGGCACATCCATCCACCGGACCCTTCAGAGTTTCACGAAGGAGTTCTGCTGGACGCCTTATTAAGATTGTATCCCCAAGTTGGCACTGTCGGGGCGAGGCCTCAAGGACCTGTGCCTATGGGAGCGGGTGGAGCCTGGCCTGGTGGTGAACTTCCAGGGATAGCCAGCTGGCGAGGTCCACGCGCTTCTCCCAAGCCTCCAAGTGGGGATTCGTCATTCGGCTCTGATTCAGGGTATAGCAATAACACGTGTGGAACTTGTGGCACCAGAGCGTCGTCTAGACATCGATTGTCTGCAGAAATCCCTATGTCATGAACGCGTTTGAACTTTAACGGGCGTGTAACATAACAGTGCTATTGTGTGAGTGCCAAAAACAATTGGATTCAACTCAGGAATGACTTTTGCATTTAATAGTTTTACTTTCTCTCGGCCTAACTTATCTTCAGTGCGGCCTCGAAATGCCTTCTTTAATAGTAAGTGCTGTTTGATTAGAAGTCGATTCACTAAACTTTGGGACTACTTCACCACATCTCTGTACAAAATTGAAATTTAAAGTAGAATTTTCGTCCCGTTTAGATTTAGCCACATCATTTTATATGACTCCTTGTAAATTATAGTTTAGCGATTTGAAAATGGTTTTGTACAAAATTCATGTGACCATAATTTAGGTAGCGGTATAGCAGTTTCGTCCTAGTAAGTTATTTCAAGCTAGTCCTAAAATTATCACACTACGAATTATTGATTAAAAATCCGGCATAATGACCTTTCAGTTATGGTAACGGAGATGTAAATCAATTTTTGAATTTGTAGATATTGTAAAAAATTTAGGTAAATTAATTGGTTAAGGATAATAAATAGTAAGTTGAATTTTATAATCATATCATAAAAATTATTCCACATTTCATCAAATACACAAATTTCTAAATTGTTTTTCTCTATTGTATTATCTATATCTCGTTTTAGTTTACCACTGGTGCTAAACTTTTTAAAGTATTTATCATGAACTAACTTTTTTTTGTTAACACTGGTGTAATCTGCTTCTGTATATTTGAATTTCGCCATATTTTTTTACTCCCGCTTTAGTATTGGATAATTAATCATCCCCTTATTAATAGACATGGTGTGTTTATGATTGTTAAATTACGTCTATCACTTTCTCACGTTGTCAATTGTCAATAGATTAGAGAAGGATATATCTGCCAATGTATACTACATACAGACGCCTAGTTGATTAATAAGACAGACAGATACAATGATTACTCGTGTAATGTATGAGTATTGCGTTGATATACAATTACTGCAATGTCTTGGTTGGTGAAGCATTACTTTGTCACCCAAAATTTATATTTAAGTTTGTAAATGAAAAATACATATTATTTGGTTGTCAAAAAAGAGTATTGTTTTTGTTTTCTGTTTTGTATGAATATTAATTAAGTGATATTTATTATTATTTTTTACCATTTTGTTTCTATTATGTATAGAGTAAAGGTTGCATCACTTATGTAATGAAATCATGGACTGATCGTCCAATTTATAAATATGAAAAGCACAATAAAATGAAAAATAAATACATTTTTAAGAATACTGTTTTTTTAATTGAATATAATACCAATACCATTATATGTTTAACTAAGGAACATTCTCAACAAATTGGGTTTAATTCATCTGAAATAACGAGTATTACAAAGTATATTTTGTTAGCAATAGAACAGTTTCAAACTAGGTTATCTCTCTGATAGAAATATAGATTCGAATCGCATTGTTATCCATTGTTTCAGTTTTTTTCGTTAACGCAACGTCTGGAAATAAATTTATATACCAATACACCAGGCCTTATCGTGTATATAAAAATGTTCTTTATATATACAGTTTACAGCTAGAGAGTTAGGATAGTTTACATATCAATTTAAGGTCACAATATTTTTTTCATGATAAACATACTCGTATGATGGTAAAACAGAAGGACAGAGAACGTCCCTCGAGTTAGTTAGTGACTTTTGAAATAGGAGTCCCAAGATTTTCTCATGGATGCCTTTCAATTAATATGAAAATGACGTGACATGATATTTCTCCGTGATGAATTTTTAAACTACAGTAATAATTTTAATACCTTTTTCCTTACTGTGTACAGGTTTATCCAAGTTGAGAGACAGGATAGTGTCAAAGGTCAACTAGTTTAAATATACATTTACTAGGAGTAGAACTTAAATTGTATTATACTGGGAAACTTAGATTAAACGACAATAATCATAGTCTGAAATGCAGTACCGCAGTTTCGTGCCATCTAAGTAGAGATCTTTGCAAAAGTTAATCAAAATGCAAATTCTGTGTTCGAGACCAATTTTAATACAGCCCCCTTTGTTTTGCAAAGCATTTTGAAATCCAGATCGTAATTAGCCTTCGAAGTAATTTAGCTGGTTGAGTACTAAAATTCTATCGACTGTGTAAGTTAATAATAATTATCTAATGTTTTACTAATAATATTCAATTTTACAACCACTAATATTGAATCGAAATTAGTGGAATATATAAATAATGGAAAATTGAATGAAAAGCTCGCTGTAGAGTTTGAGACCATTAACGTATTATGAGGAAACTATTTATTTCCATTCATTATCGATCGTAACATAATTTTCTTGCTTCTTTTACAGTTCCGCTTTAGTTCCTTTCCTCGTATGAGCATTGGTTAAAGTATATAATCATCATACCAGCCATTTAAAGTCCACAGCTGGACATAGGCTTTCCCAAGAAAGAGGGAATTTTGCCCATAATTGCCGCACTGGGCAAGCGTGTTGTCGAGTCCGTAGAGCGCAGTTTTCGCGACGGAGATGTTGCTGCCCATCACGCCCTGTGCATTTGAGCTGCATTGTCACGGATGATATACCTTAGTCACCGTTTACGACACCTAGTACAGGGGAGGTAATATTCTACTCTACCGGTACCTCACGGCATAATGTAAAGTGTTGATAATGTAACTTTATATTTATGAAAGATTTTTTGAGATCAATTCCGTTGTTCTTGGGTTTAGCTGTCACAAACAAGTCCTGTTAACATTTCTTATCTGGGTACATCGGCCATTACCTTAACTTCAGGAAATTTAAAGAAAAAATTACTTGGTGCATTTGCCAATGTACTAAGTAAATATAGCTACTTAACAATGAAAGACTTTCCAAAATCAGTTTAAAAGGTTTTAAGCTTATTCATAACAAAAAATAATAATATAAAAATAATAATATTTTTAAATAGATAATATTAATACTATATAATACGTACGACATGTGCATAATTAATAGAGTTACGTATTCTGGAGATAAAGTTTAGACCCTTGCTTTTGCGAAAGGCATGCTGCCCATCCCCGCCCTGTGCATTTGAGCTACACTGTTTCGGATGTATGAACCGCCATTTGTCTGTTCTGGTAGCTAAGTCACCTACCTGGTTTTGGGGGAGGTACTATTCTACTCTGCCTCTTATTTTACACTAAAATAATAAATGATTTGTCCGGTTCTTTTATATATATTTAACTAGCGACTCACCCGGCTACACTCGGTTAAAAGGAATATAAATAATGGTTATAATAGGATATTCCTTAGGGATAGATATAGACCATCCCAAACTTTTTTTCTAGACCTTTTTTTGTGTATAATTGTAGCACATTCTTTTGATCTATCTCATCGAGGTTAGCCAGCATGTGCAGTGCAATCACAACAAAACTTGTTTATTTCCGACATCATATAAGATATTTCTAGAATTTATCAGGTTTTCTCTACTATATCATGCCTGTATTATACATATAAACCTTCCTCTTTAATCATCTATTAAAATACCGCATTAAAATCTGTTGCGTAGTTTTAAAGATCGAAACATACATGGGGATAGACTGAGAGTCACTTTCAAGAAAATTAACAGCTTTATGTGGCCAGCTTAGGCCACTAACGGCCTCTATATTTTTACATTTATTTTGTCTTAAGGTATCTTAGACGCCTCTGCTCGATTATTTTCATATATTAACCAAGTTCCGTGTTAACGATCGGTGCCGGTTTTCAATTTATGTAAAATAATAATAATAATTACATTTTTTTTACTAACATTTATATTTAAGTCAATATTTAGGCATATAAGAAGAGACACATAAAAAACTACAAAATCCAGTTAATAATAAACCAAAATAAACATCTAAAAATAATTGAAAATACTCAAGCCATGAACACACAAATATATATGCAGATGTTTTGCAAGCACGTATTTGATGCCTGTCTCACTAACCACCCATTAACCAAGTGAACCGTCTGCGCTTATTTATTTTATGGTACCCATATGGCATATATCTTTTACGAGGTATGTAATAATTAATGCCAACTTTGTAAACTAAATGGTTCTTTGCTTACACTGTACACATATATAGTCGAAGATATAATTCCCAAGTTTATATTTAATAACACATCAAAGCCAACTTTACAGTTGACATGTATTCAATCTCTTTCCATGCACAAACTCAACAATTGCTTCCAAGACACGGTCTTACTTTATATTAAGTTCGCGGAATAAACGGTAGACTGGAAATGTCATCCGGGTATAGATTTTCTCATACCCTTTAGGCCGGAGTCCGATATTTAAGTCGAAAAAAAAAGTTTAATATATATATGTATATGTATATATAATAAACTTTTTTAATAATTATATTATAAATGCAAAGGTAACTTTGTCGGTCTGTTACACTTTTCCGCTTAAACCTCTCAACTGATTTTGATGAAATTTGGCACAGACAATCTTTAGATCCTGAGTCTTAGAATTGAAAAATAGCCTATGTCCACATAGGCTATTTTTTAATTCTAAATAAGGGTTGTAAGGGATCGGAAGGGGGGAAGTGAAAATTTGTATGGAAGTATCGCTATTTTTAGAGCTAGAATTCTAAAACTTATTTTTCAGGCCATTGATTCGATATAATTAAACATGACATTCATAGTTTATATAAGTTAAGTTAAAGAGGTATGGTACCCAAAAAAACTAATCCACGCGGACGAAGTCGCAGGCACAGCTAGTTTATATATAAAAGGAGAAGCTAATTGACTAACTGACTGACATATCAACGCAGAGCCGAAACTAGGGTTAGAAAATTTGCACAGGGGTACCTTTCAAAACGTATGAGAGTACTCAAATTAAAAAGAAATCATCATATCATGGAGAAACCGTGATTCAAAGTTAGTATAAAACTTAGTTGGTATATATAGTTCCTAATGAAATTCGTTGTGAAGGTTCTTCATTGAAACTCATGAAGCATATGTAAAATATTCATTTCTTAAAGGGATAAAAGGGGGGTGCGATGTTTGTATAAAAGTTCTACAACTTAACGCGGGTAAAGTGCGGAGCACTGCATAACGATAAAGGAAAATTATAATAATATTAGATTTCCACCCGAATTTATCCGCGAATGGTGTAGGGTACCAGCAGAGCAGAAAAGTACCTCCACCTGTACCTGATATCGTAAGTCGAACAGTGAAACTCAAATTCACGGGGCTGGGATAGTCCACAGCATCCCCGTTAAGAAAGTAACGCTTTGCGATTGCGAACATGCTTGCCCAGCGCGGCAATTATGGGCAAAATTCCCGCTATCTTAAAGTTTTGGTTTTCTTACGGATCTTCTTATTCCTGATTCGATTACGCAAAGAGATTGCAAGCATTGTCTTCTCGTGTCAAAGTCCGTTGGATTAGTTTGATATGGCTACTTGGCTTGGTTAAATATACTGCCATCTATTAATTGAAACTATATTCCATACATCGACCTGACTCCAAGATATGTCACTTAAAGCGTCGTCGCTTGTGTCACACATCAGATGAATCACGAATATTATAAAAATTACAGATTGAAACGCAGTTACACAATAAATAAAAATGTAGAGACAATAATAAAAAAATGTCATGAGTGGGTATCGAACTTACTTCTTTTGGTGCAAAAAATAGGACAACTACCGGGCACCATCGGGCTTGCTTTTCGTAGTCGCTTCTTACAATACCTGGTACAGATGTAAGTAGATACTGCTCTGGTTTACTCTGATGATACTACGTAGAAAATGGTGGCAAATTGATAGAGTTGAAAAAATTTTTTTTTTGAGAATTGCAATTTATTATTTTTTGTATTTATTTCTTTATATAGATCAACAAATAGTTGCATACAGTTTCTAAAAATAAGAAGTTGTAGTAAAACATATTATTACCAGAACAATTATGTTAGTTTAATTAAATTGGTCAGTTTATTTGGTATTTTATTTTATGAGATAGCCTTTGCTTTTATTTACTTTGTTAGGTCTCAATTAGACTGAACTCGTTGATTACCTTCTACCAAAGACAATTATGTGTAGCGTGTGTGCCCATTATAGCGCATACATTGCGGTAGAAATCAGACAGCAGCGCCGGTGCGTGTACACGACGCACGCAATGTATATATATGCGATCCTGCTTAAATATTAACTCCACGGAATCATTGTTTCCTTATAAATATACCTCAGAATAAATATAAACAATAAATAATCTATTTCATTTTTTATCAACGCTCTCCGTGCAATTTAACCGATACTTACGATATGTTTATCACAGCCGAAATAGCTCAGTTGGGAGAGCGTTAGACTGAAGATCTAAAGGTCCCCGGTTCAATCCCGGGTTTCGGCAGTTTATTTTATTTTATTATTTAGTTCTAAATTCTCATGGCCTCGGCAGTTGAGTACATAGTTCATTGATAAATACGAATAAATAATTTTTGATTATAATTAAAGGCGACATCGTGATTTTTTTTAACCGCTAATGCAAAGAAAGGTGGTTTTTTTTGATACCTCACTTTCACTTTTTTCTACCGCCAAACATCAGTGTTTGCATTGTTGTGTTCCTGTATGAAGTGTGACAGAGGTAGTGAAATTACTAGGTATTTTATTTTCTGACGTACCTTTTGCCGGACTCAGATGTCAATCCAGTGCCGCCATAAAAAGAAGGTGGGGCCTCTCATAGATGAGAGGTCCGATGCTCGTATTTATCCTGCGTACCCCGCGGCCGCAACCACGCGTTTAGCTACAGTCGCGCCGTATGAAACTTTTCCAAGGCTTCATACTAAAAAAAGGTTTGACGTCCAATTACCAACCGCTTTAAAGAGACAGGGGTGATTTTCAAAATAAAATTGCAATAAAGAGAAATCGACGTGCCGTTCGGCCTTGGCATCGCGCAAAGTTTTTAAAGCAATTATGGTCCACATAGAAGACAACGGAAGAATTATCATCATCGTATCAACCATCTAAAGACCACTATAAATAACATAGGCCTTCCCAAGTTAGTGGTATTTTACTCATAATTTTAGCTGTGCTGTGTCGGATGGGTATTACGCCATCTGTCGGTTCCGAAACCTCAGTCGCCTTTTATAATACCTGGTACAAAAAAAGGTACTATTCTACTCTGCCGTTCCACGGCTTTCCGCCTGTCCCCGACAGCTTAAAACAGAGGAATACAAATTACATATTTTACACCCAGACACTGATCAAACACAAATGTTCATCATAAAAATGTTTGCCCACGTAAATGTATGTCATATGATATTTTATGTTTTGCTGACATATCCAGGATATCTTCATCTGCGACCTGCAAATATTAATAATCCGCCCAAGGCAGTGTTGATTTATGTGCTTAGACGGCGTTCGCGAACGAATATATTTTAACAGACACACAAACAAACAAAGATATTAAGCTCGAGGTGTCTTGTCACTACCAATATTGTCCTTAAATGGGTTATTATTTATTGACAACAGGACTTCGCAAGTGGATTTAATCGTAAATAGGATTTTTATTGTTAAATGAAATACAGAAAATATCACAACCAATAATATTTTTATTATAATTCATCCAATTCCAAAGCCGTGAGGTACCGGCAGAGAAGAATAGTACCTCCCCTGTACTGGGTGTCGTAAGAGGCGACTAAGGCAACAGAACCGGCAGATGGCGGTATATCCATCCGAAACAGTGCAGCTTAAATGTATAGGGCGAGGATGGGCAGCAGCATCCCCGTCGCTAAAGCTTCGTTGTGCGATTACCAACACGCTCGCCCAGCGCGGCAATTATGGGCAAAAATCCCCCTTTCTTGGAGAGGATTATGTCTAACAGTGGACTTTCAATAGCTGATATGATGATCATGATGAATCCAAATCACTTTTATAATAGTCTATAAATATTTATATGCTAATTACTTACGAACCTGACGACCTTACAGGGTTAAAAGAATTTCTAGAGCGAATGGTTCATAGAGTTAATTACTTTACAACTGGTATTGTGCGGATCTTAAAACTAAGTTATCAAACCTGTATCCCATCGGGGTAGGTAGAGACTTGTTACAATCTTGGCATACGTCTTTTGCTTCAATATTAAATACAAACTTAATTTACTTACTCCATATGATGACGTCACAGTAAGTGGTTGCTTTTAACGTTACCCACGAATGACATCAGATACTTACACTTCACTCCTTTAATAAATAATTTTATATCACAAATATTCTTGCAGTTATAGTTTTTATACTCCATAAACGCCGTGGGGTACTTACTGGTTTTTAAGAATACCACTTTACCAGTTATCATCAGAGAATCAGCAGGTATATCCTCAAAATAAATGCAACATTGAGGACAGGTAGAAGAATCCCATCTCAAACCTATGTTCTCCGATTGCCATCACCAAAATATATCCACTTTTTGGGGTGGCTCATATCCAGCAGTGGATATCCAATTATTGTTATAAAGATAAACTTAATATTAGATTCTCCTACACTGTCAGATGCAGTTCACAAAAGTAAACATACAAAACAAAGTTAATTTAATATCAAAAACATTTGCCGACTGTACCGCAATACCGCATTAAAACATGGCGACGACGCTAACGCTATTTGTGTTAAGTTAAAATTAACATGTGAAATTAGCAACCAGATTAATTCTGGCGTCCAATTATTTAACGGCGAAAACGTAAGAAAGGATGTGGCATGACACATAATTTTATACCGTCAGTGTCGCATTCAATCTTGTCGAGAGCTAATTAGAAGTTGACTTGTGATAAAGTTTCATAACTACATGTTGCTGAAACCTCTCCATTATTTTTATTTTTCTTTTTAATTACAGTTTGTCTGTTTTGAACGTGAATGCGCG
Organism: Heortia vitessoides; assembly: GCA_020976665.1. NCBI lineage: Eukaryota > Metazoa > Arthropoda > Insecta > Lepidoptera > Crambidae > Heortia > Heortia vitessoides. The sequence goes on from JACJUM010002496.1 coordinate 3,493,047, forward strand.
TCTTTATATTTTCTCCAATAGAACTAACGAAACTTCAATAAAGAAATAAACTTATGATAAAATATTTTATTTCGCTTTCAAACACTCAACGCGGCTTTAAAACACTCATTTAATTTCGATTACCTTACGATAGCCGTTCCGAGGATTGAGTGAGAAGAGAGACTTATAATATTTACACACACAATATTCACTCAATATCAGATACATGGTAAGTCGCTTAAATACACACATCCAACACCCAGACACAGGAAAAACACAAATATCACCATTTAAACATCTATCCTGTGGGGTGGGGATCGAGCCTACGACCCCTGGCGCGTAGGATAAAATTACAACCATTTGCGCCACCGCCACTTATAAAGTTGATTTAAATTCTAACATACATTTAATTACAAAAACTCTAACTTCTTAGCACTGCCTGATCATGAGAGCACCTTCATCGTGAATTTGAAATCAAATATATTTAACATTTTAATTTTACAAATCTAATTTAGTGAAAGTGAAACTTCTTACATAATGACAGAGATAGTTTAAAACCAATTCAATTTTCAATTGCAAAACGGAAATTTTGACCATATTCACTAATGCTATATATACGGTACAGCACTATCCCCGGCGATAACATCTTCCAATCTCTTGAGAACTGTTTTTGCAAGGTAACATATTATTATTACCAAATTACATATTTGTTATCTACATGAAGTACATACATTGTGTCCTGCGAAACTATATTTTTTAATGATGAATTTGTATTAATTTGACTATAAGTGGTATCTTGGAAACATATGAAAATAAACAAAAAAGCTCTATATTTATTTATACTAATATTATAAAGAGGAAATGTTAATTATTTATTTTGTTTTGTCAATTTAACTCAAAATCTTCTAGACCAATTTAAATAAATTTTTCACCATTAGAAAGCTCAATCAAACCAAATCAATGTATTCTTTATTCAATATGTAGGTTCTACTTGAAAAAGAATGTAAAGAAATTACAAGCACTTTCAAATCGTCAAAAATAATAAATTCTATTATATTCATAATACTGATGATGACCCTAATGACCTGACAGGATCGTAAGAAACATCAAACATTGAAATTAGGTCTACCTTATGGTGGCACCGGGTCTTTTCATCTTGATCGAGTACAAAGAGTATATAATTAAACAATAAACTCCTACAATGGAATGAAATGAGGCAGTTTTTCATATTATTGTGCACTTGTAACCAATGTAACTCTTTTACTAATAAAAAATTACATTATCATTCTACAATTGCGTCATAATCATAGAGCGTAGCTTTCGCAACGGATATGCTATTGCGGGTGGATATATCACTATCTATCGGTTCTGGTACCTTAACCGGTTCTTTAAACACCTGGTTCAGGGGTAGGTATTATTTTACTCTGCTGGTACTACCTGGAAATAGGTTAAGATTATGTTCAGTGATTCAATATGAGAAGGTATACAAATAGATATTCTTGGTTCAAATGCGAGAAAAACACTCTCCGTGATAATCTTAACAGGTTCCAGTACACATGTATTTGCTACATAAGCGTTGTCTTGCCTCAGGTTGTAATTACATGTGAAACTTGAAACTTAAGGTTGTTATTAAGCAATCTTCTGTTCAATAACTTTGAATGTTCTAAGTGCTCAATTTGAGGCTTTCGATGCGACTAATTGTTTACAATTTTACTTTCACATGAATTAGTCAATTCGTTACATTAAAATCCTTATGTAGAATATGTAATTTTCTTGATATAAATAATAATAATAAATTCTCACAACATCTCACACATTGACCTGACTCCGTGGTAAGTCGTTTAAAGCACTTGTGTTACGGACGCCACACGACAGAGGACAAATATACTACTTAAATACACCTAGACACAGACCAAACACAATAAATATTATCATATAAATATTTGCTCCGGGTGGGAATCAAACCCACGATTCCTGGCGCACAAGAGATACGATCACTACCATCTGTGCCATTGGGCCTGTTAATATTTAATTATTAAAGTTATATTTTTAAAATATAAAAAATAATATAATTTATATAAATAGTTTCAGATCGTGTGGTTTCTCTGAATTACTGCCCACGCTATCACGAGTTAAATGTATACGTATTCTAAAAATCCTACTAATATTAAAAACCTGAGCGTTTTTAAAATATTCATAGTAAATTCACAGAACATCTCATTCATCGACCTGACTCCTAAATTGGTAGCTTAAAGCACTTGTGTCACAGACAACAGATAACAGAGAAAATCACAAATATATCACTTCACTTACTTTATACACAGAACTAACACAAATATTTATTATTACAAATATTTATCTTGTGTGGTGATCGAACCTGCAACTTTTGGTGGAGAATACAGTATCACTACCATCTGTGGCTTTGGTCTGTCGTGATGTATGGTGTCTTTGTGGATTGATACATAATTTCATTTTTTAGGTCAATGGTCGTCACCCCCGACATGATTTTAAATATATGACTTCGTCTAAATATACATAATAAAAACTTGCTATAAATAACAATTACATCAAATACCCAATAAAATTCAACTAAAACAGAAATATCGTTCAATTTATCAAATAAAAACCTAAGTAAATCTATTTAAAGAACATCAAAATAACAACTAAAATTAAATTATATTTGAGGTCTAATATACCGTGCACCAAAATCATTTTATATATCCTATAAAGTTAAATCAATGTTAAAAAAATAAAGGCTAAATACGGTTTTTACAAAATACTAGTCTTTTCATATTTTTTTTAATATAACAAGCATGCTTCAGCTACAAATAATACAAAACTAATTATATAAATAAAAGCAAAAACAAGATTAAAGTTTGTTGCGTCGTTTAAAAGATATTAACAGTTTAAAAGATATTAACGTCGTTTAAAAGCGTAAAAAGACACAAAAGCACAGACAGACATCAATTTTACTTTGCATTATGTACAAATGGACTCATTCTTAAGGCATTTGCAAAACTCATAGGTTGGAAGCCGTTAACGATCAAGTATGATACCCATTCCCATGCGTTCGCAAATTTTACTGACACTAAAAAACTTTTCGTAACCATACGGGAGAGAAATCGACGTCTACATTAATAAAAAATCTTGCTAAGGGTGTATTTGCCCATTACTGCCATGTTAATCAAGTGTGGTGACAATTGCAGGGCGATATTTCGCGACGGGAAAGCTGCTGCCCATCCTCGCCCTGCTGCTTTCGGTGGATATACCGCCATCAGTCTGTTCCAGTGCCTTAGTCACCTCCACCTTTTGTTATTATTAGACCAAGTCGACTAACATACATAAAGTTCACGTAATCATACAGCATTGCTACATTCGATAGACGCTCGTAATATCTCAAAATATCCTTGTGATATTGTTCGCTAGGTTGTCAGCTTTGTGACTAGAAGATATCATATCACATTTTTTTTAAATTACACCGAGTTGACACACAAGCATGCAGTTTGCATGATAGTAAGCGTCACTGCTGACTGTAAACACTTGTAACATCACGTGGGTATCACTAGCGCTTGGCCAACCATTACCAAAGTTATATTTGAAAATATTACGTCACATCACCCAATAATTTTACTACCTCTCTAACTCTTCAAACTGGAACACAGCAATACGAACACGATGCATCAGAAGCCTTCCAGTAATTTTCTTGCTTTCTTACCAAATAAAGAATAACCAAACAGAGTATTGCATTCGAAAGGTAAAACAATTGATTACAGAAATTACTGTTATGTAACAAGGCGGACTAACAAAGGGCGCGTGATCTGATTGGATACACTCAAATACACACCCTTTCCGGTTGACTCTAAAATTTACAGGCACGTTGATGGAACAAAGTAGAATTTGCACTACGCTCACCAATGCATCGTTCAAAGCGTACTCAGCCCTTAACCAAACAAAAGGCACGTTGACACTTCGACTGGCACTCCGCCCGTATACCACCAGCCTAAAACTCGTTATTATGATGTCTTCATCACGTTTGCCAACAAAATTGACGCCACGGGCCAAGACGCGGGAACATAGTAATTTATCAACGGTGTAAGTAACTCAAAGGATACACCAACAAAACTTGAAACGCCTTATTACGTGAGCGCTAGAGTTGAGAATGAAGTGAGTGTTTTGGCTATCTGAGCGATCGTACCAAGACAGTATTTAAGGAAATTGGTCGTATAAAGGTTGGCGCATACGTGACGGGGCGGCGCGGGTCGTGAGCTTGAAGTGTGATGTGTTTAGTGCTGTTTTGCAATGTAGATGCTGCTATTGTTCTAATTGCTCAATCAGTTTGTAGAGTTCTGCTGCAGGCACGTTGACGCATTTCTCTTTGGTAGATTCTCTTACGTAACTGGTATAAAAACGTCTATATTTACTTGCATATATCTTAAAAATTTAAACTTCAGCTTTACACCTATTAAGGTTATAATCACACGATATAATTATAAATTATAGAAATAAATTATTTTATTTTCGGTCCAGAACATATAACAATGAATACAAATAAGAGAATTAATTAATTATATTAAATTCCCACAACATCTAATACATTGACCTGACTCCGTGGTAAGTCGTTTAAAAAACTTGCGTTACGGATGCCAGACAATAGAAGAATCACAAATATACTACTTAAATGCATATATTTAATACCCAGACACAAAAAAAACAAAAATATGATCAAACAAATATTTTCTCTGGATGGGAATCTAACACACGGCGTAAAAGATAGGACCACCGAGCCTGTCAAAAAAAGTGTTGTTCATAATTGCTGCGACTACCGTCGTAGCAATATCTGAATTCTATTGCACATTACCGCCATGTTGTATACCGCTACCTTACAGTTCCGTTACCACAGTCACCTCTTCCGTCAGTAGAAGATACAATTTTACATAGCCAGTACACCTCGACGAATAAAATTTACATTTTAGCTTAATAATCAAATCATAATACAGCCGTGAGGTACTGACATTGTAGAATAGTACCTCCCCCTGTACTAGGTAACGTAACAGGCGACTAAGGTCCCAGAAGCGACAGATGGCGGTAAATCCATCTAAAACAGTGCAGTTCAAATGCACAGAGATGGGCGGCAGCAATTGCCAACACGCTTGCCCAGCGCGGAAATTATGGGCAACATACCCCCTTTCTTGGGGAGGCCTATGTCCAACAGTGGACTTCCAATAGCTGGTATGGTGATGATAAATCAATACACGATATTAATTAAACACGGCATATAATATCATATTTTATAATCTAGTATACACCACCCCTTATGATCTTGATCTAGCAAGCATCACAAAATACATCTGAATTTTTTTTTTATACTTATCGCCTTGTCTGTACATAGCTTATAATATGATACGGAAATTATTGGAGATCATGAATTATAGTTTTTTACATTATAGTAACGAGCGTTAATAACACATGAAGTGGTAATAGGTTAGAGGTGATTGCATATTGATCTAAAGACTTTGAACCCACATAAAATGAAGCTGCAGAATGGGCCCGATGACACTGATGATAGAGATCGTGTCTTTTGCGCCAAATGTCGTGATCTATCCCTAACTAGGACAAATATTTATGTCATGAATATTTGTGTTTTTCTGTGTCTAGGTATTAAATAAGTATTATAATTGTGATTCCTATGTTACGAGTATCTTATGTACAAGTGCTTTAAGCTACTTATCTCAGAGTCAAAGTTCTAGCATAAGATGTTGTGTGATTTAAGTTATTCAGTTTATGGCGCAATTGTTAACACGCTCGATTATAATAGTTAAGTAACCTTTGGATTGGTTGGATTAGGATTGACCTGAAACTGAGTGCCGTGAGGTATCGGCACAGTAGTATGGTACCTCCATCTGGAGGTGACGTAAGATGCGACTAAGGTTCCAGAACTGACAGATAGCGTTATATCCATCCGAATCAGTGTAGCTCAAATACACAGGGCAGGAATGGGCAGCAGCCCACGGCAAAATCTGCGCTCTGCAATTGCCAACACGCTTGCCCAGCACGGCAATTATGGGCAAAATTCTCCCATTCTTGGGGAGGCCTATGTCCAGCAGTTGACTTCTAATGGCTGATATGATGAAACTGATTGTCGTAATAATATAGAATTTATAGGATCCTCGTTCCTACATTTATTGGCTAATGATCTTTTCCTACTAATATTATAAACTGGAAAGTTGGTATAAATGGATATATCGATGTTTGTTACTCTTTCTTACCGGAACACACCGACGAGACCGATGTCGCAGTTGATAGTGATCTTATCTTATGCGCTAAAAGTCGTAGATTCGACCCCCACTCCGGGATACATACTTATATAATTACTTTGTGTTTGTTCTGTGTCTGGGTGTCAAATGTGTATTTAAGTAGTATATTTGCAATTCCACTACTGTCTGAACTCCGTAACACAAGTGCTTTTGGAGTCAGGTTTAACGTATGAGATTTGTGGATTTTTATACCAATGTATTAGTAAAATAACACCGAGCCACAGAAAAAATATGGGGTTGGTGGGGATCGAACCAACGATTTTTGACGCACAAGATAGGATCACTACCATCTGCGCCATCAGACCCGTAAACGTATTACGTTCAGACCTCCCGGACACAACAAGGGGACCGGAGGCTGTTACAATTTACTAGAAAGTTGTCATTCTTGATACCTGAGATTATAATGACACAACAAAGTGACTCTCTCCACCCATCAAAATTGCAGTATTCTGGGTACTGCATTATGAGTATCAAAAGCAAGACGGCAGTATTTAGTGAAAGTGCAAGTACCCATGCAGACGAAGATTCTCTAAGATCTTAGGTCTTATCTATACCTAAAGAGTTTGTATGATTGAACGAGCTAATATTTCGAATTGCTGGTCCGATTTAAAAATTTCGTTCAGTTTTGTATAGTCCATTTTTCGATTAACTTCTATATTCCTGTATACAGTAAAGGACGATAATTCTTTTTTAGTTATATTTGTAATTGTCAGATGCTTTTTAGTAAGGAATACACGGGATCGGTAAAAAAATATTGGCAAAACATTTTTTCATAAAGTTTGTAAGCACGTTATTTGTAGTTTGGAGATAAAAGAAGGAATTTATAACCCCTACGGCAACTGGATTAATGGGATGAATATTTACTATGTGCCTGGACTAAGTCGGAACGCTAGGTTCAACACAAACGCAAATGGAAAATATATAGTCTCTACTGACCCCAATAGGAAAAGCGTGAGAAATGAATGTATACAAGCGACCTGTTCCTACTTTGAACGGATGCAATGAGGATAAAAAATTGTTATTATAGGTTATCTTTATGATATAGACATATGCTATCGCAATGTTTTTTATATATCTACTTTTTAAAATGTATAATACTGTAGTATTTTGTAGCGTGTAAGTACATTATTTTGATCTATTTCATCGGGTCCATCCAGCATTTCCAATGTAGTGTTTAAAAAAATATTTACAACCTATTAGAAAATTCTAAAATAATAAGTACTTTTCTACTATTGTACTCATGTATTATACCTACATAAAACCTTCGCCTTGAATCACTCTACATATTTAAAAAACCGTAAAAAATTTGTTGTCTTGTTTTAAAGATTAAAAGATACGTTGTGACAGACGGCGTAAAGCGATTTTGTTTAATGTGTTGTGATATCGCACGTCTAGACGAAGATTACATTAACACATCATCATTATTTCAGCCATAAGCCGTCCACAGTTCGATATTGACCTCCCCAAATGATCTTCAATAGGACCGGTTGCATACGGCCTGTGTCTAGCACAAACTTACTGTTTTAGTTGGAGCCCCCATCTCTTTTTGCGGGTGGAAGCGCTACGCTACGCTTGCCGGTACTTAAAAAAAATTAACCCCACTTTTATAAACATCGCCATTTTAATAATAATAATAATTTTGTTTGAAATTTATTTATTTTTGTTAGATTAATTCGCAAATTGAATCGAAATATCGCATACTTTCAGGAAGTTTTCCGGAGACAATATTTTTCTGAAAAGAATGCCAATTATGGACCCTAATGCAATCATTTATGTTTAATTAGAGAGGTCTAAATATAATAACAGTTTTGAGTTGGTGTGGTCTAGTTGCGATATGTTCATAATTATGATTAATTGATATTATTCTCCCTGTTGATATCAGTAATAACGAAAAATAAGCAGATCAAATGTACCTTATAACCAAGAAATAGTGGCTATTTTAGTTTGATAAAGTTATATTTCTGTAGGATGTACCGCATGGCCACCATCTGCACTTTTAGTGGGCGTGTTTAATATCAAGAAACTTTAATGCAATTTACTCCCCTAAATTAATAATCCCCTAACTATCCACCCTATTTGATTGTAGTATTATTTATTGTAACTACTAAAACGAGCTAGCACATGTTATCATAACACCATAGACAGTTATAGATTGACTTACAAACATACTTTTAGGAAATTTATAGTATACTATAACGTATTAAAAATAATAAAGGGGTAAGTTGCTTCTCATAAGTATAGCTATATGCCAATGAAGGTCTGAATAATTGAATTCACAAAAAGGGAAATCAGCTATATTAATTATAAGGAACCAATAACGAAAATATAACATTTTATTAAAATAACTTTAAATTAGATCACTTTCATAATAACTCTGCACCCTACTTAATCCACCGTAAGGGATGATTAAGAAAAAATACACGTGTTTTATGAATTTCAATGAAGAACCTTTATACTATATTTCATTCGAATAACTTCGAAAACGGCAAAGCTTCATGATTACTTTGCACCCCCATTTTACCCCCTCAGGGGATTAATTTTCAAAAATCCTTTACTAGTGCTCCTTAATGTTATAAAATAAAACCCTGTGCAAAATGTGAAGTTTCTAATCCTTATAATTTTGGCCATGTGTTGATATATCAGTCCATCAGTCAGTTTCTCATTTTATATATAGGGATGAAACTAAATAGATCCTTAAAACAACAATGATAGAGTGCAGATTGAAACTAAACAAATAAATATAAGGGATTATAATGTTTATAACATTATAAATTGTATAACATTATAAATTATACTTGTATTTTTTTTAGTACTATTATAATATGTATACTTCTTTAAATATAGCTTGTTCAGGATGACAGATGTCAACGTAATAGCATTGCAGGAATTATTTATTTACACAACATCACATACGTACGAGACTCCGAGACAAGTAGCTTAAAGCACTTGTTTTATCAGAAGACAAGTGTATTACAAATTTTCTACTACAATATATATAACACCCAGATACAGAACAAATACAAATTTTCATCATATAATTGTTATGGGATTTTGCAGGATCGTACCCACGACCTTTGCGTCTAAAGATAGGATCACTTCTATTTACGCCATCTGGCCCGACAAATTTATTTTCGCATTATGGTGCTTTTTATTATAATTTGGTATTAAAATCATTTATCCTAAAATTAAGATAAAATACCATGAAAAATCAATTAAAGAACGCGTTGCTATGAAAGCTCTCATAGCAACGCTATTGAGTATATATTTAAAAGAAATCACAACTAATGATTTTTATCGTCGTTTGTACTGGTAGATAAATGAAGAATGGCTTGACAGATATTGATCTTACTATTGTTAGCTTATTGCTAATGTTGTAAAATGTAATTGATTTTATTTTATTTGAGAAAAATCATATAAATTTAGTCCTAACCTTCATAGTCTAAATCCGGTTTGAAAAAGTCACGCACGTGATACAAAAATCAAGAAGCTAAAACATAAATAAACAACAGGTCAACATACACTGGCTAATAATACAGCACACCTATATATCACAGAGGACGTAGACCCATAAGTCTTGCCGTTGCAGTCCGCGAAGAATGTCATTTGTACCAGACGAGACGTGGCACAAATTCAGCAGTCTCCGTGACGAACTCTGCTCTGTGAATGAGTATAAATATACAGGGGTTTATTCTGTAACACGCATCAGTAGAGTCGCTTTTCTCTATTGTTTTTTGTCACCTTAATATTCTCGTGTCGTGGTTAAGGCGACTAAGGTACCGGAACCGACAGATGGCAGTGTATCCACTGAAGAGTGTAGTTCAAATAGCTACATATGAGCTTCAGCATTACCGTCACGAAGCTGCGTGTTACACCTGCCCAGCGCGGTAATTATGGGCAAATTCCGTTTCTTGGAGAGATTTATGCTTAGCAGTGAACTTCCAATGGCTGGTGTGATGATCGCTCTTCTTTATATTTACAAGTGGCCTCAATATGTGACCATTCGTGTGGTCGAGTTTTAGTCCAGAATCAAAATTTATTATAGAATTAATTTTATTTTAGTATCCTACCAATATCTTGTGAGCTTGTAAGAGTTTGAGAGTTTCTAAGAATGTTTCGATGTTTGTTTGTTACTATTTCATACCAAAACTAATAAATGGACTGTGTTATAAAATAGTAATCAAAAAATAAAATATAAATAGTGCCTGCGGGCGCAAGTTAAATATAAATTCGCTAACAATATTCGGTGCAATATATCACATATTATTTTTATCGTTTTATGTTTTAAATACATGATTATTTTAAGAAAGTAATTAATTGTCCTATATTAATTAAAATATGCTTGAATATAATAAAAATCACGTCCGCAATTTCATATAATTCGATTAAACATTATTATACCATGTACACTCGTGGCTTAAACTACAATATTTATTTAATATCCAAATAAATAATAAAAATAAAAGTAAAAAATCTTTAAATTACACGCATACATTCATTCATCATATCTACCGTAAAAAGTCCAATGTTGGCCATAGACCTTCCCAAAAAAGGGGAAATTTAGGATATAATTGCTACGCTGGGTAGGCATATTTGCCAATTGCATAAATCGTGCCAAGCAACCAACACGCATGCCCAGCGCGGCAATTATGGGCAAAAAACCTCCTTACTTAGAAAGGCCTCTGTCCAGCAGTGGACTTCTAACAGCTGGTATGATGATGATGATGATAATATCGTACGTATGAGATAAGTAGCTGCAGCTCATCTTCATCCTTTTGCATTATAGCTACACTGTTTCGGTTGAATACACCGCCATCTGTAGGTTCCGGTACCTTATTGACAAAAATGAAATAACTATACTCACATTCATATATAGTATTACCCAGGATAAGCAATTACAATTTTCATTTGACGGGAATTTTCCGATAGCGCAGGTAATGGGAGACCATTACCTGCGCTATCGGAAAATGATGAATGAGAATTCATCAAGGGTAGTGGGTTCGATCCCCACTCAGTACAATCATGTAACTGTAATAATATTTTAGTTTGTTCTTTATCTAGATGTTGAATATATGTGCTTAAGTATTGTTTTTGTGATTCCTCCATACCACAAGTGTAAAGCACTTGGGTTATAGATATAGCTACTTATCTCAGTGTTAGGTCAATGTATGAGATGTTGTGTGATCATGATCAGCATTATCATTGCAGTTGACGTCAAATGCTAAACCTAGGTCTTCCAAAAGGTAGGGAAGTTTAGCCATAACTGCCGCACTGGGCAGGTATAGTGGCCATCGCGGAACGCAGCTTAGTGACGGGAATACTGCTGCCCATCTACATCTTATTACTCTGTAATACGCTGTCTCAGATAAATATATATCACCAGTTTCCGGTTCCGGTACTTTCGTCTCTTATTACGAAATCAGGCGCCAGGGGCCTTTTTACTCTGCCCCAACGCTTATGTTCTTAGTGAATTTAGTTATGTGAATTTTATTGTAATTATAATTTCATTTTAACCTGACATTTAATTCGAAACTTCATCTAACATTCACTAATCTAATTATATCTATAAAACAATCACTTAATACTCAAGCATCAATAGATAGTAAACCAAATAAGGCTTGAATACTCAATGTTGATGTTGGTCCACAATATGTACAATATACATAAGCAGATCGTATACACACAATGACTGCCTATTATGTATAACTATTGTTCTTCATTAATTATATTCTTACTGAATTAGTGTATCGATCCATATATTCCGACTTATCCAGTGACTTATGTGACGTTAACTTAATGTCAAGTAAATATCAAACTAAGGTCAATTGCTATAACCTATATACGTTTTACAAAACAAAATTACTTCGTTATAAATACAAGCCTCACTCGTGGCTTGGTTTAGACGATTATTTATTGACTGTTCTAGAAGGTTCTGGAAGGTGAACGATGTGCAACCACATGGACCTAAATAGAGCCGCAGGATATAGCAGGAGTGATGCTATCAATACACGATTTGATTTTCATAGTAATACTTCTGGCCAACAGCCTCTTCGAGAACAATTAGATTCAATAGAGGCAGTGAATGCTGTTTGCATGCTGAGTGATTATACTGTTCTATTAGGTTCAGTACACCTTGTTAGTAGACGCCCTACACTGCACTTACTGTACGTAGTCTTCATTCTTGAACCTTCTAGAATAGACGCTACCATCTGCTTTCGATTCTGATTTCTAGTTTGCTGTACGTGATCTTCATTCTAGAACCTCACAGAGCAGACGCTTCCATCGGATTTCGTTTCTATATGCACTGTTCAATGTTTGTCTATATGAATGCGATAAAGTTATGCTTGGATTTTTCATTGGAAGGTTTAGGTGTCCCAGAGTTACTTAAATATCTGCTGTGGGCGAAGGGTACCCCACGAAGAGTACCCCAGTGAATAATAAGTTTAGTGTCTTGAGGAGTGAGGTACCAGAACCGACTGACTGGTTTTTCTAAAACCACGAACTCAAAATACAAAAAGAGAGGGATCGGCACCGATGATGCTGCTAAATCACCAGAGTGCAGTGCTATTTCCACACTAATTGCTAGTGTGGAATTGATTAATAAAAATTAATATAACATTTCATACATTGACCTTTCTCTGAGATACGTCGCTTTAAGCGCTTGTGTTACAGACACCAGATAATAGAAGAATCATAAATATTAAATTTAAATGTATATTTAACACCTAAACACAGAACTAACATTCAACATTATGTATGTTTGTATATGTATGTTGAATGTTAATTTTCTATTAAACCAACGACTAGATAGGAACACTACCCAAAGCGCATTCGGTAATGTTCCTATCGAATCGGAAGTTAAAAAAACATAATATTTACACGTTCATTATTCAAAATAAAACAACTTTTCAACGGCTTTTAAACGCTTTTTACCTCGCGTAATTACATTTTATATCGCCGTTTCGATTACCTTACGGCAATCGTTCTCAAGAGTGACAGATGTAATGTCAGAATATGTGACGTACGAGTATGTAATTACTACTTCAACAGGTTCGAAATTTCAATTTCAATTTTGAATATTCGAATTTCCTATAATGAAGGTGCTAATTGTATTTTGGGATCTGGCATAGCAATGATGTTGCCTTTGTCTATGAAATGTTTCATATATGATACATTTTATAAGAAAAGGATACCAGGCTGGTGATTTTTTCTAACCAACTTCTCTATTGAAATTGGGGCGTTATTAATTTCAAATCGACAAATTGATTATTTGTAATTTATTCCTTATATTTATGACATCATCGTATTAAAAATGCAAACTCTATCTTTCACAATTTCTCAAGAGAAATACAGGAACAACACCATAATATCCCCCATTACCCTTTAATTGAGCATATCTCAACTATTTTCGGGCACAAAGCGATTGTCACCTCTCCTTTAGGAACGCAAACATATCAAGTCGTCACGGTACATTGTTGCCTCTTTGATATTGTTTATTTTTAACAATTCACTTGGGCTGACAAGCCAGGTGCATTGTACCGTTTTTAGAATAGGGGGCGCCACTTGTGACGGCATTTTGTTTTTGTTGATACCTCGTTGGCGGGTGTCGTTCATTTTCGTTTCTTTCTTAGTAAAATCGTTTAATAAAGCTTTATGAATTTATAAAAAATTGTAAATTGTAAAATAGCGTTAAAACGGCAAATCCCTTTCGAAAGAATAATACTTCCTAATACTTTCGTGAATCAAAAAAAATGACTTCCTCCTAATAAATATCAGATGTATTCCTTATAAATTGACATTACGATCGATCTAGCCGTTTAGCTGTCTACTTAAAAATATTGAAAATACTTCTTTCTTTCGTTACGGGTAAATACTTGCATAAAATTGTTATTAAGTTATATGCCTTTGTTTCATCGTTAATTTTAATGTACCTAATAATAGTACGGCTAAAAGGAATCAACAGAGCGGGGATGGGCCGCACCATCCCAGCATGAAGTTTACTCTGCCATTGCCACCACACCTGCTCAACTCACATATATACATTATTTCACAGTAGACATCCTACGTGTATATAAAAATAGTACGCATCACAATTATTTATTTGACACGAACACTATCGGTTTAGCAACTTTACAAAAGAAACAGTCTAAAAAAATACCAATTTTAACAAAGAAGAAACTTTAATGGCACATCAAAACACAAAAAATGGTTAACCGCAAACATAATTTAGATATACACCGAATATGTTATTTTCCATTTAAAAACAGCTGCACACTTTAATAAAGTCATCAGTTTAATTGTCCTGTAATTATATACTCTATGGCGTGTCCACCAATGAGAGTTTATCGTGGCTGGTTGGTGCGTGGGCGTCGCGGAAGCAGACACGCAAGCGTAACCTTTAGCCGCGTTCGAGCGGTCTGACAGACCGCCTGTATTTATTGAGCGTACCAAAAAATACCAAGATATCTTTAAACACATTTAGGTTTCTTTGGGCTGGCCTTTAAATCACCACAGGTGCTCAAATTTATATGAAGATAAGATATAACCTTTAACATATTTAAGGTTGGTAACTTTTTACTAAATTAATGAACAAATATTTTGTTTAGGATTGTAAAAGGTTAAAAAGAGGGATGAAAAGTTATAATAATAATAATAATAAATTCCCACAACATCTCATACATTGACCTGACTCCGTGGTAAGTCGCTTAAAGCACTTGTGTTACGAATGCCAGACAACAGAGGAATCACAAATATACTACTTAAATACATATATTTTACACCCATACACAGAGCAAACACAAATATCATCATATAAATATTTGCTCTGGGTGGGAATCGAACCCACGACCCCTGGTGCACAAGACAGGATCACTACCATCTGACCCATCGGGCCCGTCTTGTATGTAATAATCGCGATTTTTTGAGCTAGAAACTTAAAACTTATTTTTCAGGACATTGATTCAATATAAATAAACATTACATTCAAAGTTTATATAAGTTAAGCTAAAGAGGCATACACAAAAAAAAAACTATTCTACGCGGACGAAGTTGCGGGCACAGCTAGTATTAAATAAGTTTTAAAAGATTGAATATTCACAACTATATCATTTTTATCATTTTTAAGGTAAGTCTCGTAGTCTTAAATAGAACATTCATGATTGTAGAAAATACTATAACGGGTTGTTAACAATATCTTAAAAACTTATAGACCAATTTTAAAAATTATTTTATGAATCAGAAAATTATTTATAATATATATTAATATTTATTTTATCCCCGAAATAACGCGGATAAAGATGCAGAGCACTGCTAGTCTAAAAAAATCAATTATTATCTTCCAACTTCGTCAGAGTGGACTTCAATTTGTACGGCATCCAGTGGGAACTTTTTCAAGATTAAAAGTAGCCTAGGGTTCAATCTGTCGACGTCCGTCGGTTCACCAGTTAACCTTTGAAAGCGCAAAAATTTAGAGTAATGCTAGCTCTCCGTCCGCGAGTCATGGACTTGATTTCAGTAGACACTTTTTTATAAAAACTTGAAAGCGTTTTTTCCTGGGATAAAGGTTTGAACCCTAGCCAAGCAAATTTCCCTTTTCTTTTGCAATATCCATATTTGAAATATATTCACCTGAGATAGACATCATACAAAAGTTGTCTGTATTGGTACTTCACTCTACTCTATTTCTATCGCCAAACAGCAGTTTTGCCATTGTTGAGTTCCGGTTTGAAGGGTGAGTGTTGCAGTGAAATTACTGTGATATACACATGATTGTCAATGCGCTAGTGATATCCAAATGATAATACGAATATCTAAAGGCTGTTGTGAAACTGAACAAGGAGATGCAGACTGTATGCTTGTTTGTCGGCATTTTCGAATAAACAATAAATAATAAAAGTCGTCTCAGTTACTTATTATGATATCAGCTATATGTCAGTGAAAGATGTTTTAAAAGATAACGACAGTTTCAAATATATTTCTTATATAAACACCATATTACTTTTATATGTATATAATAATAATATACTCTTTATTGTACACCAATAAAAACAACACATGAACATCACATAAACATGGAATAGTAGGTACAAGAGGCGGCCTTATCGCTAAATGCAATTTCTTACAGGCAACCTTTGGATAGAAATAATTTTAAAGCTGGTGGAAGTTTGAGGTGCATTTTGTACATACATACATAATAATAAACATACATAAAATACACATACATTCAAATATATATAAAAGATAAAGTTACAGAACAAGGAAAGTGACAGAATCAAAAAGCTAAATCAAAGTGACAGATAATACTCCTTCACCATTCTCTTAAAAATGGAAAGAGAACGAGCAGATCTCACTTCAATGGGGAGCGCATTCCACGAACGAACAGCTTGAACTGTAAAGGATTTGCTATAGAAGCTTGTGGAATGCAGAGGCATTTTGAGTGATAAATTATTATATAGTACTGAGTCAAATATGACCTCTAACTTGAACATGTTGACGCCAAGGATTTCGATAGTCAGGCTGCTATCCAGGGAAGCTGAGCGTCAACACAAGGGTTATTTTTTCGGTTAACCTGCATAACTGCGTCTTTAAGAGGATGAATTGGATTAAGTGAAGACGTCGCCAGTCCGACAATCTTTTCAGTGTGTTTTCGCTTTTGGAAATAAGTTTGTAATTCTCATTTCTGCCATCCATTACACAAGTGCTTTAAGCTTAATCTCAGAATTCGAATAACGTAAGGATATATATTAATTTCCTTCTTTAGGGTTCTATCTATTAAAATACATCTATTAATATACAAATATAAAGTATAAAGATCTTTATAATTTGTATTGTAATTCTAATTTATCTACCAAATATATTGTTTTGACATACAAAATTACAGAGCAATTAACTTCGCCGCTATTACCTTCAAAATTTCGAAATTGCCAACTAATAGGGCGTATTTTAAAATAGTATCAAGTGACGGGCGTGTTGCGGTCGATCCAACTCGTCAGTACTAATTACTTACATACGGTTAATTAGCCAGTGCTGTTGTAACATGATGGATACTGTGATAAAACATACGGGAAATTTCATCATCATGTCAGCCGTGGGACGTCCACTACTGGGCATAGACCCGACACTTAAATCTTTCTCAAAAGGGTATTTCGATATTCAGCCTGAGTCCAGATCTGTCCACCATGTAGATCAAAGTCTTATGCTGCGTTGGCCGGTGCGTGGTTTCCATTCCAGAACCTCACGGCTCGGTCATTACTTCAGCCCTACCTATTGGCACATCACATTATGGCTTAGTTCTTTTACGGTTCTCCTCATTTATTCTTGAATAACGTAAAGAAACTACGCATTTAGAGAGAGATGCATGCTTTTCGTAAAGAACTATGAAAGGCTTCTCTATGCTCCCTCCAGCTCTTTGGGCAAATTAGTAAAATGTCACTGCTGTCAAACTATAGCCAAAGTTAGAGTATAGAGTGAGTGATTGTCACTAATAATAATAATACATTTAATAGTTAACGAAGACTTTAATGCTTTGACATAGATACTTATCAAATTTGAATGTTTTATAAATGCAATTTTTTTACAAATTTTAAGTAAAGTTTAAGTTCAAGGAGGCCCATTACAAGCACTTTTAAATCGTCAATAAAATAATAATGAAATAAGTGATCATAATCGCTTTACTATTTCCAATAAGGAAGTGATTATATACATATTTATATAATATATAGACGATCTTGATGATTCAATTGATCATGAAAGTCATCTAACACACATAATTGTATTTGTGTAATGTGTTCGAAAATGATGTGTTGTATTAACAAACCTTGTATTATATTAGACCATATACACACACATCCGCACTTGCATGCACACTACAGAGCATAGGTGCCTAAAAGAACAGGCTAGACCTAGTTTAGGTACTTAAGTATAAAAATATGTTTTAGTTTAAGTTTCCTTTTGTTGTTGAATAAAGTTATTATTATTATAATAATTTCATTAAGCACACCTCAAACTAGTCTGCCGGATTCAGACAAGACCTAAAACTAAGTTTACTGCAGCGCGACCCACCAGAAAGGAATAATTGATTTAAATACCTTAATAATACCAAAAAATACTACACTTAGACACGTTATCTTCAAGCAAAGCGATGGCTGACAAAGGTGAGGAATTCAAAGACCTGGTTGAACACATTGGAATATCGTTAAAAAAAAACATATTTACTTATCTCTATAACCATCGATAACAGGTAGACAACACTTAAACATAGAACAGTCACATATAACCATAATAGAAATATTTTCCTTAGGTGGGGAATGAACCCACGATCCTGGGCACATAATACTATCTGCACCATCAATCCCATCATGCTATATGAGACAATGTCAGATATGTTTCTCATCGCAAACTAAGGATGTACTATATACATACAACGATGTTGATATACATACAACGTCAGAAAATGTTCATTTAATATAAATAAAAAATTGGTTGCCTGTAAAGTCGGTATACGGGCGAAAGTTTTACGTGACAACGACTTTGAGTGGTAAAATAATTTTAATGTGAATATTCATTCGTATAGTAGGAATAAGAATGAAATAATAGTAATAATTTAAAACATTTATGTATACAAAGAAATATATTTAAAACATTAATTTATACCAAGAATCTCGCACTGAATTTCATATTAACAAAATTTTATTTTTACATTTACACATACATACGTATTTATATACAAATATACATACAATAACTTGCAATAAATTTGCGTAACATACGTCACAATGAGAGCGAGTGAGAGGGACGCGTGCCTCTCACTCGCTCTCATTGTGAGCGCATAACGTGAGCGGAGCGTAACGCAGTTTCTTGAAGTGTCACCCGGCAAACCAATTTATAAGACGTTGTCGCGTCAAAATGTAATCTTTGAATGTGCGGGCATAAATCTAAAGTGATTGCTTTTGTTTAGATAATTATATCTTTGTTTTGTTTCTAATTGTCAAGACAGGTTTTGTACGGGATCAACAGGATCGGGAAGTTTAAATAAAAATTGTATTGTAGACTATGTTGTAGATAGGTAGTTTACAAGTTGGACTACTACTGAACCGATTTTAATATTTTTTTACTCACTGCTTGATCCAACTTGAGAAATAGGATAGTTTATATCTCAGTGTATAGTCGTTTTTTTTTTGTTATAAACCAAGGTATTAACCATTTAGTAAGATGAATATATTAATGTAAAGCCTCGTTTGAGGAAGAGTGTAACACCCGCAAACAAAACGAGAACTGTACAAAGTTGAAACGCAAAATACCTGTTTCAAACCTACCAAGGACATCCCTACTAATTACAATCGAGTAATTAAGGTAGTGAATGTCAGGTGGCACGGGAGTCGTGTCTGAAACCCGGCTTTCAGGTGGAACACTAATTTACAATGTTATCTGTTATTTTAGTTTTCCCGTGCGTTGTTCACCAACAACAATACGAATACGTCGTGTTGTTTTTCTGTTGTTCCTATTAGCAGTTGGACTTTTCAATTTGGTGAATGTATTGTTTGGTATATTTTAATATGTGTTGCCACGTGTTAGTAAGTTAATTATGACAGAGCAATTGTCTTTTCCTTTATATTCGTTGTTATAATGGAATTGGTGTTCCGTCACAACTTTTGAGGTTTTATGCATTAAAAATTGCTGATATAATGACAAATATTTATGAATATATTTATGTTAATTCTGAGTCTAGATGTTATTTATATGTAGTTTAGTAATTAAAATGTATTTAAGCTTTAATTCATCTATTAGCTGATATCCGTAACACAAGTGCTTTAAGCTACTTATCTCGTAGTCAGGGCAACGTATGAGATGTCGAGTGAATTTATTATTAATACACAAGCAAAATGTGTACACAATATTATATATATAGATTATATAATACACAAGCACAATATCGCTAGCAGTATTATTTTTTTTTCAATCAAAGTCAGTTTCTTTGAATAAATATATATAATGAAACTTGAAATAATTTAGTTAAAAATAATTTAGCGCCCAACGAGAATAAATCCATCAGATATTTGTATCTGGCCTCGTCGTTCTATCTTGCAAGTGGACGCCCTACGCTGCGCTAGCCGGTACGTGGTCTTCATTCGATAGTCCATCGGCCATCGGTTCTGCGTACCAATTGCCCTGCCCATTGCCACTTTAACTTACTAGTCCGGTTTTGAGATTACTTGGAGAGGCCTATGTCCAGCAGTATACACCTCATAGCTGATATGATTATGACGATGATAATAAATATTAGTCCTGGATGGAGATCGAATCCACAAGATAGGATCTTTACTATCTATGTCATCAGGCCTATCTCTAAATTTGTTTCTTACATAAAACCTGCAGCTCTCAAATTGTACCTCTACAACAGTGCTGAAAAATCTAAATCAAGTATATCGAGATCATTAGCTGTGGGGTACTGGCAGAGTAGAATAGTACCTCTCTCTGTACAAGGTGTCGTAAGAGGCGACTGAGGTGCCTGTACAGACAGATGGCCGCATATCCATTCTAATCAGCGCCTGCCTAGTGCGGCAATTACAGGCAAAATCCCCCTTTTCTTGGGAAAGCTTGTGTCCAGTAATAAACGTACTGCGGTTATTATAATGATGATGTAGATAATGAAGAATTATGACATTTCTTTAAGATAAAAGAGGAACTGATGCTTCACTTATTTAAGTATAATAATAATAATAAATTTAAACAACATCTAATACATAGACCTGACTCCGTGGTAAGTCGCTTAAAGCACTGTGATACGGACGCCACACAACAGAGGAATCACTAATATACTACTTAAATACATTTATTTAACATTCAGAAAAAGAACAAACAGAAATATCATCACATAAATATTTGCTCTGCGTAGTATTGAACCTACGACCCCTGGCGCACAAGATAAGACCACTACTATTTGCACCATCGGGCCCGTCATATGTTGTCATTGTGCGTCCTTCACTTTGGTGTGTGTCATTATTATTTTAGTTATTATATATGTACTAAATTACTTTGCTGTATTGAAACACAGGTAGTTATCTAATGGATTAATTACATTAAACTCTATATAGGTATAGTATATATTTACCTGCCTATGTAACTACTAATATCTATTCCAATGTTATAATGTTGAAGAGTATGTTTGTTTGAACACATTAATCTCAGGATTCGCTGGTTCAATTGCAAAATTATTTTAGTGAAGGATATTCCATTTATAAACTAACCTGCTATACCCTCTAAGTCACTAATTCACGTGAACAAAATCGCGGGTACTGCTAGTATAAATTTAAAGCAGAACGAGGGATATTTTCCAATACAGTTTTTTTTTTAATCCTAAAAGAAAAGATCCTTTGTGGGTTTTTTCTGTAACATTACTGGTAGTTTGCAAAAAAGATACTTTGTATAAGTATAAATTCTGTAACAATTCTACGCCAAGCAGAAGATAAAGGGCCCGTTCTGAGAAAAGCACCTAACTGACTGTATCAATTTAAAACGGAACAAATCCGTCCCATTCCGCACATAAGCCCGACCCGACTCGTAATAGTGCTAATTTAGTGCACTCAAGTGGTGATTTAACGATACACATAAATTTTAAAGATTTAATTGAGTTATGATTATGGCTATGTTATAATCTTCAGTTTACTGTTTCTGTGTCGTTTGTTTAGTGAGTGATGTGCTACATATCGATGATTGAGTTAACGATGTAGGACTTTGTGAGAAAAGATAAAGATTTTACTAGCCTTAGTTATAGTGGTGAAATTAATAATAATATTGATTCGTGTGACCACAATGAGTTGTTGAAACTGAACCGATAACTACGAAACTTTTTAAACACGGTCTTCATGAAAGTCATAATTAAAACTAAATGTTCAAGTTCAGCTTCCTTTTGGTGGAAACTCTACTAAGTGATCCACGGTATTTTCGACTTGAGAATATGAAAAAAACGAACCAAATTTTATAGGAATGTAGTATGTTTTCCTTTTAATAACTTTGCATAAGAATAATTACTGATATTAGAGAAATTTGTCAGCTTGAAGCAGCAATAACTAATTATATATTCGTACAAACTTCAGTGTCCTAAATCTAGTATTCTCTACATTATATTAATATTCTAGGCTCTGAAACGGAAATCTTAAGAGTCAATTAAAATAAGATTTTAAAAACTTTCATAAATCACCTGAATTGTAATATATACGATAATAATAGTTACCGATATCGATAAAAATATCGACGCACACACAGCACTACAGCAACCGTATTTTCGTCATCACTCGTCGAGCGCAGCTGCCACAATTTGTCCAACTTCATCTGACACTGGAGTTGCGCGACGCATGTCCAACGAACACTGCGGCTGTTAACAACATTGTTTTGACTTCCCCGACTGTTTTCGGAATAGGAACTAGGAGCGTTCGATGTTTTCGGGAAATTGGATATAAATTTGTTTATCATTAATCTTTTCTGTTTTATTTTTAAAGAATTAATTGTAATTCTAAAATCGTCCGAGCCAAGCTGTTATCTGTTCGTATTCGTTTTGATTTTCTACTTAGTTTCAATCTATTTACAATTCCTTCAGAAGTTATGTGTTGTAATTAGTTATTTTTCTACTAATTTTCCTTATACATCCAATAAGTGTATCACAAATTATCAAACACACAAACAATATGTAAAACAAAATAGAAAGGTTAAATTGAATTATTTTTTCAGTATTTCATATCACAATAAATGATTATCGTGAACATATAACGTAAAAGAAATAAACATATATATTTTGACTATCAAAAACAATAATAATATATGTGATTTTAATAATTTAATTGACACATTTGAATATAATAAATACGTTGATTAGTTTACGCAAAGTGTCCGGTTCTCGTAATAATACATATTCTCAACACTCAAGTATACTGACCATATTATTCAATTAAAAAAAACCTTTCAATTGTAACAAATAGTAAAAAACACTCCAATTTCAAATTAAATTCAACTCCATTTCTAAAATCATCTCACAATTAATTTCACGTAACGCTTAAAAATTTCAAGATCTCCTTAAGGAAGAAACTTATCACAAGTTACGATCAATAAATTTGAAATTTAATAGGCACTCCCAAATTGGACGATATGAATAATTTTGTTAGCCCACAAATGACGTCATTAATGCAATGGCGTGGACGGATGAGATCACGGGAACAGTCACAAATGGTAATGATGGCACTGATGCCGAGGTTATATAGAACGACAGAGATGTAGAATGATGGATTCTAGATATGGTATTGGATTGCTCGATAGCCTTAACTTATACGAAATTCATCATGATGAATGATTATAAGAAAAGGGGAATTTGCCCATAATTGCCAGCGTGATGGCAATAGCTGCTGCCCATATCCGCCCTGTTAAATTTGAGCTACAATGCTATAGATCGATTTACCGCAATCTGTCGGTTTCAGGTTAGGTAATATTTATTCTGCCGGTACCACTTGATTTAGATGTTACTACTCAACAATTATATGTCTTGTTGAGTTAAACTTATTATGGAACATCAGCTTACCAAGATTTCATAGATTTTACATATATACGATATAAAACTACTTAATATTGGTAGAGTAGAGACTAGTGATACACTGTCGAGTACTTTACAGGGTTGGCACTAAAATATCCACTTGAGGACGGAATCTAGTAGTATTTGATTGAGTCACGGACTTTCCCTTAAAACAAGTTACAATACTTTCGCATTCACTATTCCTGAAATTACCTCTATCATTATTTTAAAGCCATTAAGGCTTGAAATCGAGGTGTATTCAACATTCTATTTGACGTGTACCTTGCTAAATTTTTCTATAGACCGATATCTGTAACACGAGTGCTTTAAGCGAATTATTGCAATCTGGTCAATGTATGAGACGGTTCGTGTACATTTAACAATTTCTCTTACTATATTACTTACAGCGCTCCGCGGTTCACCCCCTTGGTTACCCTTTCTGTAAAAATATGGGGATAAATATACCTTATGTTTTTTGCTAATAATTTAACTTTCTATTGACGAAAGAGATTTTATTTATTTATTTATTTTTATTTATTTAACTTTATTGCACAAAATGTACAAATGGCGGACTTAATGCCAGATAGCATTATCTCCCAGTCAACCATTACACAAAACTGAAAAATATATATATATATATAGTGGTGCAGGCAATATATATACAAAATAAATAAACGTGGCATATATATTTGTATAAATAAACGCAATAAATGCATATGATATAAACATATATATATACACAAAATAACGTACATCAGAAATAGAGTTATAAAGTTAGAGAAGCAGCATCAGTAAATAAAGTACGGAGACAGCGTTTCAGGTTAAATTTGTTTGGGGATTGCTTAATATTCAACGGAAGCTCGTTCCAGAGTCATATAGCTGTCACTGTAAAAGAGTTTGTCAAAAAACTAGAGTGATGAGAAGGAGTTAAGAGCGAAAGAGTATTAGAAGAACGGAGATTTTGTATTGGTTTAGTAGTTTTTAAACTTATTTGTTACGAGTGTACTTTGTAAATCTAGATTGTGTTTATATAGTACCATTCTATCGCAAATTTTTTTATCAAAATGAACACATGAACACTGATATAATGCCACTTCCAATGTATATCCATCTATGTAATGAGCGAAAAGAAATCCGTGAGAAATAATAATTTCCGACGCAGCCCATTGGGCACAGATTCCCTTCACGTAATTCGGACAATGAAGACTTTTCTCTTGCATAATGGAAAATTCAGTCCACTCGATATTGGCTCTTCGTAAAATTACTCTTTGTTAGAGGTCGTCTGATCAAAACGAGCTGCAGGTTCGCACAAATTAGGGGAATGTGTGATCTATTTTAGTGCCAAGGTAAAATAACCTTTGTTGGAATTCTTTGTAATATGATATGATATGTATGGTTTGCAGAAAACAAATGTTCAATGGAAAATATCGTTTTGTCTTTTGTCTTTTTATAAAGCAAATGATTTTACTAGGGATGTCCTAGGTATTTTTCTTTCACTTTAATATAAAAACTCTTTATGGAACACTATACCGTTGGTAGAACCAGAAAATACGTTTTAATGTTCATAAAATATCTAAGTATTGCTAAAAGGCCAGCCATTCAGCGACGAGACTTTATTAATATAGATATTCTTTTAAATGCATTATTCTCTCGAATGAAACCGCGGGTCCTATTTAGTTGGCAATTCTGGCATTTAGCAGGTTCTGCAGCAAACATGTTTTGTTTGGAGTCAGACGTATTAAACATTTCCAACTTATAGTTAACTAGCGATGCCCGCGACCTCGTCCGCGTGGAATATTTTTTTTTGAGTACCATATTTCTTTACCTTAACTTATATAAACTTTGAATGTCATGTTTATTTATTTCGAATCAATGGCTTGCAAAATTAGTTTCAAGTTTCTAGCTCTAAAATAAGCGATACTTCCATACAACATTTCATCCCCCCTTTCGACTCCTTACAACCCTTTTTTCGAATTAAAAAAAATGTCCTTTCTCAGGGTCTAAAGATTGTCTGTGCCAAATTTCATTAAAATCAGTTTGGAGGTTTAAGCGGGAAAGCGTAACAGACAGACTGAGTTACTTTCCCATTTATAATATTAGTAGGGAACTGTAGGGATTAAAACAAAAATCTACAAGTAATTTAAATGATTTGTATAACTTATTATATACTTGTGTTTCTATGTGCAAATAGTTACATACTCGGACAAACATACATCATGCCTATATCTCATCAGGATAGGCAGAGGCTATGGATCTCCACTTGTTATGAGCTTAGCATACAACTCTCGCTTCTCTTACTAGCATTAGTCCTTTTATGCACGCTTGTTTTCTTAGTACTTCTTACATGGCCCTTCTTTAATACCTCTTCTTGGTAAAAGAAGAATGAAAAATTAAGATTTATTCGCCTAGGTCGTCCTATACCAACTCTTACATTCGCTTCCGTTCTATATATGTATATGCAGTTGTTCTACTTTCATCCAATCTTTTTACATGTCCAAACCATCTCAACATTCTTTTTCTATTATTGTCACAACATCTTTTACACCACATCGATCTGTTATCACAATATCCTTAAATTATGTATCAAAAAACACGTACTTCGAAGTGCTTTCATTTCAATAGCATTTATTTTACTCGCGTGTTTCTTCTGCCATACCCAAATATTAACTGCTATATGTCAGTGTTGGAACCAAGACGACTTTTTAAACAGCTAATTGTAGCCTTTTTGACGCATTTTGACTGCCCATAAAAGCAAAAAGTACAAAAATAAATATGTCAGACAGCTGTCATCATTCCAATTAAATAAAGGTTCCTATATTTAATAAAATATAGAAGTAATTTTTTTGACTTATTGCGTGCATTCTGTCATGACTGACAGTTGTATTAAATGTCTTTAGGTTACAAAGAAGAGATAAAGTTGTAAATTTTTTCTTAATTTACAAATTCTATGTGCAATTTATTAATATCTTTTTCTTTACTTTTAGGCTCTGACAATACAAAACTTTTAAAAAAGGACGAATAAAATAGATACCAACGTTCGTGATGTCATAGCCAAAAGAAAAAGGGATTCAATTTTATATTTGACGGGTCCGATCCCGCACATGGCAGTGCGGCTTAGCTTAGCTCCTAGCTTGTGCGCAAAAGGTCTTGGGTTCAATCTCATCCAGGACCAATATTTATATGATGGTGTTGAATATATGTATTTAAGTATATTAATTGTGTTTCCACTACTCTCTGGTGTCCGTAACACAAGTGTTTTAAGCAAAATATCTCGGAGATCGGTATTAATGTATATACAAAAGAACTATATTTCCTATGATACTTTCCATGTTGAATTTTTGCACTAGTTTGCAATTCTACAGTGAAATAAATCTACATACATACTCGTGATAGCAAAGTGCAACGAACTCAGAATTAACCCTCAAATTGAATTAGATACCTAAAACACCTTGCAAACGTGACCCATCTACTTCGAGTACATAGTTCGAGAGCTGGCAGGCAATTTCTGATCGTTTTTCAAGTGTATAATTTAGATATTACGTATTTTTCGATAGCTGAATTTGAAACACGGACTTGGACTGTATAGTTTAATAATGAAAAAGCTTTTTATTTTATATTTATATTTGTTTCTTACAGGAAATAAAGTATTTAAGAAGTGGCAGAAACATAAATAAATCTTTTAATGACTCTAGAACATTGGTTTTTAACCTTCCACAGACCAGGGACTACTTTGATTTATTTTTGTCATAAGAAACCGCGTTGAGCGAGAACTTAGTCAAAATAATAATGATTATAATATCTTTAATAGATATTCAAACAGGTAGGATTCTTGGGGACAACCGCAGATCACTTAATAGGAACTACTGCTCCAGAAGATTGCCAGTTTTTTATTCACTCATCATCTAATACATTCACTCCATTCCAAATATAATATTTGAATACATATTTGACACCCAGATACAGAATTAACACAAATATTCACCTATGATATGTATGTCCTAGTTAGAGATCGAACCGCACAGCCTTTGGCAATACAACAAACAACTGTCCCTCAATCACGTTTTTCAAATTTGCGGTTACAGCTATGCGTGCATCTATATGTTAAATAGAAACTTCTCCTTTTTTGTTTAAATATTAGTGACCCGCCCTTCGCACGGGTGCCATGAGGGTAAAAAATTGTTATTGTGGGTTATCCCTCAAAGATAGACACATGCCATCGCGGTCTTATGTAGACTATATACTAGTTGATATAATATTTTGAACCAGGTATCTCGTCGGATTCAGTAAGCATTTGCAATGTAAACGCAAAAAATGTCTTTATTTTTGCCATCACATTAATCAATAGTCCACTGCTGGATATAGGCCTCCCCAAGAAAGAGAAAAAATTTCCCATAATTACCGCGCTGGGCAAGCGTGTTGGCAATCGCAGAGCGCAGTTTTCGCGACGAGAATGCTGCTACCTATCCCCACTTATGCATTTGAGCTACACTGTCTCAGATGGATATACCGCCATCTGTCGGTTCTAGTGTCTTAGTCGTCTCTTACGACACCTAGTACAGAGGAAGGTACTATTCAACTCTGCTGGTACCTCACGGTCCCATAGCATTTAAAGATCTAAGCTTACATAGGGATAGACAGACAGCAAGAAGTGACTTTGTTTTAGTTTATGTCATAATGACATAAATTTGTTGCAATTTATCCACTGGCTCCCAAACTATACACTAAAATACGGCTTAATCAAGACGCCATTATACAATATTCTGGACATGTACACATTAATAACGTATTTAGATCGAAAACGCCGCTTGATTATCTGACAAGTCTTTAATTAAATTTCAGACGTCAACGCTTGACAGTAGGTATCATAATTCATAATGTTGCTGTAATATGTAATACATACGTGTATGTTAATTATCTTAAGCCTTGGTAGAAACGGTAGGTTCACTTTTGATTTAGCTGAGTTAATTGTGCAGTTTTGACAAGCCCAAAGACGCAGATTGTCGTGATCTTAACCGCCAAGGATCGTGGGTTCGATACCCACTCAGTGCAAACATTTATGTAATAATAATAATAAATTCTCACAACATCTCACACATTGACCTGACTCCGTGGTAAGTCGCTTAAAGCACTTGTGTTACGGATGCCAAACAACTGAGGAATTACAAAAGTTATACTTAAAATACATTAATTTAACACCCAGACACAGAACAAATATAAATATCATCATATATCGTTCGTAACGATATAAGTGATATTACGAACGTCTATAGGCTGCACGTGTACTATCACGTTGGCTGTAAGTTTGTTTGTTGATCTAGTCTAATAAAAATAAATAATCAAATATTTTATCGATTTCACTAATTGATTTCCTGAAATAATTGAGTATTGTTGAACATGGTATTCCGATACCGCTAACGATCCCAACGCCAGTACCAACTATTACTTACCTTAAATTGTTTGCTTTGGGTTTCTTTATTTAACTGTTGTTAATCACACCGAACCTAATCTAACAAGCTTTAATCAAATAGAAAAAGAAGAACGAGAAAGAAAGAAAGAAAGAAGAAAGAAGTATTGGTCAAACAATAGAAACAAACAATAAAACTAAACGATGTAAGTGAAGATGGAATATGTGTTTATTTTCGTTTCTAAAACTGTTTGCAAGATTTAAAAATCAGAGATGAACAGTGCGCTGACGGCTACCCGTACGACCTGACGTGCTAACAATACCATTTTAATAAAACTACTCTTTTAATGACTCTAAAACGAAGTTTAATTAATGTTTAACATTGTTTGTTCAGGAATGACTTGATTGAAGAATAAAAAATTGTAAGTTACAACTTCTATCTTCATAGTTATATTCATTTTAAATTTAGAAATGTAAAAAGTTAAATGAGCTGCATTTTGAAGTTGTTAACACTGTAATTTTATTACGAGTAGTGAGTGCGTAAAATATTTTATTAAACGAACGATATAGTTTATTTATGTTGAACGAACCGCAAGATGATAGTTAAACTTAAATGCTAGCTCTAGTTGGATTAGACGAACGTGGAGATTGTAGTTCCAAACATATCTACCAAAAGAATTGAATTTATTGTCTGTTTGTACCACAATAAAATCCATCTATACTCACCACCCTGACCTTTTCCGGGTACAAAGAAATATATCTTCCTACCACCGTGGTCTACCGTGGTTCCTACCTCTGGTCCTATTGATCCCGTATAGAAACCTAATCTTAATAATTAAATATATGTCATTTTGGACTTCAGCCCTTTAAAATGTTCCCATTTAATGACTATATATAAAAACTAAGTATACAAATATCTGCCTAAT
The DNA here is from genome assembly GCA_020976665.1 of Heortia vitessoides. NCBI lineage: Eukaryota > Metazoa > Arthropoda > Insecta > Lepidoptera > Crambidae > Heortia > Heortia vitessoides. The sequence continues at coordinate 3,523,224 of JACJUM010002496.1, forward strand.
TAACATAAATTTGTAGTAAATAAAAATTTCAAATATAATATTTTCCTTACATTGATGGGCCTAGGACAAATATTTATGTGATGGTATATTCAAATTCAAATAATTTCAATCATGTTAAATATATTTAAGTTTTTTATTTGTGACTCCTCTGTTGTCTGATGTCTTGTCGTCAATTGCTTTCAGCACTCATTACAGGTCAATAATATATGAGATGTTTTTCGAATTTATACTTAGACTCCCTTTTTTAACTTTTTGTAAGCTATGTTAATGATTAGATAATAGTATTTTTTAATTATTGAATCTCCATACAAAAATCTATTTTTTTTTACCCTTTTATTATATAATATGTATATACATAATATATTATATATATTATATAATATATATATACGTAAATTTGTAACAAACAGTCATAAATACTTTCTTTATAAATAATATTATATAGATAATATATTATATAGAATTAATGTTATAAAAATCTCGAGTGCATATAAAAATCCTTGTCTTCTTCATGACAATTTCTTTTAAACAGCTCAAGAATAACATTTCACTTAGTCGATGCGTACTTAGTCAAGTACGCATACAGACAGTTGTCTCGTCGACGTTACACTTCGGTGTGAATGGCGACCGCGTTAATTAATACCTACCCGGGACTTATTTATGTTCGTCCCGACTTTAAAATGTTTATTGACATTAAGTATTTAACTTGAAAGCTTTCGAAGGATTTAAGGTCGGAATAACAATTACTTGATGTAGGATGTTGTGGATAAATCAAGCGTGTTTACGGTTAGAAATTCTTACGTTTTGTCTAATGGTGAAGGGGTTCGTGTTAAATGATGCATTCATATTTTTCTTAGAGTAATGAAAAAAATGTAAGGTTTTCTAATATTTACGCGCTTCTGCGTGTACATCAATAGCATTAACTAGACTTCATACAAAGATCGGTTGTATTTTTACCACACCTTATCTGTTTCTACCGCCAAATAGTAGTGTTCGAATTTTGGTGGGCACAGTGACAGAGGCAGTGTAATTACTGGGTAATGTGACACAATATCTTCAAGTCACAGGGTTGTAACGCGATAGTGATATTCTTGTAACATTGCGAGCGTCTACAGGCTGATGCATACTTTAAGGCTGACTGTAAAAAAATAAAAGGAAACAAAAAGTTGACTTCGCATAGTAAAATTATTATTTTAAATTGTTTGAAACACGGTTTTTTTTCACTGTATAACCTTTTGTCTTTTTATTTATATATTATATATTATGAGACGAAATAAATATAAAAAATGAACCATGTTTAAAGCCCTCAAAATATAAGTTTGTAAGAAAAATATTCCAGAGCAAAATGTGAAAGTTCATATTTCGCAGTTTAGGAGAAATACAAATTAACAAACATGAACATTTTTAATTATTTAATAAGGAGACAAAGAATGTTTGATATTCTTAAGCTACTTCGCTATACTAGAGTCTGTTAATAATAATAATATTACTCTTTATTGTCCACAAAAAAATTACATAATCAGAAAGAAGAAAAAGTGACAAGTTCTAATACAAGAAGCGGTTATTATAATTCTAACACAATCAATAAGGAAGCCGTACAGTTTAAAAATAATATCTACCTATATGTATTTGTTTTCTTAAAAATTAGAACTAAGAATTAAGTAAATAAATTCCCACAACATCTACATTGTCCTGACTCTGTGGTAAGTTGCATAGAACTCTTGTGTTACGAACGTCAGACAACACAGGAATCACAAATATACTATTTACATTATTAAGCACCCAGACAAAAAACCAAACACAAACATCATATAATACTTGTCTTGGATGTTGATCGAACCTATGACCCTTGGCGACAAGATAGGATCACTACCACCTGCGCATCAAAAATAAAAAAATAATGTACTATCACAGGTAAATATAATCAACACGTTTACCTTTAATCGACTAATGAAAAGTACTTAGATATAACGATTTCTCCGAAATACCATTGCAAACCTCTCTTTTTTCGTGCCAGCTGTTATACCGTGAGGTACTGACAGAGGAGAATAGAAACTTCGCTCTGTACCTGGTGCCATGACCGGCGGTGCCATAACAACAGGGTGCAAAATTCCCCTTTTTCAGGGAGGCATAAGTCCAGCAGTGGATGTTTAACGACGGCTATGTTGATGATAAGCACTTATGGATGTACTCAATGTAAAGTGTGCATTGCTAAAACGCCTGCCAAATTTCATCTGCAAATCTACTTATCATCGTGTTATGTTCAAGATACAAGAAGGAACTATTTTTTTAAGATAACATTTTAGTGGATTCTCACTCTATAACACAATTTGTACAACTTGTTCAGCAATTATAATACACTTAGTATTTTCTGAGATGCTATAATGACTTAACAGCAGAACCGATTTCCTTGCATGTTAACATGTATACAAATATAGATAGGTGCCTACAGAAAATAACAGGCAATTCAAATAATGCGGGCATCAGCTTGTGATATATCATTTCAAAAAGATCCATACTTAAAGTTGCTTTTATCGCCATCTATCGTAGGAAAGGATATAACTTTGGTAACTGTAGTTCGATATGACTCGAACGCTCCAAGTTGTGAAAGTAGTTTAAATCGAAAATTGACTTTTGCTTAGCTGTCGTCGAGTTGGCGATCGGCTGTTAGTGCTACTCGGGGAATTGAAGAGTTATGACTTGATGCGGTCTTATTTGCACACTAGTTTCAGCCTGTGGCCTTGCTTTAAACCGACTTTTAACCGTGAAGTGCCTGTTACAATCGAAATTCAAACATAAAATATTGATAATATAATTTAATGAAAATTTAACTTTCTGTTAGGAATATATATTTAAGTCTATCGCGTAGATTTTTTGAGTTTATTTGTTACATTTTATTTTGGGTGTTTAGAGTTTGATTTTATGAAATGTAATATAGCCTTTATTACTCGGTGAATAATCTTTCTAATGGTTTTTAAAAAGAATTTATTTAAATTGGTCGAGTAGTTTTGAGTTAAATCGTACTAAACAAACGCACAAGCTATTTCTTCTTTAAGTAGTACCTAGTATAGACAACTTACCAGTTGATGTGCACAGTATGCTTTTGTTGAGTTATTCTAAAGACAATTTGCTTGAGATTCGCGGTTCCTCGGGTTCACTATGAATTCTTAACCAGTTAAAGAATGTTGTCGTCGGTAAGTAACACTGAGAGTTCTTCTATGCTACCTCACATTTTTATCAGGTCCGGTCCAGCATACAGTCCGCGTGATAAGTAATGTCACTGCAGCAAATAGACGCTCGTAATATCACAAGGATATCACTAATGCGTCGTTAACTTTGTGCTGCTATTTGGCGGTATAAAATCAATATATCACTTTTATCAGTAATGGAACAGTTAAGATCTACCATTACGTACCTAATTCACATATCATCTTATACTTCGAGATAAAACGTAGCAACAGTTAAAGCACTTGCGTTATGGACATAAGAGAACAGAGGAATCACAAATATAGTGCTTAATTATCTATTGACCAGCCAAACACAGAACACAAACACAAACTCAAATATTCCTCATATATATATTAGTCCTAGGTGAAGATCGCGCTCACGATCCATGTCGCACTAAATAGGGTCACTACCAATTGCGTCATCGAGCCGTTCAATGTGTAAAAGGTTTAAAAAGGAGCACGGCACGGCCGAGACCAACGGCTGAACAAGCTTTCCGAAGCATGGAGAAGCAAATGGGAATGGTCAATGTCATGAAGTTTCATAAAAACGTATATTTTAAACCGCTTATTGGAAAATTAGTGGAGACCTAATTGTAATCAATTTATAGATGTTGTCTATAGACGCTTGTGGAATCGCTAGAAAAGCACTAGCGCGTACAGTAACCTTGATGACATCATTTTAATTACCCGGTAAACTTTCGGCTTCTCTTCACACTGTGATTTGTAACAAGCATAGGGAAAACATTGCCCTTTTCTGTAGAAATTAGTATTAACACGAGGATAAAACTATTAAGCTAACAGCCTGAGGACTTAAAAGTACTGCCTCACTACCTAGTAATGTCTTGTAGTTTTCAAAGGGGAGCACATCATTGCAAGACATCAGATATTTTTGACATTGATGTCCTCTAAGATTAAGGGCTACATTCCATAGGTTGCATAACGGCAATGTAACATAGCACCTGTACCGTAAAAGTATGTCGTAAAAGACAACTGAGGTACCAGTTCCGACAGCTGGCATTATAGGTAGCTCAAATGAAATGTGGTGGGGATTAGTAGGTAGCTGCATCTTGGGAAGCTACGCTCTATGCTACGCTACCACTACGCTTATCCATCGCGACAATAATTGGCAATTTTTTTTCTTGGGGTGGCTTATGTCTAGCAATGGTTGTTTTTCGGCTGCTGTAATAATTATGATTTTAAAGGTAAAAATAATAATTTAAACGCTCCACCTCCACCATTGATCACCAATCTTAATTAAATTCTACCTTACATAAAAAAGAATTACAAAAGTTGTCTGCATTAGTCGCCTCAGTCTCACTATTACTACCGACATGTAGCAGTGTTCGCATTGCTATGTTCCGATTTGAAGGGTGAGAGAGGTAGTGAAATTTCTGGGTAAATGTAACATAGTAGCTTTAGTTTGCAGCGTATTGCTAGCTATTGATGTCATTGACACTCGTGTGTCCTATACACTTTACCTACAATTAAAGAGGATATATCATCATCATCATACCAACTATTAGAAGTCCACCTCTGAATATAGAAAGGGGAGATTTTGGAAAGGGGCTTTTCCTAAGATAGCGGTAATTTTGCCCATAATTGCCGCGCCGGGCAAACGTATTGATAATTGCAGAGCGTAGCTATCGCGACAAGTATGCCTCTACTTACCCTCGCCCTGTGCATTTGAGCTACATTGTTTTGGATGGATCGCCATTTGTTGGTTTTGGAACTTTAGTCGACTCTTACGACACCTGGTCCAGGGGGAGGTACTATTTTTATTTTTAAATAACTCTGGATAGCGCGCGTGTCGTGCAAGGGAAACAACATTAGCCGGCTGGTTAGCTTGCTCAAGGAACTAAATCCTTTTATCCAACTGCGTGACCAAGTTACAGACCTCCAAGTGATCGATAGCCGCCGAGAGTAGATATGTCTGGTACTAGTGATTGGTATCTGTTATACTATGTATTGATCATTATCATAATCTTTCGAATAACTTCAAAAACATCAAAGTTTCACCCCACTTAGAAAGTGAATTTTTAAAAATATATTCTTAGAGCTCCCTTAGGTTATAAATGAAATCCTTTTTGAAAAAATCTGGTTTCTACCACTTATAATCCTTATAGTTTAGGCCCTGCATTGATATTCCCGTCATTCAGGTTCTCTTTTTATATAGAATATACGTAGATACCAAAGCAAATCTATTTTATATGTAATATCGTTTGATATTTTCCTTGTCCTTAAATACTCGTATATTGATAAAAAACAATCTTGCGCGACTACATGCTTTAAAGCGCGTCTTTTTTTTAAACCGAGTGTGTTGACACGCAGAAATGTATTAACCCTTTTTCTTAAAAGAAAACTAAATACTTATTTAAACACAATGTTGTAAAATAATAACATTTTATATTGTCTAGAGAATCTCGTGTTGCGTTTTATGGTGGTGTGCCAGGTGTGCCAGCTTTATTCGAATAATTAACAAAAAACAGTAAGTGCTTACAATTGGTGAAATCAATTGAACCACATACGTACTATCAATTTAATTTCCAATGAGCATTCAATTATTTCAGCCCAACGGTGCGTTGATGAATAATTGATAATAAAACAAATTAACTACGTGTATACCTATAATATAGGTTAATGATTTTAATACCGTTTCAAATGCCATTTGTGAGATAATGTGTTGCAATGATTGATCAGGCACCGCTTCTTTGTAGTTATAGGATTTGCTACCAAATATACTATAATTTATCTATAAAAAAAAGTATTTACACAACATCTGATACATTGACCTGACTCCGTGGTAAGTTGCTTAAAGCTACTTGTGTTACAGACATTAGAGAATAGAGAAAACACAAATATAGTACTTTAATACATATTTTTTTACACCCAGACACAGAAAAAACACAAATATCATCACATAAATATTTGACCTGGGTGGGGATCGAATCCACGAACCTTGGCGCATAAGATAGGATAACTACCATCCGCGCCATCGTCCCGTCATCTATCTTTATATGTACAAATTATAGTGTTACATTGTTTGTCCGGGATGAACTTCTAAACTGCTGAACCAATTTCAATATTGTTGTGCTTGCTGTGTACAGTTTGATCCAACTTGAGAGATAAGATAGTTTATATCTCAATTTATAGACTCAATTTTTTTTCATGATTTACATAGATATATATTTAAGACAGGACAACGTTTGTCGGGTCGGCTAGTTTAAATGAGAGTAAAATATTAACTTTGATCCTGGCACCACGCGTGAACTGCTTAGACCATTATTGATAATTCTATTTAGTTATTTTCGATATAGTCAATTTCTTTTGTAGAACAAGAGTCTGGATAAGTGCACTCGCACAACGTAGGTTCCGTATGCATCGAGGAGCAAAAAATATTATAAATTCGGTCACCCATGCAATTTATGACCGCACGTAGGGTTGCTTAATCTATATTATTTATTTTGTACGTTTTTTAAGACAATTATTTTTAAAATTCTATCGAAAATTTATAATTTTTAGATTTCTCTTCATTTACAGTCATCACATCAGACATTGGAAGTCCATTGGACATAGGGCCCCAAGAAAGGTGGAGTTTTGCCCATAATTGCCGCGCTGGGCAAGGGTATTGGCAATCGCAGATCGCAGCTTTAATTACGAGGATTCTGGTGCCCATCCCCGCCTTGTGCAAATGAGTTACACTGTATCGGATGTATATACCGCCATCTGTCAGTTTTGGTATCTTAGTCGCGTCTTACTGGACCTGGTACAAGGGGAGGTACTATTCTACTCTACCGGTACCTCACGGCCAATGTAAGAGAAAATAGTTTAATTTTAAGTGAAACTCTATGAATATCGATTTATGCGGCATATCATATTATATCAACCATTGGATATCCACTGCTGGACAGGGCCTGCCAACGAGACAGGAAATTTTACCTGTAATTGTAGCGCTGGGCAAGCGTGGTGTCAATCAGAGAGCGTAGCTTCTCGACGGGGATGCTGCAGCCCATCTCCGCCCTGTTTCATTTGAGCTATACTGTTTCGGGTGAATATACCCATCAATCTGTCACCTTTTACGGCACCTTATACGGGTGAAGGTATTGTTCTGCTCTAGGATATGAACGATAATGCGACTAATATCATCATCACCATCATACCAGCCATTAAAAGTCCACTGTTGGACATAGGCCTCTCCATGAAAGGAGGTTTTTTGCTCATAATTGCGGCGCTGGGCAAGCGTGTTGGCAATCGCAGAGCGCAGCTATCGCAACGGGTTGCTGCTACCTATCCTCGCCCTGTGCATTTGAGCTGCACTGTATCAGATTGATATACCGCCAACTGTCGGTTCCGGTACCTTAGTCGCCTCTTACGACGCCTGGTGCAGTGGTAGGTACTATTCTATTCAGCGGGTACCTCACGTTCATTCACTCTCGAAAATTTCTCAAAAAGAGGTTTCTAGAAAGGAGGACGAAGATTTCGCTTCGCATATTAATATACGTGTGATTATTAAATACAAATTTTACATCCATAAACAGAAAGAACAACAATGATCATTACATGAATGTTTGCCTTGGGTAGGGTTGAACCGACGACCCTTGCTCGTAAGATAGGATCACAATCAAACGCGTGATCAGCCCCGTCATAATACTAAACAAAACAATATTTTCCCCCAGAAAATTAATTCAGCAATACCTTCCAATTGTTTCATATGTCATTGCCAATCTAGCTAACAGTGTTACACATTATTATCGGTCAAATATACGAAACCTACGAGGCAGGTGTGGTCCGATTAGCATTACTTACCCTAATAATGGCAAAGGAGTGCCAGCAATCGTCGAACGGTGGAAGGTGGATTTTTTTAACGGTGGTCCTAGTTACACGCCAGTATTAAACTTTTCTTAGCCTATAGTAACATCTGGCATAATATCTCAATCTTTTAGTGTTGAGCATGCAAAATTTGGTTGTAGTTTAAAAGGGAATTCTAGCTACTTACTGTTCGAAGCAATCAGATGCACGTATTATGCCGAAAATAGCCCCAAAGCGCTAACAGATTCAGTTATCTACGATATATTATATTTTCTTACATACATATAATACGCCTGTGTCCCAGCGGGGTTGGCAGAGACTAGATCTCCACTTGTTACGATCTTGGCATACCTTTACTCTACTCGCATTAGTCCTTTTAAACACGCTTGTTTAATCTTGGTACTTCTGATTTGGCCCTACTTTAATACTTCCTGTACATGGTTAAGGTAGGTTTGCCAAGGTTTTCATATATCAACTCTTGCATTATATATATTTGTGTAGCCTTTCTACTGTCATTTTATTGTTTTTCTTTATCTTTAAGATCTTTTTTATTTTATATTTCCTTTTTCAAGAAATAGGTCTTTAATTATTCATTTAATTCATATAGATATACAAATCATTGCAAATGTGCGGCTAGGCTTATTTAGACGTTCTCTAATGCAAACGATGGCCAATCTAACCGTTCGTCTAGCTCCCATCCCACAAACCCTGCCAAGTCAAAGGAACGGTTCTTGAGGTGGCGTTGGAACTGACATCTGAGGAGCCCTTAAGTTCGTCCGAAAAAAAAAACTTTCAGGCGGACACACAGATTTAAAATATTTATCAATATTATTAAATCAGCAGTAAGACGTGCATTGCTGGATATCGGCCTCCTCGATTAAAAACCAATCTGCAGACATGCACTGCGCTTGCCGCTTAAAAATAATTAAATGCCATTACCTATTTATATATATTACCAAAGTTACGTTATACGTTGCTAAAGATCCTATCTTGCGCGCCATTGTTCGTGAGGTCGACCCCATCCGGGACAAATATTTATATGGTGATATTTGTGTTTGTTCAAAGTCTAGGTGTTGAATATATGTATTTTAGTATTCTATTTGTGATTCCTATGTAGTCTGATGTCCGCAATACAATTGTTCTAAGCGATTTATCTCGGAATCAGGTAAATTTATGAGATGTTGTGTGATTACTTTAATTTAGTATATTTCCGCTAGTCATTCGTCACTTGCGCCGCTCTAGTTCACCACCGGCTGCTACGTTATAAGCGTACGTGTCTAGAATTTTATGAGAACACAAATGAACCGGGGGTGTTACTTTTTCGGAACATCTGTTTAATTATTCTCAACGACCTTGGGAACGGTTCGCCGAAAGAAATTAATAAAAAATCCGTTGTTACGTAATAAAACCGCTATCCAAGATGGCGTGCTCACGGAATTGGTTTCACGTTGCCCTCTTAAAGTTTTACGGTACATCTTGTTTTTGTGTTTCAATTAAACTGAAGCATTCCCATCGCGAAAGCGGTGCTCTGCGATTCCCAACACTCTTGCCCAGCGTAGCAATTATGGGCAACATTCCCCTTTATTGGGGAGGCCTATGTCCAGCAGTGGACTTGCACATATATTTTATTTGTCATTCTATTTTGGCAGATAAGCCTTATTGAAACATTAAATATCTACTTTGAAAGTCCAATCATCATCCTCATCATCAATATACATATAATCAGACATTGGTTTATAGATACCAATGTTTATCATAAAAAATATTTCGATTATAAATTGAGGTTTAACTTTTCTATCTCTTAAGTTGGATCAAACAGTACTTACGTGAGGTACCAGCGGAGTAGAATAACCTTCCACTGCACCAGGCGTCGTAAGAGGCGACAAAGGTATCAGAACCGACAGATGGCGGTATATCCATCTTAAAAATTGCAGCTCAAATGCACTGGGTGGAGTTCGGAGCAGCATTCCCGTCGCGAAAGCTGCGCTCTGCGAATGCCTACACGCCTGCCCAGTGCGGCAATTATGGGCAAAATACATCCTTTCTTGGAGAGGCACATGTCCAGGACTTCTAATAGCTGGTATGATGATGATTTTAATATATAACCAGTGGGAGTGCCGTCAGAGTATATTATTCTACTGCGACTTCCCTCTGTACCAAGTCTCGTAAAGGACACCTGAAATACTGTTTTACGGTTACCGTACTGCTTTGATGATTTAAATTTGTAAACTCGATAACAGATGGAAAACTACAGAGAAGGTACAAGAAAAGATTTATAACAGTTACAATATGATAGGTCTGTTTCCTGTAGTGGAATGATACAATTATAACGAAGACATAATAGAAGATGCGCGCAGCAATTAATGATTATGCTGGGCAATTCATTCTATGTATTTATATTTTAAACCTTGACTCGCGATTTTAATGGTCTATTAAGCAATCGAAAAAAAATTTCAACTTTACCGAGAACACTTCATAATCTCATATTAACGAAGCCGTTAACATATCCTAGAAAATTAAGGTATGAAATTGCTTGTAAAGACTCCTAGTGAGAGAATCGTATATATGCCTATTAATGCCTATTAAAATTGTGTTAGCAAAAACGCGCTAAACGTTTAGTGTAAATTATTTCTATCAGGAGTACCGGACGTTACTAGAAATATTTTATTGCTTCGTTTTGTTATAAACATATTTATAATGCATAAAGAAATCATTCAAATAATTTTCCTAATTATTTAATTGATTATGTTACTCTGAATTGTTGTTTTATGAATTAAATATTTTCCTTAAGGAACAAACTTATTTGTATCAATATTACCTTACATTTTTGAAATTAACGTAAAATTTAAAACAACCTTATATATAATAAACTAACATGTATACTATGAACCATCTCAAAATCCCTTAATTACATTCATATCGTATTTCATCGTGATTCCTTTGTTATTTAATGTACGTAACAGAAGTGCTATAAGCGACTTATCTCGGCATCTGTTTGAGAAATAGTAATTTAAAAAAAAAATTAACAAGTATACAATGTAAAGTAGATCAATGTAATTAATAATTATTTCAAAACGGAATTTACACTAATAACGAAATATAGCTGTTAGTTAGTTCAAAATGTTAATTTATACCAAAATAGTATCACAACTATAATTTATAATAATAATTACAACTAGGATACCTTTTGGAAATACAAAAATGTACACTACACAAAATATTTGCGGTAGCAAAAAACGAAACCAAATATTGGACCTTTCAACTCATAGTGTCGATAAAACACAAGTGTTATAAGCAATTAATATAATCAAGCAAAAGCTGCCTTAAAAATGCTACTACTAAAGTAAATTCAATTGAAAACGGATTTTCTTCAATAATGTTAAGTCAACAATCAAGCACACGGGGCGCTTGATGGTAAACGCTAGCCTTATGAACTGAATTCATTTATCCAGTAATATCACTACGTTTTTTAAACTCTAAAGCGGAACAAAGTAATGCGAACACTGCTATTTAGCGGTAGAAATAGGTAAGAGTGATATACCTACACATATGACCTTTTTAAAGGTCTATCTCTAGTAAATATATAAAAAAAATATGTAAAAATAACCTACTGACTTTTTAAAGATATTCTTGGAATAAGACCTTTTTAAGAATTTTTTTTTTAAAAAAACAAAGTTTCCGTAACATTATGGCTTTGCAGATTTTACAAGCCCTACAAACAAGTTATTCAAAGATTTTAAATAGATTTTCTAGTGTAATACCTGTATACACATGTTGTTGATATTTTTTTATTTATTAACTATTTTCAAGTATTTAATTCATACAATAACAATTTTTACAATATCTCAAACATTGCCCTGACTCCGAGATACAACAGCAGCAGAAGATAGATATATATAAAAATTAAATAAATATTCAACACCTAGAGACGACAAACACAAATACATATTCTTTATTTAAATATTTATCAGATGTGGACATTTGAGCTACGACTCTTGGCGCAAGATAGAAACGCAACGAAATGCGCCATCGGGCCCGTCAACTGTATAGATTATTTAAAATAATGCTCTCTTTTAACATTTATACCCACTTGATGTTTAATTTTTCCAAGCACTGAAATAGGTAGGTAATTATAATAGAAAAACAGTCATATTTTTACAACAAACTAAAATGCATTACCGAAATATATATATATTAGATTTGCTGATGAGTAATTATTCGCATACAATAACCAAATTAAGTCGCACAATTTAGTACTGCGGCAGAAACCAAGCAATTTGTGTTCCACACGCTCGCCTAATGGGTCATCATGTAATGTACAGCCGGGCCGTTTAATCCGTATTAAATAATTGGGTCCGTTTCAAATACTGCAGTCTGCAATAACGGCTTTATCTGGGCGGCGCCTGTTGTATAATTTCCGCAAATTCACACGTGGCCGGTTAAGTAGACAGTAATTGGGTAGGAATTTTTGGATTAATACAATTAAGTGCAATCGGTTTACAGTTATTTAAATAAATGATTTTTATATTTACACATCTAGTGTCATTATATCAGCTATTGAAGCTCACTGCAGGAAATAAGCCTTCCCAAGAAAGGGGGCATTTTGCCCATGAATGCCGCGTTAGGCAATTGTGTTGGCAATTTCAGTGCGCAACTTTCGCGACGTAGTTGCTGCTGCCCATCCCTCCTCTGTGTATTTGAGCTACACTAATTTGAATGGATTTTATTTGAGCTACACTTATTTAATGGATAATCTCTCTTCTGGTACCTTAGTATGTTAGCTTTGGTTCTTACGACACCTGGTACAGGGGGAGGTACTTTCTACTCTGCCGGCACCATCTTGTGATATCAATGGGGTATTCCGAGCTTTTGCAGGCTGCGATGACGCTTGCTATCACTCGGACTGTATGTTGACCTGGTCTAATAAAAAAAAACAAACGAATCCAGGGCGGGCCGCTCGTATTAAATAATTGACAATTGTATGTCACTATGTCTAGATATAAATTTATTGTGACTAGAACAAAATCCACATATAATCAACCAAACAACCAAGCACTAAGATTCTTTGGCATCCCCGCTTGTTTTTTAAAAGATGGACATCCGCTATCAAGGACTTTTTGAAGACCCTTTTGAGGCGTACAAAATATTGTTCAGCTCGAAATTTTCATCCATATTGTCGGGTTCAACCAGCGGTTGCAATGTGAGCGCAAATGTGTTTATTTACATCACATTAGAAAACTATAAAATTATCACTGTTCTTCTACTATACTATGCATGTATACTCTTTGCCCCTACTTCCCGGACATCCGAGGAGATCAGACATTTATTTAAGTAAAGTAAAACAATATAAAAACCTCTCTTTAAAAAAAACACAAAATCCGTTGCATTGTTATAAAGAGCTAAACATACGTAGGTACATACAGACAGCGGGAAGTAAAAATATTTCACATTTTGGCAATTTAACATAATTATGATCTGTTGTAATTAATTTTATTTTTCACGTAATTATTTATCCAAATTTATTGCTTAAATTATACTTATCTTTATTCCTGATATTACATTCCAGTAAATGTTTAGATGAAAAAAAAATTGGCACCAACGTATTCATACCAGGAAGTACATACATATATTTATAAATAACTGCAATATATACATAAAATATTGAATAAATATATATAAAAAAATATACATAAATGTATAAGAATGAAGTACATCACAAGGATATTCAATAGATATAAGGTTTGGCGTTTAAAAAGCATCACCAGTAAAGAGACACAATTTATCTATAACATTATATAATTTTTCTGTAGTTAATTATTTATTTTGACAAGAATTGTTTGGTTAATTAGTGAGACTAATATTTTGTCATTATTTATTTATAATAAGTCATTGTATATTCTGTGTAAATAGATCTTAAAAAGGTAACCCAAACGTTGAACTAAAAATATAAAAAATTAAATAAACGGCGTTTTGAAGCTGTTAAAAAGTTTCTATTATTACAAATAAATAGGCTTACTAGTTTGTGTGAATTAGTATCTCTACTAATTTTTATATAAATGTCATAAGAAAGTATCAAACAGTTTATAAATATCAATTAGTAGTTGACTTCTCATAATTTAATTGAGCAATTTATTTTTTTATTAGGCTAATTCCACAAACGAGCAATAGCATGCGTGATAGTAACGTCACTGCAGCCTAATGACGCTCGTAGCGTCACAAGAATATCACTAATGCGTTGCCAACCATGTGACTTGAGGATATTATGCCACCTTAACTAGTAAATTCACTGCCTCTCTCACCCTTCAGATCGGAACACGGCAATGCGAACACTGCTATTTGACGGTAGAAAGTGAAATAACATTGCAGACGACTTATTGTATGATTTTATAAGTCTACCGCATCCACAAAGAACAAAGAAAAAAAGAAAGTTTCGAAAGTCTTGCTCACACACACGATATAATGCCATGTCCCATGATTAACGTCTAAAGTGACAAACTTTTGCAACAACATCAAGCCCCATAATAAACTACAAGTTTAATAGGCTAAAAGGTTTCCAAAATCTATTTTATAACTAAAACCTTTCTAATCTCATGTTGCAGTTAAGGCTTTGCTAGTTAGAGCAGCTCAAAGAGGTTCCAGTTTCAAAGGCAAATTTTAACTCAAAATATATATCATAATGGACCGACGCGTTTTATCTAGTATTTCGATAGCATTGCGCAGATTTTGGCTTGTGGAAAACTGGATGCTAAGAGCACGGATGTATGTACATGCAAATTAATTGGAAGAGGCAACAATGATATATAATAGTAACAAATTTAATTATCCCAGGTTTCAGGCGAGACTCGAACCTGTCATCATCATCATCATACCAGCCATTCCACCATTCCAAAAGTCCACTGTTGGACATAAGCCTCCCCAAAAAACGGGGGATGTTGCCTATAATTTCCGAGCTGGGCAAGCGTGTTGGCAATCGCAGAGCGCAGCTTTCGCGATATGGAAGCTGCTGCCTATCCCCGATCTGTACATTTGAGGTGACTTTTTTACATGGATATATCGCCGTCTATCAGTTCTGGTACATTGGTCGCCTCTTACGTCACCTGGTACAGGGGGAGGTACTATTCGTCTTTGTCGGTACCTCACGGCTAACCTCGAACCTGTAACTTTCTCTCACTGAGCGACTGCACTACGAGAGGCAGGGAAATTACAGGGTTCTGTATTTTCAATTCACAAGGGTGGCGACACGCTAGTGATCTTTGTGAAGAGACAAGCCTCTATAGGCTGTGGTCTCGTTTCCCATGCAGCGAACTGTATACTTGTTTGCTGTCTCCATAAAATAAAAAAAAATTAATCAGTCCATGTAGGCCTGGAAATTATTTAATTAATAAACGTAATAATGATGTATAATAAAAACGTATACGAGTGATGTCAAAAAATATTTTTTTTTTCAAAGACTAAATTTGTACTTTTAGTTTGCATTATAAATACATAATAATAATTACACTGGTCAACACGACTTTTTGCCGTTTGTCCAAATATATATTTCCGGTATCCCTAATATTCATGTATTAACAGAAAAATAATAAAAATCTTCTATTACTTCGAGATGTCCGAAAAATTGTTTTTTGTAAATATGACAAAATTTTGAGGGTATGTCGAAATAAGTCATCACTATTAATCTAAATACCAAAACTAAAACTGCTACTCGTAAGTACACTATATACCCTCACTTTTCGATGCGACATAATTGTTGGTTCTTGAGGTTTAATATTAATACAACGACTATAGAAGTTATATAAAGCTTGTAAAAGTTAAAGAACGACGTAGGTTTTATTGCTATTATGTGTAATATCTCGTAAAAGTGGTGTTATATTCGCTTTTAACATAAATTCCAAATGGTAGTAATATAGGGGTCAATAATTTTACGCGATCAAAGTTGCGGCTATTAAAAAATTATTATTGATTTATCACATCCAGTAACCCTATCTTTACTTCTCTGACTAGACATTTTATTATATTCCGAGTGTATATTTTGCTGACGCTACGTCGCGGTAATATTCGGGAGAATTCCCCGTACAAATACAGGCTTACGCATAAGTTCCATAAATATTTGAGTTTTGTGTTTGCTCGCGCTTGGCTTTCGGTAGGCTGTATGTTGGTACGGTCGGCATAAAAAACTGTGTTAAGGGAAAGAACAAATTGCCCTTGTGGATGATGATAGTTCTCTTGAAAGGGGGGTCGCTAAATTTTGATTATTCTAGCTCGCTGTTTACGAAGACATGTTATCGATATATACAAAAAAATATGCGTGTATGTACTTCCAAGCGGCAGTTTTCAGATGAGCATATTAAGTAGTTCTGTGCAGTTTAATAGTTAGCCAATCATCATTGTAGCCGTTGAACGTCCACTGCTGGATTAGGCTTGCTCAAGAAATGAGGAATTATGCACATAATAGCCGCGCTGGGCAAGCGTGTTGGCAATCGTAGAGCGCAGTTTTTGCGACGTGGATGCTGCCTATCCGCGCCCTGTGCATTTGAGCTGCACTATCTTGGATGGATATACCGCCACCAGTCTCTTTGGTACCTCTACCTTGTTAACCGAACTATAAAAACGTTATTTTTCAACCAGCTAAGCAGGGACAACGAATTTAACCTATTACATATAAGGCTTTTAATTCTTAGATATCTAGAATGTAACTTATGCTGGACTACTCTGACGTCAATTTCAGTGCCACTATGCGAATGGAAAAGCGAGTCCGCTTATTAAAAAAAAACAACCGATCTTTCCTGCATGCGTGATTGTAGCTGCTCGAACAGCAGTTAACGGGTTAGCGGGAACGAAGTAGGACTAACGGCTATCAATCGACGGCGCCTTTGAGGCCTGACGTCGGTTCGAGTGTCCGTTGTATCACTTCATACCACCCAATACAATGAAACGTGACTGACACTTCTATACTAACCTATTCATCGTACTTAAACGCAACCTTAACACAGGGATCGGAATCGCTTATCACTAAAAATATTTTAGGCATTTATTGGAATTATTCCACAAAACCCTATAAATATGCTAATGAATCTTTAATTTACACAAACGAATTAGCAAATAAACATTTTCAGTTTCTGTAAAAAATTACCAAATCAAAATACCTGTGTGTACAAGGATTTGGGTTTCATAATTTTAAAGGAGTTTAATTCGTAATTGCTGTTAATTTCTCAGTCAAATAACGAAAATGATCCTGCCAAATCACCCTGGTGGCAGTTGAGCTTTATTGTTTCAGCATTATCATTATAACAGCCGTAGAACATAAGCCTTTCCAAGAAAGAAATAATTTTTCGCATAATTGTTGCCTTGGTGGTGCCCTACGTGCATAGTGACATCCATTCTTGCCCAGTTGCAT
The DNA here is from genome assembly GCA_020976665.1 of Heortia vitessoides. Classification (NCBI taxonomy): domain Eukaryota; kingdom Metazoa; phylum Arthropoda; class Insecta; order Lepidoptera; family Crambidae; genus Heortia; species Heortia vitessoides. Next base: position 3,540,651 of record JACJUM010002496.1, read on the forward strand.
TTGAACTTCGGAGTTTTGAGCTTACATATTTATTGGTGGAGAGAGGTAGCGCTCTGTCGGTACCCCAGGGCTATTTCTTTTTTCGGGTGGGAGAAATACACCTTATATATAGCCATAGATACCTTTCTGTCAGTTATGTAGCTTAGCGACTTCTTAGACATGATGTTAACTAACTCTACTATTTACGTTTGATGTTTTATGAAGGGTTGATAGTCAAGTGTAGAAATTAGATTTTACAATGCAAATAACGCCATCTGTTGAAAGTTTGCAATATTCTCATTTGTTTTTTGTTCGATTTTAACAAAATCTTAAATTTAGTATGTATACATTTCAAATTATAACAACATAGTAAACGCACTATTTATTATTATATACATTTACTATTTATTATATTAAAAATAAAATATTTTACAAATCCTATATGAATTATTATATATTCATATATATGTTTGAATATTTCATCTTATAAAAATGTTTTTTCTCATCTTCAAATACTCTTAAGTTTGAGTTGGTTATCAAGAGCATCAATTCAGTTTTCTGCTGACCATACCAAAGTATGACTGACAAAATTTTAACAAGAAATTTTATATTGACATGCAGATATCAAAAGCGAATTATGTTTTATTGGATACATCGTAATTTTAGACGCACAAAGTAACGTAGGAAGCGTGTGCATACTTCTTGGTTTATTAAATCAACTTGAGCGAAAGGGGATCTAAATATATCGTGAACACGATTTGAAGCATATATTCATTATTTAGCCGGAGGTGCCGACAGAGTAGAATAAATAGTACCTCCCTCTGTACCAGGTGTCGTAAGAGACGACTAAGGTACCAGAACCGACAGGTGGCGGTATAACCATCCAAAATAGTATAGCTCAATTGAAGAAAGTTGAACGTTCAGTGGTGGACTTTTAGGAAGATCCTTGACTTTAATTATTATCATGTTTGCTACCCATCTGTTTTGGATAAATAGCCTCCATTTTCCATTTACGGTAGACTCTTCTCTCCTCTTTCCTCAATATCCTCTTCTGACACTTGCTGCAAAATATTTTAGCCGGAATAGAAAATGCAACAGGATGGGATACAATATATTACACATAGTTTTATCTTAAGCTAGAAATATATAGGACAGGCTAAGATAAAATATCGTCCTAATAAAATATCCTAAGCATTAAGTTTAGATTTCCCTTTTTATAGTTTTAGATAAAATCACATGCCATGAGTTACCTACTATACTACTAAATAAGAGATCTATGTCCGGGAGTGGACGTTTCTTGAGATAATTAAAATAATACAATTTTAAAAAAACTTTATTAATTTATACAGTAGAGTGAAACTCAATGCGACTATACTATAATACTGTAACCAAGGTACTAATACAGATGATCTTTGTGTAAGGTCTATTTTAAACATGATGCCAAAAATAAAAGTGTATAAAAATGAAATTGTTAAAGAGCTTACTCACAAGTTCACAGGGTACGAAAAAGGCAATCTGGGGATACTTAGTACGTTTTCGTAGAGGCGACATGATCCACGGATCAAGATCTCGAAAATACCCATTTGGGACTTAAGTTTAGTCTTCGAAGAGGTAATTTCTATTGTCACTTCGTCTACTCTATTTTATTGTCAGATATATTGTTCTCTATGAATATACATTTTGATGGATTAAAAGATATTACAAACATAAGTCTGTTAAGGTTTTGAATCATTGAGAAAATAAAATCTTTCATTTACTATTTACAAACAGATTGTGACAGTGGAAGTCTACGGCTAAATTCAAATAAAGAAATTCGCCAATACATTTTCTGTACAAAGATAACTTGTGCAACGCTATTAAATCGAGATCTGTTATATTAATATAAATCTTTATTGGAATAATTAAATAAATTCACGATATCTTATACGTTGACCTGACTCTGAGATTAGTAGCTTTAATTGCTTAATTTTTTTAATTTGCTTTAATTAGCTTGTGTTACGGAATGTCTTTCACAAAATTTCCTTACATTAAAAAGTTGTGAATATCGTCTTTAGGTTTGGACCATCGGGAACTGGGGGTATAGCATGTCTAAAACGGATATACGGCTGGCTTGGTACCGGAACTGACAGGTGGCGGTCCAACCAAAACATCGTAGGTCAAACGAAACAGGGCGGGGTTAGGCAGCGACAGCGCCTATTCAGCGCGGCGTACTAAATTTAGTCGCTAGTTTACCGACTAGATTCAGTCCAAAATGGAAATTCAGTTTTTATTAGGATGCAGTGGACGCTTTACGGCTGGGGATGTCGATGATCGCTTGCAACAAAGCTTTTTAGTACTTACTTTCCGTATTCAGACAGATAAATCAGATTATAATGATATATCTTCAGAGAGATGAGTTAAGTATGCAAAGATACATTTTCAAGTCGCACCTGAAATTTGAGAGAGACAAATTAATGTTGTATAATTTAATACAATTGAATATTTTCAATGCTTACATACTCTAAAGTTATATCTCGTAAACAATTGAGATCCTTAATTTATTCAGTAAAAATATCGCACGTATGCTCACAAAGGAAATAAAACAAAAAAAAATGAATTGTGGGCATTATCGGCTCTACAATACAATTTGTATTGTATACAACTTATCAACATAAAAACTCCGCACAAAAATAAATAAAAAAGTGGGTAGAGAAAAAAAATTTTCTCGCGCAACCCAACTGCAAAAAAGGCGCCAAGTGTCGTAGTCGCCTCCACGCAGCCTGCGGCTGCGCGTCGACAACTCGGCAATAGCGGTTTTAAACAGTGAAAAAATTACTATAATTGATTGGGATAAGCATTTATTCCTAGCTAGATAAATTTTGAAGTCCATCCCTGGCGCTCCCAAGTAACAGAGCCGAAGATTGTTCTGGAAACGATATATAAACAAAAGTTTGCAACTCGATTCGCGCTAGTTAATCTGAAAAACTTTCACGACTTGCAAAAGGCTAGTTCTCGACAAAAAGTCGGAGTAAACACACGAACAACTTCGGAAATGTTCGCTCCTGCTTTTAATTGGGTTATCGCAGTTTTAAATATCAAAATTGTTTTTATGGAGCGATTTTGATACTTCAATCATGTTTTTTTTTACTAAACGCTGTTCATTTAATATTTTTCTGAGTTAAGCGAAAACTATTTAGAAGATTTCACATAATCAAATGGTTGAACCGATTGAAAAAGTATTTATAAAATCAGGGCATTAATAAATTCCTTGAATGATTCTCGTACTTATGTTATAGATTCATCATTATCATCATCATTATATTATTCAATGGACGTCTAAAATGGGGGTAAATTTCGAATAATTGCTGCGATAGGCAAGCGTGTAGCAATATCACAGCCTAGCTTGATGACGGGTTTCTATTGAATTGAGTTACGGTATTTTGGGTGGATAATACTATCAATCGGTTCCGGTACCTTAGTCGCTTCTAACGACACCTGGTACAAAGGGAGGTACTGTTTTTCTCTGCCGGTACCCTAGGACCAAATGTTTTATATTTTACAAATATTAATAAAATTGAATCCAACACATGATTAATAAATGGTATTTTATTAAGGATTTGAAAACGATTACGTATAATTCCTGTACTAACTCAAAGTAGGTACGTAGCGCGGACAATTTTCATTCCATTCAACTTAAATCGGATCACGTAACCAATTCCCACCTTCGCGATCAGATGTTTAACAATCAGAGATCGTTACATGCACTTTTACAGTCATAGATTTTTCGGGATCAGTCTAAGTTTGACACGAATTACATGGTATATTGCTATATCACTTCAAAATTATCTATATAAAATTACATATAACCTCAATAATTTTAAAGACTACCTCTCAAATTAACTGACAAACTCTACAGTAACATTTTATTTGAGTATTGATAAAAATACTAAAGACAATATGTAACACATACGTGGAACAAAAAATTAAATAAACCGACGTTCAAATTTTCTATAAAATATCACAAAAAAATCATTATGTAATAATCACATACATACATCACGCCTAAGTTGCATCAAAGTGGGTAGAGACTATAGATCGCTACTTGTTAGGGTCTTGGCATTCCTCTCCCGCTTTCATTACTCGCATTAGTTTATTCCTGGTATTTATGAACTGGCCCTTTTTTAATACCTCGTCTTCCTCGTTTTTGTAGTCATTCCCCCTTCATTAATTATTTTTATGTAATACTTATAAAAAACAAAGAACTTATCGTTAAAAAATGCATAGTGTTTGCAACATTTTACACAGACCTTATAATGATGTACATAGTCAAATACGAATTGATTAATATTAAAATGTAAAACCTTTATTAGTCCTTCTTCAAGTGATAAAAAACAATGTTTAATTATTTGTATGATTATATATAAGGATATGTCCACAAACACAGACGTATAAATTAAATACGAGTACGTTCCAACACATACTGTTTTCTGTATGAGTTGATCCAAACAATGCGCACCAGTTCAAAATCTCCACCCGTGTATTCTTAGGGGAGCAAACAAAGGAAATTGCAGCCAATTTAAATGCATGCATCTTTCCCAACAACGAGGCATAATTAGAACAAATCGGAGTTTTAGGACCAGACCAAATTCGACCTCATTAGACGAACTGCATCAAATTAGCAGTAAAATTTTATGCCTATTTCACAAACGTGTTAATTGTTCTTTTGTTTTCTTAATGAGGCTTAAGAAGTTCGAAATAATTGGGCGGTCGTGCAGCGAGGAGAATGTTGTCTGAATGATAATGATTTCGAATTCGTATCAAAAGAACAAAGTGGCATTTAAATGAAGTGTATTTGAAATAACTTTCCAGAACACTCCTTTGATATGACTAACATTTATTACTCTGCGCTGAAGCAAATTAACAATACAATTAGGATGTTATGACGGTTTGTTATTTAAAATTTCATTCAAAATAATAAAATGAAAAAATACGGGGCGAGAAAAATATTATCAAATAAGCTTTCATATGTTTCCATTCTAATTTTAATTAGAATTACTATGTAGCAGAAAAAGAAAATTCTTGTACAATTCTCACTAAACACGATGATTTTAGTTCTAAGAAGGTAATTAAATTTTGACTATCATTACAGCATTGAAAAATGTTATATTTTGTACATTCACTATACAATTAGATTTTTTTATATATTCCACTAAAATTATAAACGAGAAAGTATACATTTAGTAACGAGCATATGGATTTTCTCTTTTACGCCGATAATGGTGAACAGATTTATGTAAAACCGTGAGGTACTGTAGGTATTCTAACGTGAGGAGGCACAGTAGAATGGTACCTCCCCCTGCACCAGGTCTCGTTAGTGGCGACTGAGGTACAAGAACCGACAGAGGATGCTAAATCCATCCGAAAGCGCAGCTCAAATGCATAGCATCCTTGCAGCGAAAGCTACGTTCTGCGATTGCTGCCACGCATTCCCAGTGCGGTAGTTATGGGAAAAATTCCGTTTTTCTAATATGGGATAAATATGGTCAAGCAACGGACTTAGCTGGAATAATGATGATGATAATGATAATTAATAGTCTGGAAGAACACATGCATTGACACGAAAACATGTTCTTCAGGCTTTTCATTGTTGGAATTAGGAGGAAGGAGGAGGAGTTAGAGTGACTATGCAAAGTTTATTTGTCCGAAAGTGAAATTAACTTCTTCCCAGAATAACAGGTGTTCCGGGGTTGCTAGAGAAAAGCTAATAATTAATATTTTTTCACTTATTTGGTTATATCAACTCTTTTATTGGTTTGTCGTTTTGTGAAATATTTTTCCTTATGTTAACTAAGAATTTTTACATTCCACACAATTATTTCAAAGATCCTAAAATATTATCTGCATTCTCGTGAATGTTACTTCAATACCGCATAAGTAGGAGCCACAAATAAAGTTCAAAATCCAAAAACGACCTTGACTACAAATGCTACATACGCGGTATTGAAATTTCAATGACGATAATCACCAAAAAAGAGGTCTAGTTGCCAGGGCCCCTAATTTTCCTTGACGAGAATTTTGAGGTGTAATATTTTTTCCATAAACCACCAGGGTAACATTAAAGTCTAAAACTTATATGCGTTCGACAATTTTTACCTCTTCTTATTACAATATTACGAAGTTAATTTATATCTAAAGGATCTACAATTCAGTATGTATCTCTCTACATATTTTATTACAGGTGAGTTTTTCCTGAACATTTTGTGTAAAGTCACATAGAACCTTGCTCTCTGGGGACAGTTTGACGGATGACTGACCCTATTAAGGTCGGGTCACCACTCTTCACTCTTCCTTCCACAAAGCCAATGTAAGTTGATCCGCATTCTAAACATTATTTCGGTTATACTGAAAGTATTAAGACCATGATGGGGGTCAGTATAAATTGGACATGTCGTAGAACTTGTTTACGATAACAAAGATGGATGTAAATGCATCTTTGTCGAGCAAATTACGGCTATTTAGAAAATATAAGGCTGATAATCATTTGAGAAATATATGTCTTAACTGAAAATAAACAAATGTAGCTTTACTGAAGATATGTATGAAACATTTTGTTGAATTATTTTTTCTTTAGTACACTAGACACATCGTAAAGATCTTTAAGAGTTATCGGTTTAAAATATCAGTTCAGGTGAATCCAAGATAACTGTTGGTTTGTCCCGTCTCATTCGTCATTCATTCGTCTTTGGATTTAATTAAACTTGGCCCTCTTACAATTTTTGTTGATACAAATAAAGTTATAAAAAATATAATTCTTGTCCTCACAAGAATTGTATGTTTGATATCTTTGTTGTAGAGTAAAATAGTACTTCCCAGGTGTTGTAAGAGACATATTTAATATGAATTAAGTTGCACAAAATTTCACCAAAATCGTATATTCTACTAATGTAGTTATATTATAAGAATTGCTCTATCATATTAACATGTTCATTTATAATAATAATAGAAACATAAATAAATAATCATCACATTAAAAGAAAAAATAATCTTTTTTTTTAAATAAACATTTTCACACATCATCTTATATATGGATTAACACAATTTTAAAATCTGTATCATCCAGCCTATTAACCATTGTCTAAAAGACATTTTTCATTCGTTGATTTTGCGTTAATGAGATTTATCAATCATGGCCATTTTAATATACATTTATTTACGTACGGTACAAAAGAAGGAAATCTACTAGCCCTCGCCAAATTAACATATTGCATTACCACAATTGAGGAAACCTCTCTTAATTTACAATATATCTCAACTCCAATTTGAAGATCAAACAATTTAATAATCCCGAACCTAACGGATGCAAACTATGGGATTTCGGGAGCAGAGGGAAACCTCAATATATTTTTACGGTTACCTCATAAAAATATATGATCATTATGCTTTGTACGGATCCCTCTGTTCCCTTTATTGTGAACGTATTGGTTACTTTTATTACTGAGCCATCGGGAATTCGAGGATTTCGATAAAAAGCTTTACATTTTTATGTGGAAGGCTTTGAATTACATACATATAATAGGAGACAGGTGATAAGGGTTCAATGATTTTTAAATATTAATTCATAGTCTAATTGTGTCTATCTGTCGGTAATAACACTTTGCAGATGATTATCGCGTTACTAGTTTCTTAAACAAAGAGAAAAATAACACTCACTTGTGTTCGACTTAAGTAAAGCATTACTTTCTACTGCTGGGTACCAGTTAATTAAAATAGTACTTCCCTCATATCGTGATCAACTTATGTACTGAATCCAGTTGGTAGCAGTAAGTCTAAATTTAGCCATAGCTCAAATACAACGGAGAAAGAGTACCAGTACCAGAGAGATAATAATAAGCATAAACACCTTTAAAATATATTCTTCAATTGATACAGATAACAGACCGGCCTTATTGACTAACTCTAAGAGAAGAATGTTAATGATTTATGTAAAGATAATGTATACCATAAACCAAATAGCAAGTGTAGTGCATAGAGTGGCTTGTCCTTTCAAAAACTATTTAGACTGCATCGTAAATATTGGATGAACTAGTCTCAATCAGTGGCAGGAAATACATAAAAAAATATTAAAGAATGAAAGAACGCACAAAACAAAAGAATGCAAAGAATTAATCAAATACGTTATTCAAAGTAAATAACGTTAGCACCATAAATACATATCATTCAACTATTTGACCGATTACCACTGAATCCAAAAATCAAACAGAAAGTAAAGGGGTATCTGAAAGTTGGAATCGCAAGTTCGAATTGAACGGGAGTAAAAGTGAAATGTATCAGCTAAACTTTCCACACCATAATAAACCATAATGTCTTTCGAGGCCAAACTTTAATGGCACAGGTACGTGGACTCAAGAAACGGTCCGCCTGGAATAGATCCTATATTTAGTTTTTCAGAAACGTTTATTTCTTTTTAATATGCCTTTACTTTTGGGTTTTTGTGAGTTTGTTTGGATGTTAATGTATTTTTATTTATTTTGATTAACTCAACTACTCTTTGAACTGAAGTAAGAATATAATTTTATAATATATATATAATTTCTTTAATATTTCAATTATTTCATCATTATTGTTGTAATATTATTATACATAGACATTGATGTCGCCAAAAAATAGTCAGTGGATAAGACATACCCTTTACCAAAAGTCGTAAGATGCGACTACGGTACCCAAATCGACAGATAGCGGTATATCCACCGACACCGCGCTAATGCAACAGGGCGGGGGTGGGTTGAGCATTCTCGTCGCGAAGCTACATCCTGCGATTGCTTCTTCACCTGCCCCTTTCTTGCGAAGATCTGACTATAGTTGCTTTAATAGTGATGATAATGGGTTGTAGTTAATACTTATTATTATTTATAGAAACATATACATGGATTTACATTACAGACAAAAAAAAACGTTGAGTAACAGTATTAGTAAGATATTCCTTGTTATAGGAAACTTCTTCAGCGACGATTATTTACAGTTATCTCAAAGGATGAAATGCAGTTTTTCTTTGATGGAAACGCAGATATGTATTGCAGCGGTACGCTCCCTGAAATATGACAGGTACTTTTAAATATTGATAGTGGATCCAAAGGAGGGTGCGTTAAAAAATAATGTTACGACTAAACTTGGGCAGTTTCCTAAGGGATATCATTCGGGATAGGCTCCTATGAAACATTTTTACGAGTTGGCCGAATAAAAGTTTATTATCGTCCCTTTATTTTAAGGTATGCGAACCAATCTGTAAATTTACCTTTGTTTTTGTTTATTTCCCGCGGATTTTTATTGTTATAGGGGGGGGGGGGGAGAGGAGTGAACTTTTTGATGGGTCTTCTAAATAAGTAATAGCGGTAAATTGTTGGTTTTTTTATTAAAAGAAGTCCGGGTAGTATGCGCCCATTTTAGCCTTTAGTATTTAGAATGTATTCTATTTATACAGTAGGAACTAATTCCTAAAACATGAGTATTAAAGGTCATTTGAACTACCAAGAGAAAATAAATGTTATAATTTGTAATATTAATACAAATAATAACTATAAATATGTGATATTATTCTTATCGTATGTCTTTTTGGACGTCCTCTGCTTCGCTTGCAGGTGCGTAGTTTCTTTCTCAAACGTTAATATATACAAATATATATTGCATATACACAAATGGAAAATTTGAGACGATTTCTACTTGCTGCACATTGATATCTCAATACATATGAACCGATTGAAATTAAACCGTACATATAGAACTTTATTTTTGTTGACAGTAGTCAGTAGTCTTTTAAAATTAATAAATAAAACTGAACAAACAGGTATAGTATATAATTATAAAATTAGATTGTTTTTTTTGGTAGTCACATATATTTTTAGTATGTTATGTATGTATAGTTTATAATCATATAAATATAATAAAGTGCATCTGTCCGTCTTTTGACTTAACCGCTTGGTCAATTTGAAAAAAATCATATATATTTTGAACACAAAGTGATAAGCCTTTATGATTTTAGAAAATGTTCCGCGGGATGCATTGAAAAGTTGAGTTCATGGAAACAAAGTCACCGCTCATAAGGTACTTATTAATATTAAAAATATACTGGATATAGGCCTCTGCAAGTCTCCACCGTCCAGCGTCCACCGTGATCCTGCGGTTTTACTCTGACCGTCGGTCCATCTTGTGGGTGGACGCCATACGTGCCGTCATTGCTGATACGTGCTCTCCATTCCAATACTTCATGACGCCATTGTCCAACGATTATGCGCGCTAAGTGTCCTGCCCACTACCATTTTAACTGGCTATTTTGCCTGGCAATGTCGTTAACTTTGGTTCTTTTACAAATGTCCTATTTCTGATTCAATCGCACAAAGAGACTCCGAGCATTGCCCTCCGACTTCGAGCTTTTATTAAATTACAGAGTAATGTGACATAATATGACTAAAAATATAATGTCAAAGGGTTGGCAACGCACTAGTGATAGCCTTGTGATAAAACGAGCCTATTTTATCTGCGGTCACGCTCAAAATCACGCTATTCTTAAAAAATAAACTACTTCTTAGTCCATCCTCAAATTCAAACCAAATGTGTGCAAATGACACTGGTTTTACATTTAAAAATACACCAGCAACAATAAATAATGCAAAAATGTATAATCATTTTGAGGCGGAAGGCTCTGTAGTACCAGTGAGTGCAGCCTCTTCTAAGTATTAAACGTTTTATGAATTCCCCCTTTCCCGTAAGAGTTAACTTCACTGGAAGTGCCCTCCAGTTTACTTTTTAAGAGGTAGACTATCAATGGCAATTCTCATCTACACCGGTTTTTCTTTATAACAGTCGACAAACAAACATATGGTCCGCGTAATAGTTTAGTAACTTTAGACGCTTTCATCACAAGGATCGTTTTAGAACGCTGGTAAATTTGTGACTTCAAGATATTACATCACATTACTCAGTAATTTAATTGCCTCCTCACTCTTCAATGCGGAACAAAGGAATGTGTACACTGCAGTTTCACGGTAGAAGTAGTTGAGAATGAGGTATTAATGCAGACAACCTTTGTACGAGGTCTCCCTTTTAGTAACTCAATTTTACCTCTACCGCCAAACAGCATCCTAACATTAGTTTTTTGTTTATAAAGGTTGAAAGAAATAGTGAAATTACTGAATAATTTTACTAATATTATAAACGCATAATTTTGTATAGACTGTTAGATGTATGGGACTCTGTTACTCTTTGACGTCATATAAATAGTCTGGATTAACGAATCGTTAATCCAGACTATTTATATGACGTCACAGGTTCTCAGCGGATTCTTTTTCGGATCCTTTTACGTCGGTCCTTTTTCTCTAATCAATAGTCATAATTTTTGCACAATTTCTATGATTGAGACACACAGATTTTTTCCTCTCGAATAACAGGATTTCCTCAGGGATGAGACATAGAGTAGAGAAGTCGTAGGCCTATAATTTATTTTTATTCATCGTTTCAGTCTTTTTTTTATCAGGAAGATAGTTTAAAATACAATTATAACTACTGTTTAAAGTGTCTTCGCGTGCAGGCATGTTATTCTTATTGACTTAATAAGAGTAATAAATAATAATAATAATAAATTCCCACAACATCTCATACATTAACCTGATTTCGTGGTAAATTGCTTAAAGCACTTGTGTCACGGACGCCAGACAGCAGAGGAATCAAGAATGTACTACTTATATTTAACACCTAGACGCAGAACAAACACAAATATTATCATATAAATGGTTCTCTGGGTGGGAATCGAGCCTACGACCCTTGGCGTATAAAATAGGATCGCTACAGTCAAAAACAGATGTTCATGCGTTTTTGACTCATGACGTAAACTTTTTTTTATCTATTTAAACATCTTTATATGTGCAGTTATAGTCGAATTAACAAAAGGTTCCTTACGTTGCTTTCCAAAAAAATGGACACCACTTTATTTTAGTTAAATATTATATTTATAAAGAATTTGATAAATGCATAACATAAAAATAATGGCGGCCTCCATTATATACGGAGCGGCGTGAAAATGCTGTAAGCGCGTCGCAGGATTGTATGAAATATGTACTTCGCGTTTTGTTCAACGCGTTACTACCACTAGCGCCATCTATTTGTTGCTATCAGAAGTGTCATATGTCATCGTAATGCCACTTCTAGATGTTACACAATATTTTGATATCCGTGCCAGTGACTTGGCCAGATGGCGTTAAGCGCGTTGCCTTATTAAATCTAGCCGCAATTTTAACTCGCGCGCTTTGATAGGTGATATTTTTGGGGTAATTTTATTTGGGGTTGGTATTACTGTGGCTTTGTTCCTTTTGTGGGATACACAGGGTGTACACGCGCAGAATATTAAGTTTCGCATGCTGACTGTATACGTGAAATACTGCGTGATATTTTATAGCTTTCCTACACTGTGGCGTTTGTTTGGTAACTATTACTTAGTTTCCTCGTAACACGTAATTAGTTTGACTTATGTTATGTTTGTTTTCACTCACGTCCATACGTGTTTATTGGTATACGGTTTTTAATTATTTTTATTATACTGGGAATAAGGTAATTTGAAATGTTGCAGAGTAACTAACGGATGCAATATATATTTAATGAATTTTAAATAACAATAGAAATGACTGATCCTATCTTGATGTTGATTTTGTTCATCGATAAGACCCGCTGTATCTGCTGCTTGCAATGGTATTCGATCCTGAAGCATCTCGAAGCACCATGAAGATGTCGGCTCCTTCATGTATAACCGTAGAGTTAGTGATACAACACTTCATTACATACATAACCCGACTCCGACAGAGTCGCTGAAATTACTACCTCCACGGATAACATAATAACTTTACACATATTTTACACCCAGACACAGAGCATACACAAATATTCATCATATCGACGGGCCCGATATAGCTGATGGTAGTAATCCTATCTTGTGTACCGAGTCTAGAGGCAAATATTATACTCTATCGGTACCACGGATCGCAATAATTGGTTTATCGAATATCAAATTTGTGATTCTAGAAGGCTTCAGGTGTTGGTTGTGCTTGTTACCATTTGATATTTAGGATTCTGTGTTATCCTGATTTAATACTATAAACGCGAATGTTTGTGAGTAAGGATGTATGTGTTTATTAATCTTTCACGCCGGTCCAGCTAAATCCAACGAATTTAGGCATAGAGATTATTACAGACAATTTAACAAATTATTATAAACAAAGCAAATTATCGGTTATTTTTTTATTTTGATAGCATATTTCTGGAGGATAGATAGGCGTTATTTATTTACGGAATCGGCACGACTTTTTGCACAGTTTAGCTGTCTAGGAATTATAAGAGTTTCTCAGGAATTCGATAAAGTCCTCACGGACAAAGTCACTAATGAACAACTATATATATAATGTTGTATTTCTTGGCATATAGTGGCTTATTATATAATGTTCTTGTGTAGTCATGTCTTGATAAATACGCACCTCAATAGGAAAATACCCTTATGAAATATCATATAATATACCCTTATATAATAATACATTGTTGTACATCTTTCTATATATCAAACCCTTTTATATAAACTCTTGTAAGTATCAAGAGAAAATTATCAATACTTTGTCGACCAAGAAGTAAAATTAATCTGCTCTAAGGAATTGTAATATTGAGTACTGTATTCTCCAGATACTTACGCAATCAAAAGAAACGAATGATAACGTTCTTTATATAGTTTTTGCAAGAATATGTAGATCTATAGAGACTTTGATGGCATAGCCATGAAGTTTAGCAAGGAGTAATAAACTGTAGCACTCTTAAAAACGAGAACCTAAGAACTATACTTCTGTAGTAACATTGAAATAGTAATAAGCAGGATACAATTTGGAGTGGAGACCACGTACCATCAAGCGCAGTGTTTTACTTCCACTTACAAGGTGAACTGAAGTTCTGATTCCAACAGCAGGATTGCGCTGAATGCTGGTGGCATATAACCAGTCCCAGTAGATGAACATCCTTTGTCTAATATAATGAAAATGAAGCAGGAAATATGTTGAACGCTTTATTTCAGGGATAGGTAAACCATTTATTTTGCAAATACTTACTATGGGTAGGAGTAGTAATAATCAGTGTTTAGTTTCATTTTATTATTATTCTTAACTTTGTAGTAATTTCTTTTTACTGTGTCTTTCGGATGGACCTGAGAACACCTTACGGTTTCAGAACCGTAAGATGTTCGTATACTTCATACTTAAATGGTTAAGTATGTTTATGGTAAACTAAAAAACTAATTAATCACCACAAAAGTGTTAAGAGAACATGACAAGCCAAGCATGTAATCGAAGTTCAAAATTAAAAAAAACAAAATCTTAGAATCAATCTACATTCGCTCTCATTCTATTGGCACGTACGTCCGATCGCTTTTTTCCATTAGACACATCACAGTTTACTGTTGAACGAACATTCCAAGTAAGTTACACAATTTTGACCTGCAGTAGTGACGGAGTGAAGATCTGGGCAAATAAAACCTCCCGACCCACTTGCACTGCCAATCGACTTTATTCCAACAGTGTTAGAGTTCAAATTTGTCTGCGGAGAATAGCGAAACCGTTGGCGGTTTTTCTCGACTGGGTAAGATCACTCGAGTGAAGGAGTCGAGATCGATTCTTGTATTTTCATTTAGATACGAACTGGAGTATTGCGAATGCTATGCGATGTTCGCAAAGTGCTTTCCGTAGTCTGTCAACTGTGTTGAAATGATTCTGTTGTTTTTGGTGAAAGTGTGAGTGTTTACTAGGGTTTGAATATTTGTTATTTGAGTGTTTTAAGCACGCCTGAATAATGCTAGATAAAACTCAACCAGCTCATTTTCATAAAATTCAGTTTATTTAAGTATAACACTTTGACTTACAAATTCAAAATTTGGCAATATACTCGTATACATATTTAATCTCAAATTTGTGTAATAGTATCTTAATAATAGAGTTGAAATATATGTTAACTTGACAATACGAGCGTCTCAAGGTACGGAGCGTCTGCGGTGACGAATATTATTACGAGGTACAGCGAAAAATAAATGCTGCTCTTCACTTTGTTCGGTAAACAATACATTTCTCCGAATAGGAATCTCTCCAATAAGAAGTATAACCTTCTTATTGTTTCTTTATAGTACCTCCCCCTCGTAAGAGGCGACCAGAACCGATAGATCACAGAGCGAATCTGGGCAGCAGCATCTTCGTCACATAAGCAGCGTTCTGTGATTGTCAACACGCTTAAGCGGGCAATTATGTGCAGAATTCGCATCTTTATTGGGATGGCCTATGTCCAGCAGTGGACTTCCAATAGCTGGTGTGATGATGATGATAATGAATAAGTAGTGTATCTGTGCTCCCCTACGTTGTGGTAGGAGCCCTGTGCTCTGTGGGAGTTTAGGCCTTGCGTAGATATGTCAGTGTGTCATTAAGCTTCTCCTTTTATGTATACAAATTCAAGGATTTTATTTGGAAAAATTAATTATTATAATACATTAATTAAATACATAACACAGGTAAAACGTCAATTAAAGTCTGTCCGTATTCAACAGACGTACAAAACATTTAAGTTATTTGAGGGTACCAAAGGGTGACTTTATGAATTCGCCTCCTGCTTTAAAATTAGCAGCCGTCCCGTATGCTAATTATTGGGGGTTGACTGAAATTACAAATAGGTACGTACCCTTTCTGTTATGTTTATCGTATTTATTAACAAATGTCGGAATGTGAGACGGGATATTATTTTTTTTTGGGATATTTATACTTGGGTTATTATTTGCTATAAATATAATGTTTACTTATTTTTGCAAATGTTGAGTTTCGGTGAAATCTTTACATAGGCTTGTAACTTACTTAAAATTACTGAATGTTATACAAAAACACTTTTCAGAAATTTAAATAGTCAATCTGAATACATTTGAACTTTATTCACAATGCGACGAACGCGTTATGATGTATTAATAAATTAATTAATTAACACGACATCTCATACGCTGACCTCACCCCGAGATAATTAGCTAAAAGCTCTTGTGTAACGGATGTCTGACAATAGAAGAATCACAAATATAAAACTAAAATACATATACGAAGGGAGTTTTGTGTATACTTGGTATAGGGATGATAAAAATAGCGATAAATTCTGAATAAAAATTTATTTTTCAATGTCGGGAAAGTAACATTTCAATTCCCTCTAAAAAATATTTTTCTTTATGACTTGGCCTTTTTTACTCTTTCACCCTTCAAACCGGAACACAGCAATGCGAACACTAGTATATACATTTAGTATAAATAGGTGAAAGTAAGGTATCAATGCAGACTGTCTTTGTATGAGGCCTATCTCGTGTTTCCTACAACTACTTCCATAACCATAATTGAAGTACCCTTTTAACGGCCTTAAAACGCCGTTTTTATCTATCGATCATTTAGATCGTCGTTTTAGGTACCTTGCGGTTACCTTAAGAGTGGTTTCCACCGATTACATAGGCCGCGTTTAAAGCCACATAGTTAAATCTTACATAATGTTTTTTTTTTGTCAAAATTCTGAATACATAATATCCTCTTATACTCATATGACATGACATTCCTCAATTGGTACATATGTGATCTTTTGGTGTCTTGCGTTTCCTCGCTCCGTAATACAGGCACGACTGACAATCAGAGTTGTGCTCATTAAAGGCACGATATGAGTCAGTAAGCCTCTGCTTTTTTGTGTCACTGTGTCACGCTGTCATATTTCTGATATTACTTTTACTTTACTCTTTTTAATTTGTTTTTTTAATTATTTATTAACATCAATTCTGTATCTTTTATAATCTTATGATCATTCATTTGTATTATATGTGTGAACCATATATGTTTTTCTATTATTATTTTTGTTTTGTCAACATATGTTTAAATTAACATGTTACCTATATTTATTTATCTAGTACACACTTTTATATGCATACTAGCGCCTACCCGTGGCTTCGCAATTTCAGCAAGATAGGTTGAGTTGTCAAAGCACGAAGAGTTAACAAACAAACTCACTTTAACACTTATAGTGACAGACTGACATTTATACAGACTTAGATAGACTGATTAGATTAACTTTTACCCGATAGCACAATGTAAAATCGGTTCACACTATTTTTTTTGGTAGTTGCACAGTGGTTTATTGTAAATTCTACAAGAAGAGTACCTACGGTTATCAGAATATAATGTAGCTTCTATCGTTTGCCTTATTTTTAACTATAGGTAAGCATCCAAAATTTCAAGACGATTTGATGGCTAGATAAAGCGTGATGAGGTAACAAACAAACGTACTTTTGTATTTATATTTATATTTCGATGGGCCCGATGGCGCAGATGGTAGTGATCCTATCTTGTGCGCCAAAGGTTGTGGATTCGATTCTTACCCAGAGCAAATATTTATATGATCATATTTGTGTTTGTTTTGTGTCTGGGTGTTAAGTAAATGTATTAAACTAGTATATTTGTGATTCCTCTGTTGTCTGTTACTCAAGTGCTTAAAGTAACTTACAACGAAGTCAGGTCAATGTTGAGATGTTGTGGGAATTTATTATTATAAAAAAGTATTATAAATATTACAAAAAAATATTAGTCGGCGATGTAGCAATTGTTTTTCGACGGTACAACTAACAACATCGCCTCTTTCGAACCCAACTATTTCAAACAGCGTCTATTAGTTCGGCAATCAATTAACTGAACACAAATAATTCAGTATCAAGTGACCGGACTAAAAATAGTTAACTTTCAACAAACCAACAAGTTGCTAACGACCAGACGGTTCGACGTCGCTTAATTGATTTCGCTAGAACGCAAAACTATATCTCCAATTAACATTTCTTTCTGAATACATTCAAGTATTGATTGGAAAACTGTTTGGTAATGCTAAAATGTGATTTTAATATTTTAATATTAGTCAACCGTGACTTTTAAGTATTAGATCTATATTGTCTGAGACTGGTGACGGCGCATGGCGTTTACTGTTGTATTAATAACTATAGTACGTTTTAAGACATAACTTGAATGTTTAACCAACAGCATTTTAATGTTTTTTGGTATCATTACAATGATCATATTAATAGAATCTTGATTATTTTTTTGCTAGATAACATTAAAACTGATAATTCTTAGAGTCACTACATTTGGACACATAAATATATAAATTATCGTTCTTTTTTACAAAAATGCATTTTTTTATTTTCTTATATTTGCCAAAGATTTTGGTCAAAATCTGATTTAAAAAATATATAGTATATATTATTTTTTATCATATCAAAGTATATTTTGAAAATGATATGAAATATATAATGTTGAATATTATACTTACGTATTGTATGAATTTGAATATCCTGCCGTTTTGCAAGAATAAAATTAAAATTTATTGGTCCGAATGCTACCAAACTTTTCAATTACTCTCTATGCCAATCTGAAAATTTCTAAAAAGTCAGTTCCGACATAATAATATCGCATAAGCTACAAAAATGTAGTTTTAATGTTTTTATGTAAAACCCTATTTCAATAAACATATAATTTTGTGTGATTTCAAGTAAATGTCTATTCCAACTTTTTGACGCTCAAACAAAAATCTGCGTAAAATAACAATCAGGTTTTTTATGTATAAAGACTATGAGAGACAATGAAATTCTTTACAGTGAGTGAACGTTAACAATGGATGCTGCGATGAGTCTGACATTTGTTCAACTTAACAGTCTATGGCTTCAGAATAATGATTAGACTTACTGAGATGTGATGTGAGATGATTCTAATTTTGTGTGATTATTTGTAAATGAAAAATAGGTTTAGAAGACTGACATTTGGTCTGGTGGGTGGAAAATGGAGCCGTTTTGCTGTCGTAGCAACGATAACCATCGCATTGGATGTCCACAAGGTGAAGAGATTTTATTAGAACCGCAAGCTTGTACTGGACACAAATCGTATATAATTGATCGTAATGGACTATTTTTGGCACGTCATTTAATTTGACTTTAATAGGGCTGATAGCGCATAATGGTAGTGTTACTATCTTGTTTGCCAAATGTTGTGGTTTCGACCTCCACTCAGGTCAAATATTTATATAATAAATAATTCTATTTATTCTATATCTGGGTGTATGGTATATGTGATTTAAGATTAATGTATAAAGATTCGACGGGCCCGATGGTGCAGATGGT